>CM053752.1:54347005-54486810 GCA_028658305.1 Pachyuromys duprasi
CCACCAACTGAAAAGGGCGGAAGTTCAGTCAGGCTTCTTCCAGTCTCAGTATGCTCTGCTCCCAGGATCAGGGCACAACCTGAATATGGCAAATGTCTAATTGCTATTTTGAAGCAAATAAGTAATTAAGTGAGTGAGTTAAGTCATTAATAAACAAAACTCATACACACACTCACATACAATTAGACTAATAATCACACTCCGAATGACAGGGAGAGTGGATGAAGTTGCCTTAATAAGGGAATTCCTTCCGTACATGTCCTGGACAAGAGTTTAGGAACACAAGTGAAGCATATCAGCCTAACGGGTAAGGCTGAGAATTCTAGAGAATTCTAAATGTTTGTTCAGATTGCAGTACATGGTCTACTAAACGTTTAGAGCAGAGCAGACTTAAAACTTAGCTTCAGTACCTATGAATGAAAAGTGTAGGAGAATGTAAGGAAGCTTGTATGTTACCATAGTTTTATATACAATGGTATATGGAAAGGATCACCTAGGTGGTATACTAAAAAACAAAAACAAAACAAACAAACAAAAACAACAAACCTAATAGGAGTTAGTAAGCCATACCCTAATTTTAAAGGGGTTTTCATCACCATACGAGAAGTGGTGAACTTAACCTATAGAGATAAATACATTAAATACCATAATTATATACAGAAATAAAAATAATTTCAAACAGACAATCCCTTAAAGCATTCGTTTTGGTTTTGGTAATTTAATTATTATATTTATATATTTATTCATTACAGTTTATTCATTTTGTATTCCCACTGCAGCCCCCTCCTTCATCTCCCAGTCCCACCCACCCTTCCTCCTCTCAGCCTATGTCCTTTCCCTAGTTCCCTGATAGGGGAGGTCCCCCTCTCCTTCTGTAACTGGTCCTTCCTCCCTCCCTCTCTTCCTTTCTACCTTCTTTTCTTCCCTTCTTCTTACCTTGCTTGTTTTTCTTCTTTCCTTGCATCCTACCATCCATTTTTTCTTTCTTTCTTTCTTTCTTTCTTTCTTTCTTTCTTTCTTTCTTTCTTTCTTTCTTTCTTTCTTTCTGCCTGCCTTTCTTTCTTTCTTTCTTTCTGCCTGCCTTCCTTTCTTTCTTCCTTCCCTTCCTTCTATCGCCCCTCTCTTCCTTTCTTATCTTTCATTTTTTTCTTCTTTTGAGCATCAACATAGATGGGGAGATGAACTTTTTCTACAACTTTAAGTGAATTTTGGTGACATCTGTCTGATAGCAGAATTTGTACCATAAATCATCACATTATATATCTTCATATAGAAATGTTACTTAAATTCATAATATGGAAAAATTAATCAAGAAGTCCAAATTTATAAAAGTATTTTTGGATGCACTTTAGCACATGTATTGAAGGCTTTGCCATACTAATTTCTCTCTCTCTTTTGGAAAAGTTGGCACAGTATGTTCTAGATAGTGGGTACACAGAACCTGTTTTGGGCACTGAAAGGTGTATATGAGTGGTCTGTCACTTTTCCTAAAATTTGAAAATGAGTTTGCATTCACCACCACCTCTTTTCTACTTCACTATAGACAAGCAGTTTCCTCCAAATTTTAGTCCATGAGATTCAGACATCCCAAGGAAGGGCTAGAGCAGCTCAATTTATATGCAGTGTCAGTTGTTTTTGGTCATTTGTTACAGCTGCTTAATCCAGAATGCTCAGACCAACAGAAACCTTACATTGACATTGGTTTCTAGTCCTATAAATCCATTACAGAGGCTCCACATTTGTAGCTACTTCAGAGCTTAGGACTTAGCATCTTCTGTATAAGTTATGACCCTTCTTAAGAAGAGTCCAATGACAATTTATTATGAAAATTAAAAGTTTTAAAGCCATGATTGTTCAAAGACAGCTTTCTTACCCTGCATTTGCTGCACAGTGGGTTTCCAATCCCCCACATTTCTCCCAACCCCAGAGTAATCTGGCATTTTACCTTCTCCATTTTACTCATTTCCTCCCTTTCAAATTGTTTCTGTGTTTAAACATGCTCTGATCTTGCTGAACTCCTTGCTTTGTCTTGCTGTTTTATCCTCTCTGGAAGAGCCTCCTTTGTTTAGTGATGAACTACTCATCTTTCATGACCCCGGCAACAGCACTATCCTATGATACCTTCCTGCAGACTGTAGACAACGTCATCATTCACTACTTTGTGTTTTTATAGAACATGGTACCTGTAACCTAAGACACTGTTTTTTTTTTTTCATTATGAAGTTTTTTTTTAACCCTAGCTCAGTATCTTTTTCCCCTTTTTTTACTTTTTAAAGGCACAGTGTAGTAAAGCACATTAGTTATTCTTACCGTAGTAATCATGGAAGTATAATGATGGTAATCCATGTATTCACTCTTTGGGTTGCTTTATTAATAGCTGGGCTTGTTTCAATCCCATTAGTTAAGAAAAATGGGTAAAATTATGATGTTCCATTGTAAGAAATTTGTGTTTGTTTTAGAAATGATCAACAAAAGGTCTAAGTCTTATCTAACCCCAGTCCCTTATATGAGCACAATCATGTCACTGTGTTATAGTCTTTATTTCCCAAAGAGTTGCCCAAACTCTTTTATCTATTGTCCTCTTGATGTTTTACACACATGCCTATGTCTATTGTTCATTGATAGGTTCCATGAGATGAATATCAAAGTTTGTAAGAAGAACTTTCTCATTCTAAAACTCAACTCACTCATTCCTTCCATAAGGATTTTTTTTTTTTGTCAACAGATTACAGTATGCAGCTTTTCCCTGAATTCAAATACATTTACATTGGATGCTTAGGACATGATATGATTGTTCATTTTGAGTGTATTCTCTCTATCCTAGGGAGATGGTTATGAACTCAGTTATGACTAGGATTTCATCGTAATGTCTTTGAACCTTGTTGACCCCTTTGTTCACTGACCAGTCCTAACTATGAGAGTTTTTTTTTTTTAATCAAGGATGGAGAAGAAACCCAGGTGATTATATTAACTCTTTTTTGGTGATAACTTCTCAACACAGTAAAAAAAAAATCTAATTGACATCTTTGTCATTATTAATTTAACATTAATAACAGATGCCCCACAACTTTCTTTTTCTTCGCTAGAAAGAAATTTTCAAGGTTAAATACTGCAGACACACATCACAGAGGCTAACAGCAACCAAGGTGTGGCATTTGATTAGCCAAGACAATTTAAACTTTTCAAATATTTTTGGTCAGAATAACTTCATAGAAACAAAAAAAAATTAAATGTCATTACAATTGAACTAGGTTCAATCTACTGCCAGCATTTCTTGAGCTAAAAGGCCAATGAAATCATGTTAAATAAGACCACTGGTGACCAGAAAAACCGGAAACTGAAGAAATGTGCATACATAAATTTAAGTGATTTTATTTCTTTTTGTGATTTTGCTTCGAGAAAACTGTTCCTTGGGATGCTAATTAAACACTTTTTTTGACAAACCCACAGTGCAATTCTCAAACCCTGCTGGTTAAAATATTTGCTTCTGGGGAATCTCAGATACAAATTAAGTTAAAACTTTAAAGAAAGCTAGCACAACACACCAACATTAGATAGAGTAATCACAGTAAGTTTACTTAGTGCCTTGTTGCTTTGGATTCTGAAGTTTGGAGGATAAATACTAGAGAGGAAGACCCATCTGTGGGACAAAATGGACTCTTAGTACAGCACATATAATTTGCAATGCCCTATAACATAAAAGCAATTCTGAGCCATGTCTCCTACTTTGCTGCTTTTGATATGAAAAGGCATTCAACTATTGCCAAGTGGCATAGTATAAGGCAGTGTGACAAGGTACCCCCACCACCACCATTTTATGACTGGGATGTTGGTACAACTCTTGACTACTAACACCCCTTCTTTCCTACCTTACTCCAGCTGGTGGAATTCTGATAAATGGTAACGCTGAATAGTCCACTATCACATTCAAGAATTTGTGAATTTAAACACTCTGGACAAATGTACTAGAGAGGTCAAGAATGATTCCATCATTTTGACAGTAAAGAAGAGTACACATTTAAAAATGGTTTGCAGTACTCATCCAAGTTTTTTTTTTTATTTTCAAACAACTTACTATCAATAAAAGATAAGAGGGAACAGAAGTGAGTGACACAGGGAAAAAGCCAGAAGAAATATCAACTTGATGTACAAAAAAAAAAAAATCACTGGACAAGAATGAAAGAATGAATTTAAGGAGACTCAGTGTAAAAGAAGATTATGCCTTTGAAGCTGGAGAGTGGAATTGACACTGTAGAAAATCAAATCAGTTATGTAGATAGGAACTTGAAAGTTCTCCCTGAGAAAAACAAGTCAAAATTTCATTTTTAAAAGGACAAAAAAATGATGTGTTGCAAAGAGAGAAAAGCCATCTGATTTAAGAATATACTGAGTCCAAGTACTACATGAGAATAATTGAAAAGCAGGTTAGTAATGTATCAAAGAGCCTACTGTGACCCACCACAAAGAGATGCTGGACCTAATCTAGGAACACATTCATATGCAGAGATTAAATATACTATCTCTGTGAGAGAAGGCTTGGCTAATATTTAGAATACTATAGATTCAAGTGGACCTATGCAGATGGAAGAAAGAAAAGAAAAATGTTAAAACAATAGCAAAGGGAAGGTAAAAATAAAGCAGACAGTATAAAAACATAGGAATAAAAATTAAATCTTTATTTTGTCAATGTTTTAGCATATCTACATTAGTGCTGTCCAATAGAATTATAAAGCTAGCTATAAATATGACTTTATATTTTATAATAGTCATATTTAAGTTATAAGAGAAACAGTCAGAATTTTATTTACTAGTATATTTTATTTAACTTAATGTATTTAAAATAAAATTTGTTTATTTACCTATCTATCTAGTTCTAAGTATTTAAGATCTGTTATAGATTTTAAACTGTCAGCATACCTGAGTTCAGACCAAGGACACTGCAGTACTTAATAGCCCCAAGTAACAAGTATCTGAGAGAGAGAGAGATTTAAAATAGAATCTCATAGTTGTCCCTGATGAATTTTATGTGAGTTAGCAACAACAACAAATTTCACCCAATGTGTGAGAAATCAGTTTAATTTAGCCATTAATTCAGTATGCATGAATAGAATTTGAACATGAGCTGTGCTTTTTTTGGCTATTTTACATTACCTTTTTAAAAAGAGCACATAGAGTATAAAAACATAGAGTATGGATATAAGAAAATGTAAACAATGAGAATTAATTAAATATTTAATGTTTCCCCATGCAATATTTGATATGTTGCTCAAATTGGTATAATGAACTTATACTTTTTTTCAGAAAAAAATGATATGACATTAAATATATACTATACGGTCATTATCGAGATGTGGAATAAGAAAGACTTTGTGTTATCTGTTTTGTGTTATAGAAGGCTAAGAAAATCATAAAAAATATACTGAGAAATCATTTACTTATGATGCTAGTCCTGAAGTAAGTGTTATACTCCTGGGGTCTTGCCTATATGGATAGTTTCCAGGAAATTGTTTTTCTCTTTCTCAAATGTACAGTAAATATCACTGGTGTGTCCCCTCCCCCTGCTCCTCTCTCTTCTTTCCTCCCTGGATGGAACTTCTTACCCAGACCAAGAATGACCTAGAAGTCACCAGGATCTGCCTGCTTCTCCCTTGCTAGTTCTGTGATCAAGGGCGTCCACTGTAATAATACCTGGGTATTTCTCTTTTGTTTTAATCTTCTATTTCACAAAAGTCAACATTCTTCTTTGCAAATCAAAGACACCATCCTGTAACCTTACAGATGCTGAAAGATGAGAAAGTCAAGGCACTAAAGCAAAGGAAATCTGGACAGCTCTTTTCTTAAATGAATGCCCTTTCAGAGTACAGCCATGAAGCACCAATGATGGTAGCCCACTCGTCAAGGAGACATGACTCTTTGTCAGTTTCTAAACACGTTTGTCTGTCTATTGTGGCACCTACATTGAGGAGAGAGATTGTTGTTTGGGGGCATGAGTTGAGATGCAAAGTTGAGCTTAAAAAATGAAGTCATATCCTTCCTTGACGGAAAAATGACCTGACAGGCACAAGGACAGAGATGTTCATTACAGTTAGGTAATGTGGCACATAGCTTCATGAAATGACTGTTGTCTTTGCAACTACAAGGTTCATGAAAACATACTGCAGGCACCTATAGTTAGGAATTAGTAGTAGCGAATTACTAGCAATTAATGATAAAAATAGCAGCAAATCCTAGTAACTAATAATACTTAAGATCCTTTACACTTGTGACTAAACCCTTTGATATCAAAAGAATTTATCCTACCATAAGACTCATTTTGGGGAGCCTTCAGTCTAAGTCCTATGACATCTGTAAAACTTGGACGACCATTGTGAAGGACATTGACAGAGCAGGAGAGTGGTGAGAGAGAAGAGTTCTGACTGCTCCTCCCTTGGACTGAATCTCTGAAAGAGTGTGATTCGTGAAATTTCGTCTAAAGCCAGATTGCTAGACGATCTTATATTTCTTTAAAATCAACATAGATTTTGCAGAAGTTAAATGTGACTTTGTAAATTGCCCAAGTTTTCTCTGATATCCAAGCATGATTGAGGTCTCTTGTGATGTCAAAATGAGATCATATAGAATTGGCACCCATTATTCCTAGTTGCAGATTAGATACTGAAATAACTCTCTTATGCTGATCTTTGCATAACTATAAAGGCTCTTGAAATTAATTTGAGATTAGAATATGTCATAAGATATTAATCACAGAGGCCTATTGGCACAGAGACCCTTCCCAGTCTCTTAATGATGCTGTCCATGCCTGTTACCTTTGATCCAACCTAGCATCAGATGTTTTGTTGTTGTTGTTTATGAATGGGATAAAGACAAATAATAGTAAATTGCTGCTAAAAAGAATTAGTGATAATTATGAATCTACATATAGGTTTTATTTCTTATTGGACACTGGTCATTAATGTTTATATGTATATTGTTAAATAATTCTCCAAAACAATACAAGATTCTATCATTATAATCCCAATTATAAATATAATTTATAAATATAATTGGGATTATATTTAAATATAATTAATATATATATGAGTAAACTGAGATTTATAAAATTGGTTAGATATCTAAAGTAAAAAGTTAATCAATGAAAGAGTGGAGAATGGACTCCAAATCTGTCTAATCTAGAATTCAGAATCCTAAGCATTTTAACATAAACATTTAACTTATTTATGGTAATGCCTTTTGTTTGACTTATCATGGCAGTGGTGCACATCTGTGGGTAAATTTATATCACAGAACTAGTGAAAAATCACTGGTGCTTCTAACTGTTCCAGAATTAACAAACCAACCACATCATCACTTTGAAACATCTCAATTACTCTCAGCACACTTTAACTTGTGACTAAGATGAAGGCAAAGCTAAGGCAGACATTTCCATACCGTGGGTGTTTTTGTAAACACATAAGCTTTGCAACTGTTGGTAGGTAGAATGTTACAGATTTGAAGACAATGAATACTTGAACATCACAGGTTGAAAAACAGTCTTAGAAAAAGTGGTTTGGGGAAACATACGGTTTAGACAATGGAAGTGGCATCAGAGTAGTACGCCTGAAGCCAGTAGATTTTGAGCTGGAGGCCAAAATCTGACGTTACAAACAGATCATCTTTAATACATCATTTCTTGGCAACTAACTGGATCTTACTTGTCAAGTGAAGTTGCTGTAGAATCTATATAACAAATCATGTAAAATAGACTCAATAAAGAAGTATAGTAAAATAAGGCATGGGAATAAGGAAATAAACAACAGGGTTGCCAGGGTTGAACTAACAAAATTTCTGTTTTGGAAAGACTTTTGTGAATACGGAATCAAAGCAAGGACAGAGAATAATAGAAAATATATATTGTTTAAGTAAAACACCCCACAATATTATATTTATGGTTAACACTGGACAGTTTCCTTTAAAAATGACAAATCTAGGTTACTATTATTATTATTATTATTATTACTATTTGAATTTCATCACTGCTTTGAACTTACAGAAGACCTTTTGAAAGTCATAGTTTCATTTGCGGCTTTTTTAGTACAAGTCCTCAAAGTCAAATCATATCTTTGTACAACGTGCCAGATGGTTAGATAAACTCAGCTATCATCTGATGGGTGAATGGCTTCATTTTTCATCTAGCTACAGCTTGAAAATGGATATAGAGTAAAGTTCTCATGTTCTCATGAAATGTGAGGATTCTTCTTTAGGACTAATCTTTCTCCATCAGGCAGAGAATCCTGGTATCAACTAACCAAAGATTGCTCAAATTGACTCCTGGTCTCTAGATGTCATCTCCTTAGCCCCAACACCATCAACGCCATTAGATGCATGAGTGAGACTGTACTGCCACCAGGTAGCACCAACCTGCAATCAGGGAACAACATTTATTGAGGTCCTGTGTGGCCAGGATGACTGTGTTTTGGATCCTTGTTCTATTAGTCTACAGATAATAAAAGTCAGTTGTATAATTTATACATGTTTATATTGTATGCTACTATCAATGGCCCAAACTCAGGAATATAACAAGGAGTCTATGAGCTTGAGTTCCTATGTAGCTCCTTGCTAACCATGAAGTCTTACTGACCATTTCTGAGCCTGTGCCAGGAACTATAACTCATTTACTCTCCAACGAGATGGAAGGACTGTGCTGTGCAGGTGTGAAAGAAAAGAAAAACTAAACAAATAAACCCCAAGCTGTGTTTCTGATACCTTTACTTATACTCTGATATCATGTATTATTGACATATTTTTCTGTAATAAATCCCAAAGATAATAAATATGTAATAATTCAACCAATATTTCTCTGTTGCTTGTCTTGTAAAAAGCTTTGAGTTCAAGCCATAGCGTCATATAATCTAGTGTTCAGGAGTGGAAGCAGGAGAATCAAAAGTTCAAAGTCAGCCTTTGCTACATTGTCAGTTAGGAGACAGTCTGAGTGATGTGTGACCTTGTTTCAAAAGAAAACAATCAAACAAAACAAAAACAAAAACATCATTAAACCTAGGAGCAACCTACTTCCACTTGATTTAATAATTATCTGACAGGAATTGGTTAAATATCTACTTCCAAGGTCAGAGTTATGGAGGCTATGGGAAACGCTGTCTCACGGTTTCTAATTTAAAGGATTAAGTAACCTATTAGTGAAGTTGAAATAAATGGAAACGGGGGAGGAGGTGCAGATAATGTAAGATGAGTATTAGACACAACGACAAACACGGCTGTTATCAGAGAACATGAAAGCGAATGAGCCCAGAGATGGGGAGGAAAATTTTATACAAAAGGTTAAGAATTTGATTTTTGTCACGAAGGGTAGATGGGATACAAACAAGCTGAAAAGAAAGAGCTGTTAGCTATTCTGAATCATCTCTTTGCTTTTCTCTGACTCAGTGGTTCCATTCGGGTTAATACGATCCCAGAAGCTCCCAGCAGATTCTTATCGGGGCAGTTTTGTAATAACTGCTGACCTATCAGTGGGGAATATTGAGAGACATGCATGGAGGATAATTTTTCAGTAGCTACTGGACAGGTACTGCTGGAAAGGCAGCTCTCTTTTAAATGTATCAGCATTTCCTAGTCTGCAGCGCATAAAAGTTACTCACAGTTTGTATCTGTGCCAGGAAGATGAAGGCAATGCCTGCTCCACACACCAGTGGTGAGATGTGTGATTTCACCCTTGGAGAATTTGACAGAATAATCGACTTTGATGATTAATCCATTGTAACAGGAGGCTCGGCATTGGTGGGGATGAACTTTCCGCCTTGAGTGGCTCCCCTGATGTGCTGCATTCTTTAAAATTCTTAGGGAGTTGATGTACTGTGAGAGGGAATAAGGTTGCAGACCTTGGGAAATCACTCTGATTCTTTTAGGCTTGTGAAAAGGCACATGAGGTGGCTGCATGTTTTCTTTGGGCGTCTGGATTTGACTAAATCAAGGGAGTTTTAGAGAATCCATCCCTTCTGGAAAATTCTTGATAATAAGAACAGACAGTCTCACAAAAGGTTTAGAAAACTTTCTGTAAATGATGGAAAGTGTGTTAGGAGTCTCTGTGGGTGTGCTCTTGCCATGTTCATACACCTGACCCAGGAGTATCACAAATAGTCTATTATCAAATACACAAACATGCCATGCATAACACAGTACATGTGGATGTATTTATTCATATGTATGCATGTTACTAAACATCATATAAACATTAATACATACTACATAGTCTGTAGTAGTCAAATAAAGAGAAATCTGTTTTTCTGGTAATATCTCTCTGTCCTCTACCCTCCAGAGTGACATTATTTCAGATTATGAAAACCTACTCAAGAATTTAGCAATCCTGTCTTTGAGAGGAAAGAAATATTATATTTATAATTTATTAAAATATATTGCATTAGAGGCTACATATGACTCTGCTAGATTGAATAGGGAAATGTAGGCTTCTTGGCCCAAGCCCCAGAAGCTCTCAATCAGAAGGTCTGGATCAAGGTTTGAGAAATCCACAGTGCTCATCCCCAGAGGAACCTAAAACAGACTGTCTGAAAACAACATTTTAACAATATCAGAATGTCATAGCAGAGTAAGTCAGATGTAGGCTGGGGTTTTAGCTCTACCACTCTGTGGCTATGAATTATTAAGCAGAGCCTTTAAATTATATAAACTTTAGTTTCAATGCCAGCCTAATAAACATTTACCATCTGACCCTAAAAATGGTGTATGAATGAGAATGTATAGATACATACATATATGTATGTATATATGTATATATTACTGACATATTTGTATAAATTACATGTAGTACATAATAAAACCCAATAATAAAATATATAACTGCCTCTCAATAGAGCAAGTTAGAAGGCACTTTTTGGTCTTTGTGCAATCTTTGCTTCCACAGTCAATCTAGGCTGCAGATGACAGACAGCTATCGGTCTACCATGACTGTTACTCTCTAGTTCTGGCAAGACTAAAGTGAAACCCCAAGGAGATATTACAACATAGTGTCTTCTTCAGGAAGATGAGCAGCGTCTTCACTGAACAAATAAAACTTTTAAATACCACAATGTGAGTTTCTAAAACTTTTGTGCTTTTCCCAGTGGACTAACTAGATAAGCAACCTTGTAAGGCTTAATTTACAATATCAACACAATTCTCTTCATTTTACTGGTTGACAAACAAACAAACGATGTCCAGTTTGTAGCTTACACCAATTTACATATAAACATTGTTACCATGGTTAATTTCAATCTCTTAATGTGGTGGTGATATACCTTCACAAAATATATACATATATAGTGTGTGTATATATGTATTTACTGTATTGATATAATAGTTACAATCTCAACATATTAGATCATTTTGTAAAACAAGCAATAGAAATATCTATTAAAATGTATTTAAGTTTACATCATGAACTTTTTAATTTTATCATGTTTATTAGCTGAGCAGCTGCAGTACCATTGAACTACATGTGAGTGAAGATTTCATATCAAGAAAGAACACACGGTATGCCTGGAAATGGGAATTTGGACCAGGATATGGATCCTCAATGGGTTTCACTTTTCTCTGAGTGTAAGGAATGCCACTGAGGAGTTCTTTTCTTAAATGGAATTTTTAAAAATGTAATTTATTTATTTTTATATTAATCACAGCTTAGGTACTTTACATCCCAGGCATAGCCCCCTCTCTCATTCCCTCCCACTCTCTCCATCCCTCCCTCAGTTTCTTCCCTCCCCCTCCAAGTCCACCTATGGGGGAGGACCTCCACCCCTTCCATCCAGTTCATCTTGTTCATCTTGTCTCCTCAGGGCTGGCTGCAATGTCCTCCCCTGGGATCTATCCAGGCTGTTACTCCCTGGCGTGTATGGGGGAGGGTCAGAGAGCCAGCCATCAGTTCATGACAGAAACAGTCCCTGCTCCCCTTACTAGGGTCTTCAGTTGGACACGGAGCTACCATGGGCCACATAATATCTGAGAGTTCTTTAAGGCACAAATCTGAGGTATAGTAGTTGGATGATGTTCTGAAATTAAGTCAGAAAATTAGCTCAGCAGAAGAGAATGTGAGACAATGATTTTTAGTCATGAACTCAGGCAACTGCTATAAATGATGCAACAGAGAAAGATTTGGCCAACTTTTGAATAGAGGGGCATTAACTGCTTTGGCCTTTGTGTCTCTAATATTCTTCTTGGGGTTTTGTTGTTTTGTTTTTAATCTGTTAAAATGCCCTTTGTTAGCTTGTTCAATGGCACTTTGTCAGGTTTATCATAAAAAGCAAATAAGTAAAACCCAAGGCCTTGGTGATCAAACAGATAGGGAATAGTGGGGACAAAGGGCAAAGCCCAAAATGATGACAAAGCTTAGGGTTAGCTGATGAGAAGCTGAGTAGAAATAGTGAAAGGGAGAAATACAGCATCGTATAGTTAGTGTGTAGTGAGGGCTCACTCGCTGGCGATGTGAGCTGGGCCCCTCTTAATGATACACAAACTAAGACACAGAGACGTTAAGAAAAGCCACAAGATCATGCACTGAGGGTGGGTGTCAATGCTTACCGCTGACATGAGCACTGGCATTGTGAAGCTGTTTCAAAGACCACTGCACGTGTACAAACATGTTTGCAAACACACACATAAATACACATACACTGCTTTGTGTGTTCAAGCTTTATGAGTTTTAGGTTATGGCACAGTTCCAGTATTGAACTTAAAATACATTTCCTTGGGAGTTTTGAAAGAGTGGAAGCCATTACCCTACCTTTTCGCTTGAGCATAGAAAGTGGTTCTGTTTTTCTTCCATGAATATTAAAGAGAAATTGCTTTTTCTAACCCACTTTTGAATTAAGCACATGCTTGACTTGACTTGTCAAATGTAATATGCGTAGAAGTTATATATTCATTAATAGCCAGTGGGCATTTCACCATATCCTGGCTTCCTACCATGGTGATCAAAGAGGCCTGTGCGAAGCTGTGCTCTTCAGGATTCCTCCGTGAAGGCAACAGACAGAAGCTCCCAGATGGCCACAATAGCCATGTTTTCTAGTTGGAAGCAAAACTTGTTTTTCTAACCCGTGAAGTTTTAGAGTGAAGTAGAATGTGGTCTGTGGCAAACATCACACCCACCCCATCTTTAGATGAACCCTTTGTTTAGAAACAACGCTCCAAACTGGATAATATTTAGAGAAGCTTTTCATCCTTGAGCCAGGACTATGTAATTCTACCAAAGCCTCTTAGGAAAACATGTGACCTTACCAAAATTAAGCAGGTTTAATACACACAATCACAAGCCCCCAAAACAGATACAAATTAGCGTAGATTTAAAGCTTGTGCAGTTCTTAGAGATAGCCAAAATGTGTAGGCCCTGCCTCGCTAAAACGGGGCTGGGTTTTGAGTTTCATAACGCAATCCCAAACCTGAAGAGACATTCTTGTTTCATTCTGGAACTTTCACACTGCTCAAACTTTCTTATGTTTTTCAGGTGTCATTCTACAAAAATGTTCCTAAAAAAAAATCTCCTTTAAATAAACAATGATTCCTAGTACCTGATATTTGTGTAGGAAAACAAAAAACAAAACAAAAACAAAGACTACAAAAAACAACAAAAATCCCCATGGGTGTTGGAGAGATTGCTCTGTCCTTAAGGGCACTTTCAACTCTTACAGAGGATTAGATCCCAGGCACGCACATGGTGGCTCACAACTGTAACTGCAATCCCAAGAGATCTGATGTCATCTTCTGGCCTCCATGAGTTCTGCTCACACGTCACACCGATGTACCTGCGCGTAAAACTCCCATGTGCATAAATAATAAAATAAAATGTCTGCCTTCGTATCCACTCTCACTGGATCTTGGTGTTTGGCTGATTATAAACTGCACTGTCCGCCCCTCTTTAAGTACTGAAGTAAATGCTCATAATCTGCGAGCCACAGACGTAAGTTCCTTTGTTGTTTTACTCTTTCAGTTTTGACTGCATGAACTCCACATGTTAACCCAATGTTGCCATGTCCCTAGGTCCTGTTGTATCTGTCTTTTTCTTTTGCCTCTACCTCCCAGTTGCTGGAATTACAAACATGCACACTGTGCCCAGCATTTCTTATTGCTAATTATTTATTGTTGTTGTTGCTGAAGTACAAGGAGTTGAATCCAGGCCCTTGAGTGTGCTAGGTAAGTTACCCATATAATACCCATATAGCCTCTCCAGTGAGAAAAATCTCTAACCAAAAGGAAAACACCTAGTGGACAGCAACTATCCCTGACAGAGTTGCACATAGCCACAGTCCTAGCAAATGAGAGGCTGAGACAGGAAGGTTCAGGGTTATTGACCAGCTTGAGTGATGCCCCCAAGCCTTGACTCAAAACAAAGCAACATAAACAGTAACAGTAAGCAAACAGCACCATAATCCTTTGAAAAACTTCGTTAAACCTATCTCAGCCAGTGATATCAAATATAACAAAATGGACAAAAATAACATTTCTTATTCATGAAGCTGGATCTGAGTCTTCCATGGTGAACAATATAGATAAGAGAAACTTACAACAGGGGTACAATATTGTAAATCATTTCTCTTCAGAAATAACATTTCATTTCCCATTGAACAAGTTCCTAAGATACATTCCTACAATGAACATGGAGAGACAATATTTATTACAATACATCTTTCTACCACAAAACATGGAACAATTGTTTAAGCAATCATCATGATATATAATTTGAACCCAAATTTTATTGAAGTAAAGGATAATTAAAGTGTATCTGTACCAGGGACTTGTGAAAGGACTCCCTGGGTACAGTTGCCACCAGCTGGATGAGTGTGAGCCCTAGGAACTGAATGGTAGAAGGGCAGAGCTGATTTTTGTACATTCTCTGACTTCCATGTGCATTGTCAGGCATGGTCCCTCCAAAACCCACAAAAAGGGTGTGTGTGTGTGTGTGTGTGTGTGTGTGTGTGCATGTGTGTATTCAAACAATTGTGCTCTCTGAAAGGAATGTTAATATATAAGTAGCAGCCCCTACAAGTTTATTCTTTTGTTTTTAATTCAATATACAGCATATTCTCTGAACATAGGTGCTGTTTAACTGCTTGCTACAGAGTAATCTTCAGTTATATTTTAAAATCTTTCTAGATCACAGTTTCTATATCTGCAGAACTGGCATCTCCTACCTTAAAGAATCATTACGACATTAAATAAAATTAAGAATAAGAACATGGATGGTATTATAAGTGTCTGAATAGTATATATAATTAGATACACTTATTTCCCCAAAGTCTTAATATGACAAGAATTACATTACATGAATTTTTCTATTTATAACAAATATGGCACACTGTGCTAACCCTCTGCTTTTGGGGAAATATGAATCTAAGGCACAGTGATTTTTATACATAAAACCCAAATGATCACACCCTTAGTTGAAGTTTTATTTCCAATGGATGGCAATTACAATTATTAGAAAACATTCATAGATATTTCATCCTTTCTACTGATGCTTTTACTAACTGACACTATGAAACTTTGTTTTCAGCCTTTCTTAAAGATAGGGAGGAGAACAAGACCAATTAGGACCAATGGGTTTTGATTAACTATTATCTTCCCTCAGTAAGCCAGTGACACTTTTTCCAAGTGCTTATTATTTAAGAAAAGCAACATTTAAGGAAGGAAACACATTTCTGCAATATTTATGAGAAAATGCACATCATCCTACTTTGTGTCAAACACATTATATTATGATATAAATGACGTTGTTTTCAGGGGATGAGAATTCAATGCCCTAGTACTAGCCACAAAGCAATTAAATCCATTTTCTTTCCCTGTTTCATCATTGAGAAAGACTTGCAAGACAACCATGTCATGTGACTTAGCAGTGAACTCAATAAAATACCACTGTTAAATCTAATCCTGATTCCTTTTTTTTTTGTTTGTTTGTTTGTTTTGTTTTGTTTTTTAAATATACCAGTAAGAAACACTTTACCAGGGAGCAAACTGCCAAGGCCAAAGGCTGAACAGCACAGTCTTAATTCACCAGACCAACAGACAGATACTCCTACGAGTAGTCCTGGAGCTTACAGTTGCTGGCCACGGATTCCTCAAGAACATACCATGCTGCACAAGGTGTGTCAGGCTGCTTTCTCATTACATATGTCATCATAGCATTGTCAGGGGTTTCATCTGTCCTACACTAATTACTGGTCACACCCCTCTCTACTCTTCAATTGTTGAATTCTGTTCTTTTCATTCTCTGTCTGGCTAAATATAAGAGTTCACTCTTGCATAGAATATGAAAGATGGTTAAAGAAACATGCTAAGATCTTCTGAATGTATGACTGGCCAGTAATTTTAAAAAGAAATAATTATTTAATGGATGATCAAAACCAGGGGGAATCAACAGTGATTTTCTTGTACTGTACTTCGTACAAGAATACAAAAAGTAAAATAGAAGACAAATTTTGGAACATAATGTAACAATTTTATCTTAGAAATATGACCAGAAAGGTTCATTTTGTTTTATAAAAAGGTCATGGTCCTTATAGAGGGGACTAGGAGGAGATGACGGAAGGACGGTGGGATTGGGAGGGGAGGAGGGAAGGGCTACAGCTGGGATACAAAGTAAATAAACTGTAATTAATATAAAGAAATTTCAAAAGGTCATGGTCATTATAACCAGTTTGATTAAAATTGATTTCATTTCCAATGCAATGTCAAAAATATGGCTTTCATTTTTGCATATTAGTACAAACGTTCATGTACTGATTCAAACATGTTTGTTTTAGGCACTATTATTGTAGAATCTCCCCTCATTTAAAGACTCACAATTTTTGTGTATCATACATAACCTTAGTGTTTTTCATAATTTTTCGAGACAGAATAGCTGATCACTGGACTCAGACATTTTGGTTTTGGCTCTTTTTATCTGTATGATACGTGATATGTATTCCTCATTTACTGATTCCTGAGATTCAGCCTTGCATTCATAAACACACACACAAACACACACACACACACAATTTGGGGCTGCAATGAGGACTAAATGGGACAGTATGTGTTAATGTAATGCATAAAGCATACAGAATATATAGAAATAAACTTGTGAGTAACATCATTCATTACTGGATTTGTAGCCACATATTCCCCATAACTGACGGCAGGTATCTTGGCTTCTTTGTCTGTTGCTGTGGTAAAATACTCTGACACAAGCAACTTAAGGGAGAAGAGTTTACTATGGTTTATAGTTCAAAGGTACAGTCCATTATTATAGAGCTATCAAGGCAGCAGGACCCTGAATCAGCTGGTTACCGTTCATATGCAACAACAGGTAGAGAATGATAGCGTGTTGATGCTCAGACTAATTCTATACATACACAGTGCAGGGTCCCAGGTAGGGAACAATACTACCTACAGAGGTCAGGTCTTGTCATCTTGGTGTAATCCAGATGAACTGCCGGGTCATGATCAGAAGTCATTCTGACTCTGCTATGCTTATGGCTAATCCTCGACATCACCACGGGACATCTTCAGTGCAGCCATTCTGCCATCTCAGTCCTCCGCTCATTTTTTCCAAGAAGACATAGGGTGATTTTTCTGCTTTTTTTACTTTCTTCTGACCCTTCTTCTATTGTTCTTACTGTAAAACAGCACTAAAGAAAGAAGGTCTCTGTGCCCTTTCCATGACAGGAGTGACCACTAACTTCCTGCTGATTGTCCGGGAGGCCGCCTTTCCCAAACTTGGATGGATTAGGAGGTTGCTGACTTGGTCCCCACCACAATCTTTAATGTGCTTAGTCCTCCAAAATGGCTGCTTTTATTTTTATCTGCCATATTTCATATCTGCTTCTCAAATGAGAGGGAAAAGTGGTATTATTCATTTGTTCCTAAAAATCCAGACTCAAGGTTGTACAGTGGTAAGGATAAAAGACACCTTATATATCGGTATGTGATTTTAACCTTTAATCTGTCTTGTAAACATTGAATAATCTTAAACTTATTTATTGTATTCTGATTTTCTTTTAAATGTTAAGATGTCTCAGAATATACAGTACACTATCATGTTCATATAAGTGATTAACTTTTGCATTAGAATACATGGGTTTAGGAAACATAAGCAGGCAATTATAGTGATTTAATATGGCAGCATGCTTTGACACAAATAAATAGCTTTCCAATATTAGTATCATGATTAAAACTTAATACCTTAATTATACACTGGCATGGAATTTATAAACATTCTACATCCACAATCATCCAATCCGGTCCTCCTGTCCTTTATTTGACTAGGTTGTCTGAGGTGAAGGCTTAAACCACATATCACTGTGATGACAGTAACTGGCTCACTCCAACTTTAAGCTCCCAGGCACCATATGCTAACCACTGCGCTAAATGTTCAAAAGGAGGCTGCATCATAAAATGAACTGGTATTCATACAAGGGACATTGTGCCTTGTAGAGTTGAATTGTAGTCCACTTTCCCTTGGGAGACAGTACATCTTATCTAAGTATTGCAGATGTTTCTCAAATGACCTAATAAATATTAGAATATCACTGAGGTAAATGAGGTAAATATGTCATTGGAATCTTGCAGCCTTCCATAATTAAATGTAACATATCAGCTACCTATTTTTTTTTCAAGCAAGCTAAACTTGACTAGCTTGAATCACCAACACATTTTGATACAGCAGGTAAGATCTACTCATATTGGCGGTCAGAGGGATGTGTAAAAGGCGGTGAGTAATTATATAATTACCATGCTATTTTAATTAATTCTTCATCCTAAGAGCACAGATCCCACCATGAATTTCAAATGGAATATATCAGACCAATCAGGTCAGTACTCTAGCCACAGAAGAGGTTATGGCATTTCATAAACCTCCAGGCCTCTCAGCATCATCTGACTTTTTCACATGTTCAGGATATAGAAAATTTTGCTACATATCTTTGTTGATGGGTAGCAGTCCATATATACATGTATACAAAGGGAGTTTTATTTCTGCCTAATAAATTACTCTGCAGAATCAGCATGAAGCCAATTTGTCCATACAAGGCTCTTCAGCTCATATCAAGCTGTGACACTCAATTCCAGATAGATACGAAGAAAGAGGGAAGAGTTGAGAGAAAGGGGGACATGTATCTTCTATTTGTACCACAGGAGAGAGAGAACTCAGGCTCAGTATCCATTGGTTTAAAAGTGGGGCAGAATGAATGGGGAAGCTAGGAGGCTTACAAAGTCTAAACGGTATTGGGACTGCTTGTTGCATCTAATAATAAAGATAGGAAGACAGAATAATGCAAGATCATGATGGCAAAAATATGTATGCTTACATAATAGACTTTTAAAAACCGGAGTTTTGAGCTGGAGAGAGTTCAGTGGCTAAAGTGCTTACTGGTGAGCCGGAAGCCTTGGAGTCATGTTTCTAGAACTCATCTAAAGTTGGTTATGGTGACACTCATCTGTAATCCTGGAACTGGGTGGATGACAAAGACAAATGAAGCCAAGGAGCTTATTGACTAACCAGCATGGCTGAAAGGATGAACTCTAGGTTCCAGCAAGAGACCATGGCTCAAAACTGATCGAGAAAGACATCCTGAAGTCACTTCCATTGGCACTAGTATTAATAAGCACGATCAAATTCAAATGCACACACTAACACAGTACACATGCACACACAGAGTCATACACCCTGACTCACACACCAGCACACATACTCACACACACACACACACTCAGACACATTCATACAAACAATCTCACACATACACACATACACTCACACAATCATACATGTTGAGTCTTAAAGTATGATTCTAGTTTTGACTTTTGACAATTACAGTGCTTGATGCAATGAAAAAGCTAAGTTCATTAAAAAATATAATGACATATTAATTAAAGTGAACTAGGTTAGGACTGTTAAGGGAAAGATGTGCAGAGAGTTTTACTGTGATACATGATGAAGGCTTGTTCGCATTCAGGTACAGTTTAATTCTCGAACACGCTAACAATTCACACCTCACATTATGGTCCCATGCCACACACAGACTTGAGTGTCTGTCTAAGTCTGGGACAAGATGGGACCCTAGAAACATTTCCATAGTGAGATTTTTTCTTCAATATATTTAACTGTATTATATATTTTCCAACACTCTCAGTATCTGAAGAGTGAGTTGTAAAGCCTAACTGTATTGACAGCAGTGAGGATAGCAGTGAACAGAAAGTAAGTGCTGGGTACATAATTTATCATCAGTTTTCAACTGTTTTCTGAATAAATATTTAATTATAATCTGAATTGTGGTCTTATATGAGACCCATACGAGTCATTTCTCAACATCACGATGCTATTCATTTAGAATCTTCTCAATATAATACTGTCTGTTGGGGGCAGGGGTGGATTCCATGTTCCGCTGTTCTTACAGCTATCATTTTTTATTTGTGTTTATTTTCCCTTAGAAGATGTGTTAAAGAGTTGTTGTAGTTGTTTAGATAATACCGGATCACAGTGGACTAAATTTCCTGGGTTCTGGTTGACTTAGCCTGTGCATATGGACGTATGTGTGTGTGTGTGTGTGTGTGCGTGTGCGTGTCTGTGTGTGTGTATGTGTGCGTGTGCGTGTCTGTGTGTGTGTATGTGTGCCAGTGCCATTTGGCTCATAAATGTTGAGAAGAGACAAAACTAAGGAAGCGTTTTCATTTCTATCCTTGTGCTGGAAACCTGCTGGCAACTGTGAGCTGACATGCAGGATTCTCCTAGAGGGAAAGCCTTGTGGGATTTCCACACTGTTGGCGCATGTGTACCTGGGTGCCAGTGGGGCGTGAACAGTCAGCTGTGTAGACATCACACTGAAACACTTGACTTCAGGACAGGGTCATGCTGGTCTAACACATTTGATTTGTTATGAAAGAAGATTCCGCTTGTAGAAAACTAAGATGAGAATGTGCAAGGTATACAAAGCATGCTACAGGAAAGAGAAAGTTGAGACAATGAACGAAGAACAGCAGCATAACACAGCACTTTATGCTTCCTAAAGTCCTTCTCACTTACACTCAATGCCCAAGATAAGCTTTTCTGTCATAACTATTCTTCTGGAAGACCTAGCACATGCTGCAGCCACATATTGTGCCTAAGCAATGTCTTGGTTATTATTTGTTGAAACTCATCTCTTAAAATTAATGCACAGAGGATGCTGATAGTTGGAAACTCACTTGTTCTTCAAAACAAAGCAAAACAAAACAGAGCAAACACAAAACAAACACACAGAAGCAGCCGTGAAGAAGCAGAGCAGACACTTCCTGTCAAATAATGAACAACATTGTAAGACAGATTCATTCATGCTACAGCTGCGATTTGATAACCGGTTCTGTTTGGGATTTGTTTGTGAAATGTCACACAATCCAAGATGTTTTAATTATGTTGCATTTTATCCAAAGCTGCTGATTATGAAATGAGTGATCAAGAGTTAAATGAAACGAAAGTCTAGAAACTGTATAAAAAGAAAGACTGCCACAGTGCAAGGGAATCAAATGTGCAGCGTCTGGCTGATGGTTTCTGCTTATGCTTCAACGAAAATACCTCTGGCTCAGAAAGTACATATCATTCTTAAAAGATGACTGCAGTTTCTGGTTATCACATGGTTCTTCACAGTAGGAAGCCTGCAGACATCACCTTGAAGACTATATATTCAGATAATACATGTCCCCGAGGACTTATCATATTCCCTACAGCATTAATTTATGTGTATTTTAACCACCATCTCTCTGCTGTTTAGAAGTGTGCTAACTTTGTTTAAAGATAGAGAGGCAGGCATCTCACCTTTTGTTCAAGAGATTGATTTTAAAATGTTTTGGCCTCAGTGACTCACATTTTCATGTTTACTTTACTCTATGGGATTATATTATACACAGAGGTCGTTTTACATTCCTTCTAACTTGCATATAGACTGTATTATAAATTAAAATAACTCTAGCTTAATGATCAATAACAGTACATGGAAACAGAAAAGAAACTAAATGGTAGAAATTTTCATTCAAGATTAAATGTTCGTAAATTTTCAAATAATTACAAATTCAAAGAAATATGAGTAGGACTGACTTGATTATAGCAACTGAGAAATTCCTATCATTTTGCTAAGTAGAATACCCTAATAGTGTTAGTTTGTTAGAAATCTAAAAGTATATGTTAAGCATTAATTATCAACAATTGTTCCTTTGTTTCACTAGTTCCATTATGAGATTAAATACGGAAAAAATCTAACTGTGGAAATGAGAAATGTTTTCTATTTCATTATACAACCTAAAATGTTATTAGTATAATAAATTTCATTCTTACTTAACTATTCTTAACAAAAATTATAGTTTACCACAAAATTGGAACTGCTCATATTTCTTAAGTCATATATATATATGTATATGTGTATATATATTTAATTAGTTTATATTATATATATATATATATATATATATATGATCTTAATTGCTTTAGATGTTATAAAGCAATTCAATATTGTGGAATGGGAACAGGGACTGTCTCTGACATGAACTCAGTGGCTGGCTCTTTGATTACCTACCCCTGAGGGGGGAGCAGCCTTACCAGGGCACAGAGAAAGACAATGCAGCCAGTCCTGATGAGACCTGATAGGCTAGAGTCAGATGGAAGGGGATGAAGATCTCCCCTATCAGTGGACTGGGGGAGGGGCATGGGAGGAGAAAAGGGAGGGAGGTTGGGCTTGGGAGGGGAGGAGGGAGGGTGCTACAGCTGGGATACAAAGTGAATAAATGGTAATAAATAAATAAATGAATAAATAAATAAATACATTTTAAAAATCTGACAGAGAAAGAGTCAATAAACAGTCACATTGAGACTCTGGACAACAATCAATTTCAATACGAGTTACAGGAGCCAACAAATCTGTGGTAGGGAGCTAACATGTTTTGTAAATGAAATAAGTAGGCAGCACTATCCAGTGCTTTTTGGATACCAGATCTGCACACATATTTGTGTACAGTATAGGGACACATTACCACCCCTAACCCACCAACCTAACAAAAATGTCTGCTAACATAATTCTTGACTGATTAATTCTGAAAAATTACTAAAATCAATTCTGGCTCTTGTTGCTCATTGAATCCAGATAAAGTAACTTCAGAATCCATAGGCGCTGGTTGCCATGCAACCTGCTATAACAGTATGGTAGAATAAGCTAGGCTAGAATTTTCCAGGTCCTAGCACTTTGCCAACTTGATTTTTTGATACTCTAATGCATCTCAGCTAACTTCCATTAAGCAGTGTTTTGTGGGGTAGTATCCCAAGGTTAAAATGATTAAATAACTTTTATGGTTGATCAAATATAAGCCCTTATTATACACAGTAGGCAAAATCATACATTTTAATTACTTTGTTATCAAAAATCTATGTATTTACATTTCATTCTTCAATAATCATATTGAATTTAGTGGACCTTTTAAACACACCTAAAATATTAGTCTTTAAAATATTTATCAAAAGCAACAATTAAATAAGAATGGAATGATAAACAACATTCATAGAATATTGAGCATTAAGTGTTTTTATTTTATGCCTTTCAGTAGCGACTTTAACATTTTCAATGCAACCAAATTAATTATCTGAGAGTTTGCATTGTATTTCTCACTTTGCAACCATGCAAAAAATAAAGAAAACTGATCAATATTTGATCACAGTCACAGCACATTAATTCAAAGTTCATTTTCAGTGGAATCACTGCCATTACTCACTTTTGAGAGGTATTACATGAATATGAGGAAAAACATTCAATTTTCTTAGTGAGGAAAATCTACTTTTAAAATAGAGGCTTTAATAATAATTGTATAGTTAAGACAAAGAAAATTCTTTACTTAATATTTCTAACTATGTGTTCACAAAAATATCAAAGAGGTCTCATTCTTAACATTAGAGTTTGTGCAAATATAAATTATTCTTCTGCAAGGAGAGAATCGAATGGCAAAAATCTCTTTAACAAAATCATCTCTTGGAAATCCACCTATTATCAAAATGGAAAGCTATTTAAAATCTAGCCATTAACCTCTAGCACTCATGTAAAAGCAGATTTATTAGAATATGAGTGAAATACCATTTTAGTAATTTACACTATAAATATTTCAAAATAAAAATATTACCCTTCATTTATTACAAACGAAAGTGAATGTGTCAAAATTCACTCATATTTAATTTTAATTGCAAGATGTTCAGATAATTACATTTTATAGAAAGACCAAAATATGCAATTAAATCCAAATTTATTTAATATTGCTTATGCCTCACACTGAGTAAATTAAACCACAGATCTTTAAATAACTTACTTGTTCATTCTAACTTGCACTATTTAAAATCTATTTGCTTTATAAAATACCACTCACCAACTTTGTCTGGGACCTCAAAGTGATGATGTTGCAATGGAAGAAACTCTGAAACTCATTTTGCTTCTACTGAAATTATTAGCATTTGAGTTTCCATGTAGTATTTCCATGGAAAGAGACTCTAAATCAAAATATCAGTGTATAGTTAATCTAGAGCACAATGAAATTGGAGCTTTCCAAGCTTGCTTCAATGAGAGCAGTATCTAATTTTATTCTTCTGATTATTTTAGAATCATAGAGCTATCAAATTTCTATTCATATAACTTGTTTCCTCCAAAGTTCATTTGGTTTAGTTTTTGAATAACTCATGAACTTTTGTCATTAATGTAAGTGAAAGCTATCAAACAACAAAGCAGTTTTTCCCCAGTGTGAGAATGTTCTTACTAGCAAAAATGTAATAGTTAAACCCAGAACACACAATTTCAGAGTACACTCTTCTACTTTATACTCATAAAAACACTGGTTGTTGTGTGGGAAATAATAAGGACATCTCTGGTACTATTTTTATTAGCACATAATCTATAAATTTAAGAATTGGTAGGTGCTTTCTATGATCAAAGGTATCTTGGAACTTAAAATGCTAATAGGAGATTTTATTTTAATTGAAGACATTTTCATAGGGATTTGATACGCCCAGGAAATGCCTTCAAGTGTGTTTATCTAAGGTGATGTCTTCATATCTCCACTCTGTCACCTGCTGTCTTGTTCACACTGGCAACCCGCACCGGGAATCTGGCAAGTGGAAGGACCAGGAATTAATACAATAATTATTATATTATATTATAATTGTAATATATTATAGAACACACCATGGCTTATGTTTAAGGGAAATGTAGAACTCATATTCAGAGGTGATAAGAATTGATCCCAATAGGAGTCGCACCAGCAATGTATGCAGAGCACACACCTCTCACCTAGAGCTGAACCGGGCATCGTGAACAGGATCAGAGAAATAGTGAAGTCACACGTTTTAGGTTTGGGTATCCGGGTATATAGCAGACCATGAGTCAGAGATTCGGATGCGACACTGAGGATTTGTGTAACAAACCTCCCATTTATTTGAAAATAAAACTCACAGGTGATAGCTATCTGATACTGAGGTGAGATAATCTCCTCCTTAGTTCTGGCACAAGGCTTCCAAAAATGAAGAACTTAACTGAGGAGAGACAGTAAACACAGTAATTCGGTCTGAAATTATCTCAAACTCTCATCTTTAGAAAACAAAACAAAACAAAACAAAAATCAACAAGTGGCTGAAGAGATGCCTTAACACCTCAGGACACTTTCCGCTGTTTCTTGCAGAAGACTCAAGTTTCATCACTAGCAGGTGGCTCACAAAAAGCTGCCATGCTCCAGGGATCCAAGACCCTCTTCTGAGCCACATAGGCACCACCAGGCATGTACACACCCCCACACACAAACAATAAAATAAATGTATTTTTTTCTTAATTTAAAAATTGTCAGAGTTGCTGGTTGTGGTGGTGCATAGGGGTAGGATTTGCTGAAGGAGGCAGAGGCAGAAGGATCACGAGTTCGAGGCCAGCTTGGGATGCACATTTTCAAAATGAAAAAAAAAATTCTCTGATCTCTTTTTTTGAAGCTCTGCCAATGTCAGAGTGAGATGCAGAATTTTTAACATTATAAGTGCAAGATGCAATTTTTTAAATCAGATTTTAATGTGATGGTATAGGATTTACAGGGAAATTATATAGCAGGAAATGCAAAGTTACACTGGAGTAAATATGAAGACCAAAAGAAGCCAGAAATACGAGTTTAACGGATATATCATCAAACTTTAAACAGACCTTTCTGTGCCCTGGCTAAATTACTACAGTTCTTGATGCTGTGTCCTCCTCATGGCAATTGAAAGCATATGTGATTGAATGGCATTTCTCAAAACCTGCCTTTAAAATACCTTACATGAATTACCTATCTGTAAGTCTGCTTCCCATGCAGAATGTGACAGCATTACGGAAATTTTTAGTTCATGGAAGATGGAATGCACCAAAGGGAAGTCCATCTGCACCCTGGAAGATTATAGAAAACATTGGAAGCAATCTCCCACCACTTATAACACCATAAAATGCATAATTAAGATTCAGAGTTCACACTAACCTTTATTACGGATGGTACATTTCAAATTTGGAAAGGAGATGAAACAGAAGTTGAGTGGTAGAGTCTCATAGTAAGACGGCATCTTTTAACTTACAGGAAGTTAGTTTTATTTCATACATTCAAATTACACATAGTTGTGAGATTAGCAGATAACCATGTGCTCACTGAAATGAAGTAGAGAATTTAACACCCAAACGTTGAAACTATGCATATATATTTGGTTTAGGTCTTTCATTTTAAATCTTAAAGCAAAGAAATTCTTCTAGCAAAATATGTATCAAGTTTATTAGTTTATATTCACCACACTGTATTTACTGAATACGTATTTAAGTTTTATTAGTGTCCAAACAAGTTTAGGTGAGATAGATAATCAAATAGAACCACAAAGCTATAAAAGAAGTGAAGAGCATATGCAATCATTACATAAATTCAAGTAGGATTTTTTTTTTAAAGCCAAGCACTTAAGAACCTGCTGGTATTTAAAATGTGAATCTTTTTGGAAGATTTGCTATGAATTAGAAATATCAGAGTCTTCCTGGCATTCACCAAACACATACTGGCTTGATTGATTTTTGTCACATTTTAGATTAATGCTAGTTAAAAATTACACTCAGACATTCCTTGGAACAATCAGTGTTCCTTAGACTTTATCAATACCAAAAATAATACTAAATATATAAATTTGAACAGTTTTTCTCAGAAATTTTAACAAGCTAAAGCTTTTCATTTCTGAGTTGCTGATTTGAAAATAAGAAAAGAATATGAAAGATTGAGAAACTGTATAACAGTTACTGCATATTTCTTCATAAACTCGATCAATATTATCTTGTACATAACTAGTTATTTATTTCCTGTATGTTTTTGTATTATAATCACATCATTTCCCCCTTTCTTTCCACTCTTCAAACTCTCCAACATATCTCCCCTAGTTCTCTTTAAATTAATGGCCTCTCTTTTCATTAATTGTTGTTATGCACTCACATACCCACATTCCCACACACTCCCACACTCCTCAACACAAAAATGCAACCTGTTCCGGCTGTATAATGCTACCTAAGCATTACATTATATATATGTATAATATATATATATGTGTGTGTGTGTGTGTGTGTGTGAGAGAGAGAGAGAGAGAGAGAGAGAGAGAGAGTAATTTATGTTTTCATGGTTGATCATTTGTTACTATACAAGTAATTGATGTGCTCTTCCATGCAGAAGAATCTTTCTTCTTCTAGGAACATAATTCCTAACATTGTAAATATTTTCCCACCACCTGCAGATAAATGTAGTCCCTAACCCCCAAGGGAATTCTCTTTGCAAGAGATGGAGACCAGGATTAAAAAACCACAACCAATCAAAATACAAAGTTATGGATCCCCGTTCAAGGGATCATTCTTTAGTACAACTGCTACACCTAAGGCTCAGGGATCAGTGCCTACTAGGTGATGACACTGTATCTCCTTGGAATATCAGAAGCTACTCCCAGAAGGTCTTATCTACATGACTGCTCAAACATGAGCTGAACAAGGACAACAAAACAGACACACTGATGTGAAGGCCTCAAACAGACACAAAAATCTATAGTTGTTTAATTTTTAATATCAGTCCGGGCAACTAAAATGGAAAGAAGTAAACTTATAAAGCAAAGAAAAGAAGTTCTTTTTTTCTTTTGATCAGCACCACAGTTTATTTGTAAATATGTTATTTGGGTCAATAATAAAATTGACAACACTTTATACAATTTCTTTGTGTAGTATTAACATCATAACAGAAAACAAACCATTGTACTGAGTTACAGTTTTGGTACTTTAAAATCATTTATTAAAAGTGTATGTGAAACACAGAACATAAAATAAATGTGAATGGCAGAGAAAACAAAACACCCAGCAAGATAAATCACTTCCCTCAAATACAAAGCCATCTGGCTACAGATGTTAAACAAGAAAGGCTCTAAAGCAATGGCTCTCAACACTCCCAACGCTGTGACCCTTTAATACAGTTCCTCATATTGTCGTGACCTCCACCCATAAAGCTATCTTCATTTACTACTTAATAACTTATTTTGCTACTGTTATGAATTGTAATATAAATATCTGTTGAGTTGATATTAAATAAATATAGACTTTGTTCTTTGCCAAAGAAGATCGATTAAAGTTGTGTCCAGATATTTTGCAAATGTTTACTTTCATTCGGTTTTGTACCACCCTCCCTACTTTCCTTCCCTTATCCCTTCTTATACAGCTTGAGCCATGGCAATCAAACATTTAGAAACCAAGAAAAAAAGGGAGTGAACTACTAATGTCAAAAAGGGCATAAAAGGGGTCCAGTTTCACCTCACAAATGTATCTAAAGAAATGCAATGTTATATCATATAAATAGGGTGATCTGATTCCTTCAGCAGTGGTTCTCAACCTGTGGGTCGTGACCCTCATGAGTTTCAAACTATCCTGTCACTGGGGTCACATATCAGATATCCTGCATATCAGAGAAGAAGTTCTTATCTGAGGCACAATTCTAATTTTTAGATTAGGATGAAAGGAAATTATTAAGTTTTCTTTCCTGCAGAATCACATCTTATTATGTAAGGGTAAGGAAGAGAAATGCCAGTGAGTATGTAAAGGTAATACAGCAGTTCTTAAAAGATCTCATGAATTAGGTAGGCAGTACTGTTCTGGGCATTACCTAAGACAAATCCATGTTAAAGTTGCCTGGGAGAGCACCAGGATGGTGTCTGGCACATCCCCCAAATAAAAGAAAGACATGGTGGATTCCTAAACTACACTGAAGTCTCTCCAGACGTCACATGGTAGCCCATTTTCGCCTATCGTGTCTACAGAACAAATGACCCATGAATACCGACACAGTAGTGAGTCCAACAAAAGTACAGTTGTACAAAGATCATAAAAATATGACCTGAGCTTCCGGATTCACATGAAAACCAAGTCAACAGTTATAAAAAACAACAACAGGGAATCTTATTTTATGTCTTTCCCCCTTCCTACTGGTTTATTCTATTGGCATCTAATTTACAAAAACATCTTTCCTTTTCTTTTTACAGTGAAACCATTTACACGCAGAAAAGGAAATATGTGGGAAATTTGCTGACTTCAAAAGACTTAAAGATTATATATATATATATATATATATATATATGTGTGTGTGTGTGTGTGTGTGTGTGTGTGTGTGTGTGTGAGAGAGAGAGAGAGAGAGAGAGAGAGAGAGAGAGAGAGAGAGAGTAATTTATAACATACATAGTATATTTCAGGTTTTTACACATTTTTCACTCATAATATTTAAACCCCTGTCCAGGTGGCACAATGACATCTTAAGCATGTTTCTGTCTTCTTTGAGTGGAGGATGAATTAAATTGCTATGGAGGCCTTCAGTTTTCACTAAAATGGCTCTGCTAACAAAACATTGAAATGTGAAAACAGAAATGCAACTCTTATATTCATCCAGGTGTACCAAGGGCTCAGCATGAAACTCAGGTCTCAGCTACAATGTCTTGCTCAAGGTTTATAAATTATTACTGAGGTTTCATCAATTAAACTCAAAGAAGGATGAGCTGGTTGTAAAATCAGTTTCAGGGAAAGTAAAGCAAAACACTAGGTGTCCTTGCCTGACTCCACCCTATGGCTGCAGTATAAAAAGAAATTTAACCTGAATAAATAATACTTCACAATTCTCCAAAGTCACCCAGTAGTAAATACTTCCTTAAAAGTGCAATGATTTAATCTACAGTATAGGAAAATAAAGTAGGAAGATGAATAAAATGTTCACTGCTAAAAACTATTACATCATCAGTTTTAATGGCCCATTGATATTAGGTTTAGAAAGAATTGTGAAAAGTCCTCCCACAGGGCTCAGGGGTCATAAGGAAGGAGAGGCAGAAAGATTGTAATAGCTCTGGGAAGTATACATCTGCAGTGAAACTGCTTTTGAAGGTCATGATGGCACTGCTGCACACAGGAACCCACAGTGTCTGTGACTGACTCTATGGATAAGACCTCTACAAGAGCCAGCCAGCCAGAATCTCAGAACGGATTTGTCTCTATGTTTGTTGCTTCAGTCTCTGTGAGCCCCTGTGAGTCCTGCTTAGTTGATCTTTGTCCTCCTGCTGTCTTCCATCCTCTCATTCTCTTGGAGGACAACTCTTTTCTGGAAGGGGAAGCAGAGGGAGAGTGGACCTGGGCAAGAAGGGAGTTGGGGGAAGGCTGAGAAGAGCGGAGAGAAAGGAAACTGTGCTTGGGATATATTGTATGAGAGAATCTATTTTCAATTTAAAAAGACCAATGAAGTGCAAGACATGAGAGAAACATGGATTTCTCTGACTCAGAGCTGATCCTTAAAAAAAAAAAACAGGCATTTGTGTCTTCTGAATTTAACAAAGTATGAAAACATTTTAATATGTGTAATTTATAAACTAAAATTTTATATTTGATGACCCCCTTAGGGGTAGAATATTCAGTCACAAGATTTAATAAAACTAATGTTCTTAGTTCACTGGAATCAGTGGAGAGTCTTACAGATACTGGATAATTTTGATCATGTGCTCAGAAATCCCCTGGGTAACACTAAGCTTGGATTTATTGCTTGCAGACGGTTACCCAAAATACCTCAAGTAATTTTATACCAAAATAATGGGGAGCGTTATTCTTATTATTTTTGTACTGTAGAAGAGAGACTTATTAATAAGTGAGATGCTTTTGCTTTTAGTCTAGTCCTTATATACTGTTTTTATTTCACTGTATTTTTTTCTTGTCTGTAGACCATGCTGGTATGGGATTCAGTGTATAATCCAGACTGGAATCAAATTCATGACCTTTCTTTAGCTTCAGTATCCCAAGTTCTGGGATTACAGACATGAGCCAGTACACCACACACCTGTGAGTCCTTAAATTCTGCGGAAGAAGAAAACTCTGTTTGAATTACTGAGAGAATAATGAGAAAAATGTTAATTTATGTACTATATCTATAGGTCTTTAGGAGGTGTGCAGTGATTATCAGTTCCAAATAAATTTCAAGGCAACTTACGAACAATATGTAGCCAACTTTTTATTCAAATGTATAATATGATCTATTAGTTTTTAAAATAGGTCTATACATGAGTATATCTTTTGTGGCTCAGCACATTTGCCTATCATTTTCCAAGAATATCTTTCTAATTTGTGGGCATGTAGCACAATTAAGCAACAATTAAAAAAGAGGTTCAGCCCTTAGATGAATGGGGTCATTACACTATCTGCTCCTCTTCCTCTGCCATATTTTAAATGCAGCTTGGGTCGAATCCATGTGGCAGAAGTCCAGATACCCTTGGATGTGATCACAGAAAATAAAAATTCAGAGTATCACTTGCCCATCCAAGAAAATATATCTCATTGCAGGCATCTAGTCACAGAAGCTATTTACTGACTGCTAAGCATCACAGAGTCTCCAACGAACTTGTGAGTGACCTGCATCAGTGCATCAAACACTTGATCTTCTACTCAAGATTTGTGAGAGTTAACGCCGCTATTCAGGGGCCTTTGCTGTTCATCTGCTGACTTAATTGTTCATGGGTACTCACGTCACAGCAGAGGGCTGGAGCATGGGCCCCTTTCTTTTGCTCCACAGACGGGCACTTACTGCAGAGAACTGAAGGTTAAACTTCCTCCTGTTAACGTCTCCTCATCTTTCCATTCGGCCTCAGGAGAACGTTGCGCCAGCAGGGTTCCGCTGGTCTCCTTCCAGGCCTGGGGTAGCTGCTGCCATTGCTCTCCTGCCGCCTGCCTTCTTTCAACTGTCCAGGCCAAGCAGCGCACTGCAGACACTTTCCTGAAGTGTCATTCTGAAAGCACCTTTGCGATGTGTGTTCTAGTTTGCTGTTAAACTACAAAACCTCCCACTAGCATTCAGGTGCATCCCGCTCACCTCAGAACTGTCTTCCCACAGAATGTCTCCTCCACACAGGAGAGCATGCCATTGAACACAAGCACTTTGTCCCCCAATTTTCTGTCTGATTACAACAGAATGATCATCTTCCTGTGTGGATCCATACTTCACAGAGAAGCGCCAATCATATCCTTCAGCTTTCTTCTGGACCACCCATCACTTTGTATTACAACAGAGGCTGTTCCACCTCTCCCTATGGCAGTTAGCATACACTGCAATGAAGTACATCTGTACATATCCTGATTGAAGAATCGAATTTTATACCCCAATAATAAGATAATATTAACAATTCTGTAGAGGCAACCCACAGTTAAAATTTGGGGCACATATTTCAATATATAGCATTCATTTATAAATTATATGTGTTCAACACAATAACAAGATTATTGTTATGAACAAATCATTCTTCTTAACATATACATAGGGAAATTTGGAAAATAAATAAAAATGGATAGAAATAAAACTTCTAATAATTTATTTTCATTGAGACAGTCACCTGATTTGGAGGCCACTGTGGTAGTCGTTACCATTATAAACATTAAATACCTTTCAATGTCTTAACCAACTTAGGAGGTACATACAAATATTTTGTTAAAAAGAATAAAGTACAATTTGACAAGTGCAGAATAAATTCCTGATTTCACTTCTTGAGTTCCCCACTGACCTTAAAACAGTAGGATTTATACACAACGGATATTTCATGAAGATGCTTTTCATTTTCCCAAGGCTATTTAATTATGTTACTCAGACATTTTAGTAGTTTTCCCCAAGTAAGCATATGCTTTTATATCCTTCTCTGAATTTTACGAGACGTATGAGAGAAGTTATGTAAGAGAGCATCATTTCGCAATCAGCTCCTCTATATCAATTCACTTTGTTCCAGGACCTACTCTTGGCGCTGATGAAATAATAGTGAACTGTAATTTTTATTCGTAGCAGGTTTATCTCTCTGTAGGAAAGAATGTGCCAGGAAAGGAAAAATAAACTTTGTGGTAAAACCTCAAATTATTTGAAAACTGTAGGGAAGAAGTGGATTGTTGACAAATTAAGAGTGGAAAAATAACCCACTCTGGGAACAGAGTAGTTATGCTAAAACAGAAGAGAGAGGGAGAGAGACACACTCACATATGCACACAAGGGCAGACAGACAGAGAGGAATAAGTACAATATAATTAAGGAAAGGGGATGGCTCCAACAGGGAGCTACTATAGTGAGAAAGAAGAGGCAAAAGGAATTTCCTGCAAGAACTTCAGGGTCAGGTAGATTGGACTCAGATTCTAGTTTCTACAGTACGAGGACTTTGGAAAAGTTAACTTCATGCAAATGTTAATTAGACCGTTTTACCTTCTGTGCATGCAATCAACATTAGTTTAATATGATGACCCAACAAAAGTCAGAAGCTAAAGTATATCACTGGGTAATATTGCTTGTGGTAAAATGCTGCTAGCTGAAAGTTTCAGAAGGAATATAGACAATTAATATACCTGTATAGAAAGCCCTCCTTTGAGGTTTCTGTAGTTTACAAACTGACACGACCCTGGGAACTGTGCTCATGAATGGTGAAAAAGATATTTGTTCCTAGGGAATCATGAATCTTCTGACTCAGCAATGTGTCCAAGACACAGGTTTTTCTTTGTGGTGATCCTGAGTTCTCAGATAGTGATGTTTGCTCGATGGAAAAATGCACAGAACCATGGATCCCACTGAGCAGTTGCACTGAGCACTGAAGCTCCTGCTTTTCCTCCTATGTTTTTATTAGAAGCATTATAGAATGTGGTAGATTTCCTGAGTCTAGACATTTGGGTCCTGATAGTCACTGCAACTAACCTGTTAAGTAGAGAATGGTTTATTTAGGATTACATAGATACATAAATTTGTCACAATACTCTTATTGAGCATGAACAAACAGTTACAACAAACAGTTGTGTAACTGGGTTATTTTTAATATTCACTTTGCTAGTCATACAAAGAAACTGTAGTTTAAAGAGGTAACTGTCTTGCTTGTTTGAAATTGCTTGAGAATATCAGAGGGAAGATATAAGCCTTCTTTGGTATCCTAATTAAAGTCTAAGTCATGTACTATTCTTGATGGACTTGAGACAGTCCATGTTCCTTTCTATGGCACGCAGTCCACAGATATAACTAAGAGCTTTAACTGTTTAACCTAAAATGACTTGAAAATTAAGAAACTGGTGAGATGGTCACCAATTCCTCTTTTTCTCTTCATTTCACACCTTCCAGGTTAACAGCCCATTAATCCACCCAAATTGCATTCATGCCCCACTTCATCATCATCACCCTTACTACAGTAACCCCCCCCCCATTACTAATGGAGTTGCAAATTGTGTTGCTCCTTCCGTCCACCATCTCATTGTCAGCATGAGCAACACCTACTGGCTCATACCTCTGATTCAATTACACAGAAAATGACAGAGTTGTGATTGCTCACACAAGCATCTAAATAACCAAATCATAACCATCTAGTTATTTTGTGAATAAAAAAAATGAATTCAATTTGGTTTGCTCAGATGTCCATAGAAATGTTCCTGTGAATGTAGCATCTATTGTGGCTGATGAAGTCCTTTAAGACCATCGGTGTATTGTAATAATATGCCTGCAAAGAAATTGCAAGAGAAAAATATCTTCATATTTGAGATGAAAGTTTAATGAAGTGAAGGGTTCTTTAAAACTTCACAAATATATCAATATTTGTGTGCTACTATTGTAAAGAAGGCTGTGGCGAGTGTTTGGTGGTTCCATGTCTTAAGAGGTGCAGGAGTAATTGGACGTTATTAGAGAAGGTTTTTAGGAGAAAGTTATAATTTCCCTGAATGACATATAAAGTAAAGGCAGAGAAGTAAATGCCTGGGATATTGAGGAAGTATAGGATGAGAGAGGATAAGAGAGAAGGAAGAGGGGAACAATGCATTACATAATGACTTTGACTACTGCCAAACCTGACATATGAACCGTGTGTAAATATTAGTGTAATGTAAGAATTAGAGACTGAGAAGAGCCACATTGTAGACAAGTGAATTGAACACTGACAAGTAATTTTCTTTGTTATAGATACATCTTCATATGTCTTCACGGGGGTGAGGAGTGTGTGTGCAAGCCAGAAGTCCATATTAGATATTTTCCTTGATTGTTCTACCTTATTTATTGAGACAAGATCACTCAACTGCAATTCATTTATTACAGCTTTCTCAGAGTACCCCCCTCTCTAACTTCAGGAACCCGTGATTATGTGTAAACTGCCACACCCACCTAGTATTTCTATAGGTAATAGAGATACACACTCAGGTCTTCAAATCTGCTTGGCAAGCACTCTACTGCCGAGTGATCTCCTCAGCATAAATATGTCCCGTGACAAATACGTTCTTCACACAGTGTAATAATATTTGTGTCTCACTAAAATATTTCTGAGAATAATTCATCTTTGTATGTGATATACAATGAAAATATTGTCATATGTTTATGAAGATATGAGTGCACAAAATACCCATTCAAAACTATAAATTTTGTTAATAAAATTTCCTTTAATCTTCATTATGCGTATCTTCCTAGCTCATCAACTTATCCTCAATTGGTCCAATGTTCTTATTAATCTATTGAATTTTATCATTAGCTGTATTTATAGGCTCTTCATAACTTCATAATTTTCTATAACGTTCATTATTGTAGTTAAAACATTTGAAAGTTGAGAAGTTCAAGCATTTAAACATTATTGATTTCATCTGCTTTTTCAGGTTATTTATGGGCCCATTTTCTCCCTAATCTTTCTTTTCACCTGATAAAACTGAAGTAGCACCTTGGATTCTACTTACCCCTATTAGGCAGCATTAATTCACTCAGTCTCATTTTCTTTTTAGCCTTTCTAGCCCTTAGAATTTAAAAATTAACATTCAATACAGCATGTATGCTCCTTTTGTTCTTTTTCTTCACCATTTCCATAATGTGCCCATTTTATGATTCTACTCCTTGATTGATTCTATGACACGTTTTTTGTGTGTAGTTACATTTTCACCAATTTCTGATTTATCATGAGACACAGTTCCCTTCCTTTCCTAGGACTCCATTTTTATTCTACTTATCCATTTCTCTGACTTAGATTTTGATAATCTCATTTCCAAATTTATTTAAACATGTGTCCCTAAAGCATAAATGTAAGACCTTTAAGTAAGATATTGGGTGTATCAGTTGGACACATAATTACGTTAGGAAAATATATATACTATTTTGGATCTTGCATTTATATATTGGTATCCTGCTCATAAGTTTCTAGGCAATTTAAACTCCCCTTGTAACTCTTGGCTTCTGAGCCTATCCATCCTTTTCTTAGTAGTTTATGAGCTTAAAAATTTTAATATATGTTTGCCCACAGTTGTGTTTCTACACAGACTGTCAAGATCCTCTTCTCTTACATTTTTATTTTATTAGTGAAAAATTCATACAATAGTCATCACAAAAGAACTGCTGATTCAGGTGAGTCCCTCAAGTGTGCAATAGGCAGATACAACAGAAGGTCACTAAGACATAATCCCAGGAATGTTCAAGTTGGAGCTGTAACCTTCTCCAAAGACTTTTCAGAATCTGGGATGATGTAAATTCAAGGTTTCAACATGTGGCTCTCAATATCAGATTGTGCATTAGTTCATCTTGTTTGTTGGAGGAAGAAAGAGCACATAAAACATATTCTAAAAGTATGACTTAAGCATTTTTCATATAACAAATTTATGTTAATTAGGAATGTTTAGGAAGATTAAAGTTATTTGTCTGGAAAGCAATTGTACTACATAATTCCACACACACATATGTATTAGTATTATATAAGAAAGTTTGCTAGACATAAGCATGAACTGAAGAAAACAAGTCAGTTGCCTTGGAAGAGCTGTAGTCTTGTTTCATGTCCTAACACCCTACATGAACTTCAGCTTGTAGCCAAAGAAGAATATGAAAGAAATCCCAAAGCATAAAGTCTCCAGAATCATGGGTTTTGAAAAATGCTAGATGACTTCAGCACAGAAACTTTGGAGAATGCTGCATAGGGTCCAGATGACGGGGAAAAATGACAATGGACAAAGGCATTAAGAACCCGGGGCTTTGGCATGTAAAACTACTGCTGGACTGTGCTTGCTGAAAGAGTGAGCCAAAAGCAGAGCTTTCCTAACAATGAAAACCAGACGCATCAAACCAATCTGCATCCTTCTTCTCTATCATATTTTTGTTGCAACAGATGATGTAAACTGTGTGAAGTGCTTGAGCTCTTCATAAGAAAGCTATAGAATTTTGATCACTTTAGGCATTTAATCTTGAGATGATTATGGCTATCTATTTTCAAGTGGCCTCTGTCCAAATTTACATTTCAACATAATATCATATTTGAAATATTGTGTCTTAGGCGTTACTATTGCTGTAATGAAATACTGTGACCAAAAGCAACTTTGTCATGACAGGGTTCATTTCACTTACACTTCCATACAATTGTTCATCTTCATAAGCAGTGAGGGCAGGAACTCAGACAGGGCAGAAATCTAGAGACAGGATCTGTTAAAGAGGCCAGGAGGGTGGTGCACATCAGCTTATTCTCAGTGGCTTGCTCAGCCTGCATTCCACTGGTCCTGGAGTGACCTCATCCACAATGGGCTGGGCCCTCCTACATCAACCACCAATCAAGAAAAAGCCCCATAGGCTTGCCTGTAGCCAGATATTTTGGGTCATTTTCTCAACCGAGGCTCCCTCCTCTCTGATGACTCTAGCGTGGGTCAAGTTGATATAAAACTAGTCAGCACAGATTGGGTAGTCACATGAAGATATACCTAAAATTATTGGTATTTTCTACATCGTTTTAATAATGTGCTCATTGAGTCTGACTTTGCTTTTATCTAGTGTGTGTGTGTGTGTGTTTATGTGTGTATGTGTGTGCATTTGTATGTGTGTGTGTGTTTGTGGTTATGTATATGTGTGTATATTGGCTATGCAATTACATATGAAGGCTCCACATTGATCTTGGGTATCTTTTTTTCTCACTCTTCACCTTATATTTTGAGACAAGCTCTCTAAATAAATCTGGAGCTCAGATTCAGTAACCCAGAGACCCTCTGTCTTCCTCATTTCCAGCACAGGCATTGCAGCCATTCACCAATATCCCAACCCTGCTTCTGTTTGTTTTATACAGTATTGAGATTTAATTAGTGCTGAATGAACCTATGGAATACAGCAAGTGGTTAGTACTTTTATGATAATAAAGGTACACTTCATAGATCCTTCTTGAGGTTCAGTGCATAACAGGTTCTCACAAGTGGAGCTCAATGGTTCCAATCACTTCTTCCTCTTGGATTAAGAGATAACGGAAAAACACTAACCATAAGAGTGCCTGAACATACATACATACATACATATATATAAATATACATATATATATACATATATATATATGGTGACTGTTTGTAGAACAAAATTAACTATCCTCACAAAATTGTCACAAAAATATAATTTGTAAGAAAATAGTTGTATTTTTAATGGAAACATTTAAAGACAGGTTAAACATACTCTCTTCAAAATCGGGATGCAAAGACTCAAAGATGTTTATAAGTACTGCTCATGATCCATATTCTGGCTTTATTTTCCTGCAGAGTCTTTATTATCTTTTGTGTTTTTAATTTTGTTAGCCTAATGAACTGACTTCCTAGACTTCATAGATAATATACTAGCTGTTGACCATAAGTTTTAGTTATAATTTAACATTTGGCTTCTTAATCTCACGAAGAATATTTCAGTGAGTCAATACTCATATATGGCTGGTTGATGTCATTTGGGACAACACATAATAGAACATTGCGTCATCACACAGAGCTTTATTGAAAAATGATGACTGTTAATAGCATTTTAAGTCAATTCAATTTATATTGTTTCATTTCAGTTCTTTACACATAGTACTATTTAGAAAAGCAATTCAAGAAGGTAGTTACATGCTGAAGTCTGTATTCATACAAACCTCGTAGCAAGAGTGTGAATGAAAAAGTTATTACTAAGTAATTAAATGATTCATGTGACTATACAACCTTTTAAATATTGGCTTCATCAATAAAGGACCAAGAATCTCTCTTTTTGGCTCCAGAGGGCATGTTTCCATGCAGCTGACAGCTTCTGGTTTAATTTCTATGCTAAGATTAAAATTTGTCATTAAGCATTGGAAGTAAGGAGCAGAATTTTCTACTCTCTCCATTAAATCAATTATATTAACACAATTTATAGATGAAAAACTACAGATTCTTAATTAGCACCAGGTACAGTGACTCATACCTGTAATCCTAGCATTGGGGAGCCTAAGAGGGGAAGATTGACATGCGTTCTCAGGTTAGACTAGGGTGAGATCTTGTCTCAAAAAAATAAAACCAAACAAATAAAAAAGAGAAAAACATATAACAAGAAATATTATCTATCACAGTAACTTTCTGATTTAGTTTTAAAATATATCACTTTAATCATTTTAAAAATTCAACTGACCATATTTCATTTAGAAGTAAGTTTTGCTTTCGAATCTCCTAAATTTTCAGCATAATGAACTGTGCACTGAGAGATGAGCTAACACAGCTGCCTATGAATTTCAACCAAAATGAAGTCCTTTTGGCTCATAGCCATTGTTCCCCCATCACCCATGTTTTGGTTTTATAACATTGTGGCAGTATTTGTAAAAACACCCATCCCAGTAAAAACCAGTTTCTCAAGGTGAAAATTATAGTAATGTACCAACAAATTATGCATTTTCCTTTAAAAATGTACATGACTGTGCTTTCAGGGATAAAATTAAACATACAGTATAGTCATTCCATATTGCTATCTCAAGTCAAATAAAATACAGTAGAAAACAGTGTGTAACCACAATAGCTCACTAATGTGGTTTCTATTCACTAGAGTCACTTAGATACAATAACACAATATCACAAATAACACACATACACACACACACACAAAAACCACCTCAGCACCCACATAAAAGTGATGCAAAGTTGATAGTGATGATAATCAATACTCAACCTTTGTGCAGGCAGACTAACACAAATACTTGTTGACATTCATTTTGTTTCATAGCATTCCTATTGTCTTTAATCAAATAATTGGAAAAAATAATTTAACAGACTTCCTATATAAAAATATGGAGCCAAATACAGTCCATAATTCAAACTTGCCATATTAAGAGTTTGAAGTGGTTGTCTTTAAAAAAGTCAAAATTACTAAATAATTTTTCACATGTGATCTATTACTCTTTAAAAACATCCTTATAAAGGTAGCATAATCTTAAGAATATTCTGATACATAATATTATGAACATTTAGCATAGCTAACCCACAACCACTCCCATCAAGTCATCCTCAACTGCAAAGTGGCATGATTTGCTATATACATGAAAGCTGGTTCAAATGAAAACCTGTGAAACTAAATCTTCAAGTGCCTTTATAAATAACACAGGCAACAACACAAATGCCTACAAGTACTAGGCAGGGCATTTTGATTTGCACATCAAACTAGACAGCAACTCACGTCACTATATAGCACACCCCATCTTAGTGGAAAGGGCTACTTCATGAGCTGACATATGGAAAGAAGTGAATCTGAGAAGCTTCATATCTGAGGAAGATCAACATACCTCTCCCTAATGATATATCCGTGACAATGAGAGTAGAGAGATATCTCAATTTCTACGAAAGAATGTTAGAGGCCAAAAAGGAATTATTAATATGTTGAAGATCATTTGGGTTAGCAAGCAATGGTGCTGCAATTTAAACTCACCGATTGTTCTTCATACCCTGTTCTACTGTTATAACTATATTGAAATGCGTCTAGATGTAAAAGAGAAATAAAATTCTTCCATCATACAATAATGTATTTCTATGCCAATGCATGATTCTGCCCCAGCCAATGAGACTCCACACTTGCTTTTGAGTGACAGTCATGACCTGGGGCTGCACCGAAGACTAGTTCATGTGAGTGCAAATCACAGGATACTCATCAATAGGATAAAAATGTTTACCTTTTTTTTTTTTTGAGGGATGAGAATGGGTACTTTGCCATTTAAATTTCCATATTTTAATTCTGTTAGTTATCAGACTTAGTGCACAGCAGCTTATCTGAGAAGAAACTGTCCTTTTGGGCATGATTTAAACAAGAGATGTCTGATTTCCTCATATGTGGGTCCAGATGGTCCTTTTTTGCTCTATGTTGAAACCAGGAGGCATAAAGGCCATTTCTAAATCAGAGACAATGAAAGTAATGCAGTGCAGAGATGAGCAAGACTGGCCAATGTAATGTTCTCAATCAGATTATATTTTAAAGCTAATTCCCTGTTACTGACATGAGCAACTGACAAAGGATAGAAAGAGGCACTATTTAATAGTGATTTTGCTAGAGGTGCTATTACATGTAACTAGCAGACACTAGATAGATCCCACGGCCAAGCAGACTCTGTGATTAAATATAGAAAAGCAAAGAGAGGGCTAACATAATGAACAAAACAGGAGTCTAATGTTCTACTTGAAAAATACAGTTTCTTTCTTCCAATTTAAAATTAACTCCTCACCAAATTTTCAGATCTCTTACATGGATATCAAGGCAGAAGGAGACATATATAAACTTAACAGGGAAAAATAGAAAAGTTAATGGTAAGCAATCCAAGCATGGTGGGTCACACTCACTGCAAAGTAAATACTTAAACAAAAGTTCCCCAAAATGCTCAATTTACAAGAACTTTTTATAAGCTGGTCCAAATTACCACATCCACTATTTGCATAGAACATTACAGAGCCATTTATTATGGTATTCAACAAGAAGAAAGTACCTCAAAAGACATTTTTCTCATTTGGAAGTACAATTACTTTGTTTAAAATTTGGAACGCATCCCGGTTTTCAACAGTAAAATGATGTTGCTGTACACATCACTTTAAAGCAGAATCTACTGGAAGTTAACTGGGTTGACAAGGTCACATTTAGACCTCTTTTTCTCATGTTTTTCTTATATATGTGTGTATATTATATATGTATATTATAAATATAATCCCCAATCCTATTATTCAAAATGTAAGTGACTATAGGAAGCCTTTATTCATATACAAGGTACCTTTGTGATGGACTGCTATTAAATAAAACGAAAACCCCAACTGGACATTGAAGAAAAAGATCAGGGCTATTTATAATCTTCTAACCTGAGGGACCTGCATGTTGAATGGAATTGTTTGGTTGCAACCACTATGTATGTGAAGATAGATCTGGAAGAAATGTGTTGTGTTAAAGTGTGTGCACTGGAAAAGCCACATTCCAAACTTCCCAATACTTAAATTCTTGGATGCCATCAGCCTCTTACTAACCTTCCTTGGGCCTCTATTTACCACCTGTAGATAATAGTACCCAGTAACCCACCTCTGCCTCATTTGTCATAGATAGCAAGAATTACTGATTAATTCTTGCTTTGGTCTTAAAAAATGTGCAGTTGGTGAGGGACAGGCATAGTTTCACAATATTAGAGAAATACATCTTCAATAAAATGTTTAGGTGTGAAGACATGACCCACAGAACACTTTCTCCAACATGCACAAAGCCAGGGTTTGACCCTTAGCATTGTTCTCCCTCCCACCAAAGAAACATATTGTGTAGAAAAGGATTAAACATATAATCTGTGCACATACTTGACTGAATCTGTGCTCTTTTATGGGAAAAACTAAAGTTACAGAGTTTCAACAAGAAATCTGTATACTGCTTTGTATTAAATTGTTACATAATTGCTTTTCTATACTGAAATCCTGTAATCCACATTTCCCTTTTAGTTACACTTCCTTGACTCTAGTTTTCAGAATAACTCTGTTCTTTTCCACACTTACTGATGTCACTCCTTACTACTTCTGACTCCGGTGTAGTCTCAGAAGAAATCCTCGAAATCTTAGGTACACCGTTGTAGCATTTCCAGGGTGAGAACATGTCTTCTCCAGCAGAAGCAGCACCAACGGCTTGCCACATTGTTCTCACACTGAAGGCTGCAATGATTAAATACTTTAGACAGCCATTTCCTTAGACTGACCAGGACTTCTTCGGGCTCTGTTTTCGAAGATTTTCTCCTTGTTTCCCGTATACTCCCTTCTGAGTTGCTGACCTCACTGGACCTTGTGACCTTGCTTTACCTTGGCTCCACCCTGTGAGAGTCTTATCTGGCAGAACGTATTCGGGACATAGGCTTAAGTGTATCTTCATTCAGCTTGCTTCCTCAGAGTCAAGATTAGCCATTTTGCCCTGTACCTGTACCTGGGGTTCATTCTCAACCACTCTCTGGCTCCAATGGCTTTAGAGCCTGCAACTTTTACTTCCCTTGGTTGATGATCGAGGTACCTACAATGTGATTTTATCTGAATTTTATTTCTACCTGCTTCTTTTTATTTCTTCTCTTTTTCTCAGCAACACAACACTACACAACACAACACAACAAAACAAAACCAAAACAAAAACCAAAAACCAAAAACCAAAAACAAAAACAGTAGCCTCATAGAAGTCTCGAAGGAGCATGTAAGAGGTCCATCTCCATCCCAGTCACCAACACCAGACACTGACTACAGTTCTGTTCGTTGTTCTGTGGCTTCCCCTCCATCATTATTAGATGATTACTACAGCACGCCTTTAAAAATATGATGTCAAGGTTTGGAAAGGAAAGGCAATGAGGAGAAATGAACAATGCAAACGAATCTATTTTGATTTTCTCTTTACCACTAAATACAAGACTTGGTCTCCTCTGAAAGATTTATGAGGCTTCCTACCATAAAGGAGGCAGGGTTACGGCTATGCTTACTTTATAAAATGAAATTCTGCCATCACAGACAAGGGTTCATGGCTGTAATTATTTCAATGCTCTTCCCAGTCAATGTGTCTTGCACAGCTGAGCCAAACCCCCTCTCTCACAGGCAGGAAGGCCATTTCATAAGAAGTCTAAAAGCTCCCACAACTTTGTGTGACCTTGCATTGAATAACACTGGAAAATTGATTCGGCTCTAGTAATAAAAGACCGTCTGCATTATCTGCATTCTAATTATAATTAATATAACCAGAATAACTGCTGTATTATTTACGATCAGAGCTATGGTGAGCGCAGTGTAATAATAATCTGCTACATAATTTTTTATTGATCTGATGGCTTTATTGCAGAAAAAAAAAGCAAAATGTTACACCACTGCATAACTAAAATTGCCTTTCTTGATATTAGTGTTTAGACGGGGTTTCATTCAACATTTCTTCAATATCATCAAATTCTCATAGTTTTAAATATAGCGGGAAGTACAATGCTATGGGATCTTTCAATTTTCCTTGTTGAAAAAAATTGAGTAACTGGCATAATTCACCCAGCCCGGGTTCTCATCTTTCCCCTATTGAATATCATTAATTCCCTAGCACAATGCTTGTCGCCCATTGATTAACAGAACTGGAACAAGCTTGAGAGAGAAGAGGCTCTCTGTGAAAACAGGGTCATCCCTTCACCTTAACAAAGCCTATTTCCCAGGTGAAATCTGTTGAGTAGATGTGTGGGGAAAGGGTGGATTCATTTGTCTTTGACAGAAAGGTATGTGTCTGGGACATTAGTGGAGGAACTTGGTAGAGAGCATATCTCTACCAATCCAGCTAGCCATGTTCTCTACTCTCTTCTGGTCTCTGTAAGGACAGCTTGTATAGGGTACTAATTAAATTGAAAAGTACTTCCTGCATATCAGCTAATAATAAACATTTGTGGGAAGGTATTTGAGAATATCCACAATGTCTATCTTTATTTATCAAAGATATTAAAACCAAGTACTCAAGATTTTCTGATGTGTGATTGTAGCAAACCTGGAGGAGAAGTAATAAAATCACGAGAACTGGTTATTTCCATTTGTTTAGCCTAGCAGACAAATCAGAAAACAATTTACTATATATGCCTTTTGCAGTTTGTCATGACTAAATTGGCTTGTATTTTAGAATCCTACTTTAATATGCTTGGCTGATCCTACAGCATTATCAAGTAGATTGCATTCTTCCTGTATCACTCTGAAAAGTCTACTCAAACCACATCTCATAGACTTATAACATGCTTTATGCATTTTCAGAGTTCATATCTGTTAACAATCATAGAAGGCCACAAAGACGATGTTCTCTTTCGGCAGATGCAGAAACTGAGGCTTGGGCTAAAGCTATGCTCTTCTCTAATACCATATCTACAAGCATTCATTTTGATTTTGTTAAAGTGATTGCCATGTAAATGATTAAATCTCTACAAAGCAGATGAGCATAAAATTTGCACACATATAAGAATTACATAATATATACTTCCTAAAATACTCAAGAACCACCTCCAATTGAACAAAATAAATCAGTGTTGCTTAAGGTAATCCAATAAATAAGAATACACCTGTGAAGAGACTAGGTTGTGCAGTCTACATGTGAGCTGTAGTATGTGGGAAAGGGTTCGAAACATTTATGAGCATAATATTCAAGTTTATACCTTTAATATTGCTTTATTTTCCTAAGAGCTCAAATTTCCAGAAATGCTGCTTATAAGGATAAGGTTACATTTAATTTTAAAAGGATAAATATAATACTATTTCTTCTTTTCCTTTTGTAACCAAAACACACACTGCTGTTCCAGAAACAGACAGTTTAAAACCCCAATAGCCATTCAAACTTTGTTACATTTCAGAATTTCATGTGACAGGCATGACTATAAAAGCAATCTAAATCTCATTGTATTCTGAGGCTATTCATTGTCATTTTGAAGGCTATGCCTTTCTGTAAAGTTCATTTTAATTTAATTATTTGTTTATATAGAAGTAGAACTTTGTTGGGTGTTGTTCTACAATATGGACGTTTTTGTCTCAAATAACTGAAGCTTGATTGCTAATGAATTTCAGACAAGCGTACAATTAAGTGCTTTTGGTAAGAAAAGAAACTCTATGGTTTTTGAAAATACAGTATTAGAAATATGCAAAATATGTGCAGCAACTTTATACCTGAATGTGAATATTCCTCTTTGCAACCTTTCTTTCACCCAACTTTGTCTTAGTTACACACACAAAAAAAGCAGCTAGAAGCCAAACCAAAACAAACAAACAACAATAAAACCATCTTGTCATTGATGCTGTAGTGTGTCACAGTGTGTCCTGCAGTATACTCTTTTAACTTGCAAATATTCATTATAAGGAATCATTGGTCTGGCTTGAGGCCTCTGGCTTCTGGTTACTATCGGTACTGAATCATAACCAGGATTCCTTTTGGCTGGCCGGTGTTGCCCTGTGTCATGGGTCCTGCAGCTTTGGATCTGCAGGGCCAGCCCTTCGTGTACTCACACGGATGGGGTAGATGTTGGGCTGGGTCTATACATATGTTTAATTATATATATATATATATGTAATTTTTTATTTTCCTTTTAGAGGGATAGGTTTCCAGGTTGGATATGAAGGGACAGGGAGAGAAGTGGGATTGGGGTGCATGATATGAAATTTACAAAGAATTAGCAAACAGTTCTTTAAGTAGCTAGAATGAGATTAAACAGCGCTCTCAGCCACTCCTCCAGGGCCACATCCCCTGAGCTTGTGACAGCCAGCGGCATGGCAGCCTGGCTCATGTCACCGTGGTGAACAGAGGAGGCCCACTGTTGGTCGACAAGACTCAGCTTTGCCAGGCCAATATGGCAACAGCAAAGCCAATTGCCAGGGCATACTGTGTGGGTCTGTTCTTCAGATTGCAGTACTCGCAGGAGACAAACACATAAAAGCAAAAGAAACTCCATTATACCTGCTCTCAGTTTTTATACTTTTCATTCAAATGTTTGCAACTATTTAGAAATATCGGTAATGCTTGTTGGGATTTTCTAGAAATTTTAGGTCAGGTGTTAAGGCAGAAATAAAACATGAATTTTAAAAGAACAAGAAAGGTAACTAAAGTAAATATTTAAAGTTTAGAAACAAGTGCATAAATATTAATTTTATGTTATATTAATTTATATTATATTAATACAATTTTAGCAGCAATTTTATAAATTGTTACCCAGAATACACATTTCTGGTACATATTCATTCTTAATTACAAAAAAATCATTGTATTTATGTATGCAAGTAGTTTAAGAAGGAACCCAAATGCACACCCACACAGCAAACATAAATATGGCACACAGATATTGACCAAGATTTTACAATATAAATAACTAATATGGAGAAAATATTTGTACCAATTTCCCCAAAGAGATTTACAAATATCATAGGGACAATTAACATTCCTTCAAGAGCTTTAATTAAAAATTTTTATTTCTTTTATTGTGAAAAACTAGATAAAAATAACTAAAACAAGCAAAAAATGTAGTAAGGGGATATATTAAAACATTCCATTAAAATGCAAATTCAAGAGGTTGAAAACATTGGTTGCTCACACGGAGGGCCCAGCATTGGTTTCTGCACTCACATATATAACAGCTCACAGCTATGTGTGACTACATTTTCAAGTGATTATATACTCTGCTCTGGACTCATGGGAAATATTCATGCATGTGCTACACATGCATACATACGGGCAAAGCACGCATACACATAAGTAGAAATAAGTAAGTATTAAAAAGGATACAAAGTCAAACAACCATAGTACAGGAACTGGACCATGAAAACAGTTTAGAGGACATAATAATTTACTTATTTGGTTTAAATCATTCATATGGGGAAGATATTCATCTTCTTAAAATGTACATCTCTTTAGGTTGTAGCTGAAGCCACTTACTGACATAGGGCAAGGTGGCTTAGAAATGTGTGTGTGTGGTAGTGTGGTGGTTCAAAGACACTGCATTTCTCTACCAGTTCTGTGTGTCAGCCTGACAGTCTCTTTGTTCTTCACCATATCCAGCCATAGCAAGGAGGCTATTTCCTGCCACAGCAAGATTGTCGGGCAGTTAAAGAATCATGCAGGTGAAGTACTGTCTGTTTAACAACAATGCTTGTAACAATGAGGGACCCTCTTCACAGCACTACTGAATAGTAAACAATACTATGTTTTCAAAGATTCATAGAGTAAACAATTAATAATTTTAAAAACAATAAAAAATTATTTGATATACAAATGTGAATGTTTGTAGGGCATATAGAAAGGAGCCAAACGAGAGCAGAATGATGCATAAAATGACAGTCTTTGATAAGAAAAATTTCAATAATCAAAATGAAAACTCAAAATAAAAATAAAACCATTTCATATTTTCAATAGAAGATAATTTAAAGAGTCCATTACTTCATTCTATTAAAATATTGTGGGTGCAAAACATTGGGCATATTTAACCTCTCAAGGGACAGAGAACTTTACATGATTGCTCCTGGTTTGTTAACGAACCCTGATAGCTTAAAGAAATAATGATAAAACATATACATCAAGATATTTAAAATGCTTGGTTTTGGTATAGTATTGACATTGCTATTTCCTTGTTAAAAACAAAGTAAAAAATTTCATAAATAGGCTCAGTATAACACTTTATATAAAATATATGACAATATAAAGGCTATGGTCTATCCGTGCATTTGTATCTTAATTGGGCATTAACATGACTTTAGTAAAAGCAATTGCAATTAAATATTACCAATAGACAGCTACCAACGGAAATTCTATGATGCATGTAACCTTGATGGGTGTGTATCCTAAAACCAAAATCTTTATAGAACAAAGATTACTCTTTCCCAGTTTCTCTTTTATTTTTGGGATCAAAATTTAATTACATTTCTCCCCTGCCTTTCCTCCATACAAATCCCATTATACACTCTCTCCTTTCTGTCTTTCAAATTCATATCCTATTTTCTCATTAATTATGCATATATGAGGCCTATTTTCCACAGCAAGGTTTTAATTTATTTTGTTGTTGTTGTTTTGTTTCTAATTTTATGACACAGAGTTGAAAAGCCAGGTGTTTTGGATCAATCTTTAATCAATCATGGTATTAAGTATAGTAGTGAACTCTCCATTAAACCAGTGGTGTCTCTTAGATTAAAAACAAGGAATATATGTTTTAGGAGTACATACATGATGTGCTAAGTTTATATTTTAAAGGTGGGGAGAATGAACTATAAAAATACAGGATAGAAAATTATTTCTTTTAGACAGAATGTTTGTCTAAGCAGGCAATGAGATTGAAGCCACAAGTGTGTAGAACATCACTACATGTTGTAATTCAGAATCCAGATGAGTTAGTTTATCTATCTATCTATCTATCTATCTATCTATCTATCTATCTATCTATCTATCTATCTAACATCTATCTATCATCTATCTATCAATATTTTGCTTTGTAGTCTGCATATACTGCAGGAATTATTTTTTAAATCATATATGAAATAATACTTTGAGAGGCATAGGAAAAACACTATCCCTAAAAAGGATGAAAGAGAATGCATCTCAGCAGGTTTGGGACTTGCCTTTTATGAACACATTGCCGTTTTTACCCGGTGCCACTGCTGTCTTCTCTCTACCTTAATCTGCCAAATGGGACCGAGTAACCTCAAAATCTGTAGTAAAAAGAATTCAGGCATTCAAAAATAATTTTGTGTAAAGAATGTCCTACCATTCCTTCTCTCATTTGGAGTTGGCTAGTTAGTTGAATCAGAATCCTCACTTGGGTTCTTCCTACTACTTATCTTCTTTACTTTGGAAATCCATCTGGTGCTTTCTTAGAAATTTGGGAATAATTTTATTTAAAGACTCAGCTATACCTGTCCTGAGTGTATACCGAAAAGATGCTCTACCACACCACAAGGACAATCACTCAATTATATTTATAACAGCTTTATTGGTAATAGCCAGAAACTGGAAACTACCAAGATGTCCCTCAGTTGAAGAATGGATACAGAAATTGTGGCACATTTACACAATGGAATACTACTCAGCTATTAAAAACAAAGAAATCATGAAACTTGTAGGCAAATGATGGGACCTAGAAAAGATCATCCTGAGTGAGGTATCCCAGAAGCAGAAAGACACACACGGTATATACTCACTTATAAGTGGATTTAGCCATATAGTATAAGATGAGCATCTATGAGGTATAGACCCAAAGAAGGTAAGTGTTTGTGGATCTTTGCTTCTGGGGCTACAATTCCACACCCTTCAACAGGGAGGACAATTGTGTTTGTAAACACTGCCTGAAGAAGTATAAGGGTATTATGGTTAGTGACCCTGTCATGCTTATCAGAAAATTTGATCCTAAGCTGATGAATCTAAACATAAATAAAAGGATCAATTCAACCACACTTTTTATACTGTAATCCTTGTTTATGTAGACACATGCATATACAGACAGACTTCCTTTTAAATATCACAGTGAAATGACAAAGAGAAAATGACAGAGTGCCATGTTGTGAATTGTAAGCATTATCAATATGTAGGTTTTTAAAACTAAGTAGGTATTGAACTCTATTGTTTCAAAATTAAACACAAAATTAAGTGAGCCAAAACTGTGAATCCAAATCCAAATATCTTGAGTATTTGGTAGTGAGGATTAAGTTATGAAAGTTTTAGAGGGCATAGGACTAGAATAATATTATATTTGTGTATATGGATTAAAGATTGACTCTACCCCAAGAAATCCAGGATTACTTTTATCATCTTATTTTCACTGGGTGTCTTCAAATATTTTCAAGAATGGGGCTGAACATTCACTTGTAATAGAATGATCATGAAGTATAGATCTGAATTTTTATTATTAGATTACTCTAATTTTTCTTTTAATGCTTAGTAGTTAGGGCCAGAAATATGGTATTCAAGCAAAATGATAGGTATGAAAATGAAAAGATATTTAAGTAATTTGTTCTTTAACATAAACTCACAAGCAATTCTGTTTCCTATTGACAAAATTGACCAATTCATTCACTCATTCAAAACCATACACTTGACTACCTAAATCCCGCTTTTGGGGATACAGAAAAGAAGTTAACATCTAATTCTCATCTTTTAATTCCCAGACAGAGTTGTCATTTTTGTTTCTCTAAATGATACCACAGCAATATTTGAGGCAAGAACAAGAACAAAGAAACAACTCATTCTGGCTGAGTATTTATCATATTTGCTGTGATTCATTTTATTTTAACTATACTTAAATGTTTGAGGGAAGTCCCTATAAACCTCTCTGTCTTTCATTGATGGTTTTACTTTGCATATGTGTGAAGTTACCGTACGTAAGGGGTGTCCATGGACCCCAAAGAGGATGTTCGCTACCCTGGAGCTTCCCAGTATAAGTGCTGGGATGCACATTCAGGTCTTCCAGAAGAGTAGCACACACTTTTAACTCCTGAGCTATTTCTCCAGCTTCTTTCCCTTATTTCAAGACATAATGTGACTTAAATGCAGTTATTTTCATAACTATGGCTTGCACTGTGCAGAGTACTCATAATTCCGCAAAGAACGAGCATTAGAAATTGACATGGACAAAGAAAGAAAGCATCCACATGTTTTTCATTAGGAAAGGAGAATTCTAGTGCTAAAAGTACTTTTTCCTGCTATGAGAAAATGCAGGTCAGCAAATCTGGAGTATTAAACTGTCAGCCCAGCCATGTTCTCCATGTCTGCCCAATGCAGGCCGCTGCTTTGCAAGGTAGAAAAAGCTAATTTAGTGGCTGGAGCTAAATTAGACTTCTTAATTGACATTTCACTTTCATCTAAAATTAGGCCAGCACATGTTTAAAAATCCTTTTTATTTGGAATGAATTAGAGAACAGCTTGTAAAGGCTGGTAAAGATCAGAGGAAGCAGAGAGGGCACGCTCTGGGGAGCTTCCTCCCAATTTGGCAACAGCTACCCAAGGTGTGTGTGTGTTTCTCTGAGGAGTCAATGTCCTGTCAAGGCCTGGAAGCCTAAATCAAGTCTTTGAAGGATCTCTGCCATGATCTGTCTCCAGGGATCAAGAACCCATTGCATTCTGAAAATCTAAAGATCTTCCACTTATGTGGGTTACATAACTTGTTAAGCACAATTGTAGATAATAGATGTTTTGTATGTTAAAATATCCATTTAAAAATAACAATCTTAAATATGACACCTTAGCAAAAAATAAACATTTTAATAAAAATTATTTCAACCCCTCAAATAACAGGACCTGGCACCATTTTACAAATTTAGCAGCTCTCTTTAAGGCCAGCTACAGCAGAAAAGAGACGGATCCCTGTGTGTCCAGCACATAGTCTTGTTTCCTAAGGTGTTTACTTAACAAACACACAGCAAACCTGGCCTTCTAGCAACAATTAACTGGATAGAGATGTACATCATTACCTACTTTTTCAGTAATTTGGTATTTTGTTTTTGATACTGCAACAAAACTCTACCTTATTAAAGGTGAATTGCAGTGTGGAATCTGACAGTACCTCAAGATATTCTCACACTTTGCCATTTTAAAAGTTCTGAGGCACCGAAATGTATCTCCCTTCTAATATATAATTTATAGCACCATCCACTTGTCATTTGTTCAATATTGACTCACTGAATTATGGAGATTGTCCAAAGGTAGCAGCATGTTGTCAAATACCATCAGAAACACACTCGGTACAATTGCTAATCTCTTACGAAGAATGTTCAAGGTTTAGAAAGATTTCCAACTAAGGGTGGCAGACACTTTGAATTTCCAAAATTCTAAGTTTGGCTTGAGACCTTGACTTGATTATTGACTTTAGGTTTTGCTAGTTGTTTTCAGTGTAAGAATGGGTTCACTTCGCTATTTCTAAGAAAATAACTGCTCCTTACTCAAATCGTAGTAATATGATTTATCTGGTAGACATTAAGTGAAAATCATGTTCTCAGAAAAAACTGGCTAGCCCAACTTTCCACACAACACACAGCTGCTATTTTTTCTCCCCTCTGGAGACAACTGTGGCACTACAAGATGAAGCAAAGGCTCTCTTGGTTATCACAGAAAATGTCAAAAGGTATGTATGTAGTCAGGGGTCTAAGATTAATAAAAGTGGCAATTTTTACTGCGTCTTCAGGAACACTTTTGAGTAATGGCACTTTTCTTGTTGCAGTTGCTTACAGTAAAAGACATCAAAACTTCTCTGAATATTTGGTGCGAGTCTTGATTCATGCAATTGGTCATCTTTTTTTTTTTTTTTACATTGCTTTCAATAGTGCAAATGGAATCAAAATGGAAAATATAAGTAATATCTAAGTACTATCATGAAAGTAGTTTTGTCCCGTGATCTCTCATCAAGGGTCTTGTGATGGTCCCCAGCCTTGCAGGGATTTGTATCCTTTCAAATCACCTGAGGCCGCACAGGGGGCTTCACAGTTAGTTGCACAAGCAAACTTTGTTTGTTCGTTTGTTTTCAAGAGCTGAGGCCTGAACTCAGGGCCTTGCGCCTGCCAGGCAAGCTTTCTAACACTGCTTATAGGATTGGAGATCCTTCTTCACATTGATTTGGGTGTGTGTGTGTGTGAATTTTCTTTTTAATTTTCATTGAAAATTTTCTTTCATACAGTATATTCTCACCATTATTTCCCCTCCCCCAACTGCTTCGAGCTCCATCCTACCTTCTCATCCACCCGGTTCTGTGCTGTTTGCACAGATTCAAGCCAGACAGGATCCCAGAGCTGAGAGGGGCACATGGACAAGAGCTCCTATCCCTAACCAAGACACTATATGCAAGTGACATCATTTACATTTGAAAGATTAGTTTCTGCAGTTGAACCTCACTGGTTATGTTAAGGGTACCTCAGGAGACTCCCCAGGTCAGCACAATGGACAGCCAACACGAAAAGAGCTCAAAAGTATTTTTGTATGCTCTTTGCTTTATATTGTATTGTTTAGGCATTTTTTGTTCTTGGGCTTTTACTTGTATATTATGGTTTCTAAATTATTTTTCTAAGGCACAATCTTGGGCAATGAAGATGTGCAGTAAGGAAAATATAAAGTGACCACCAAACAAAATTTTCTAAGGTGTTCTTCTTGGGATTGCTCATATAATACTCACAAAATCACCCGAAATGATGTATTGTTCTTTGAAATTATATTAGTCGGTAATAGACTACACACGTGCATTTTTATGAAATCCATTTGTTCCCATCTGGGTTTTTCCAAAGTCACTTATACAAAACTATTTCAGAGATGTCATTGATGCTAACTACCACTCTGTCAATGAAAAAGGTGGTGATTTGTATAGTAACAACTCTAAATTTTCATAACTTACAATCCACTTACGCTGTAGACAAAAATGGCCTCGAACTCAAAGATATCTGCCTGCCTCTGCCTTCCAAGTGCTTGGATTAATGGTGCCTATCACAACTACCTGGCTTTTCTTTTCTGTGTGTGTGTGTGTGTGTGTGTGTGTGTGTTTGGGGGAGATGGAGGGAGAGAGAGGCAGGTGGATCTCATAGTTTGAGGCCAGTTTGGGCTACAAAGCAAGATCCAGGACAGGAAGGTTAACAGAATTACAGGCCACATGCCTGTCATTCAAGTCCTCAGAAGGCTGAAGCATGAGGATTCTGAGCACAAGTTAGCCTCCTGATGATATCTGATCCAATTTAACCAACAGGGTGAGACCTTGTCTCAAAAGAAAAACAAACAAAAAGTAATGAATGTAATGATTACACAGAGACTAAAGTATTCCATAGATACACTACTAATAACATGATTTTATCAACTTTTGAAGCTATTAGAGTGATTAAAAGTCCATGAAGTTCTGAAGAAAATATAAAATATATAAAATATAAAAAATACAAAAATATAAAAAAGTTCTGAAGAAAATATAAAACTCAATAATTTTAATCTTTGTGAAAATATAGCCTATCAAGATGGTTATTTCATAAATTCCCCCTTCATTATCTTGATAATTTCTAATAGAACCTTTGCTTATTCTCTGCATATACCAGTCACTGACAAATGTCATCATATTATGATTTTACGGTCATTAGAAAATATATGAACGATAAGATGTTTTGTGTGTGTTTATGTGTATGTGAATAGTGTCTATATCAGTGCATGCTCCTATGTATGAAGGTGCTCGTACTTGTGTATATGTGTGTGAGTGAGGGTGGGGAGAGGAGAAACCTAAAGTCAATGTCTAATGTCTTCTATTATTATCTACCTTATTAATTGAGCCATCATCTCTACCTAAGCCTAGAGTCCACCAATTTGGATGGCAAACAAGCTCTGGAGATCTGGCTGTTTCTACCTCACCCTCATGCTCCAGTGTGCACATTAAGGGCGGTTATACTCGGCTCAGCTTTTTAGGGCTGCCAATAACTCAAGCTCAGGTCCTTATGTTTTCACAGCAGGTACTTTACTGGGTAGCATCCCCCCAGCGCCCAGAGAGGTCCTTACCAAGCCATACCACTGACTTATTTGTCAAGAAAGCAAGAGGGAAGTACAAGACAGTTGCGATTAGGAATGATTTCCCCAGTGGTTCATGATCCTGACCTCTATCTGGAGGTGGTCTGGACCTTTTGAGATGTGGAGTCTATGGACGGTAATGAGGTCACAAGGATATTACCCTGGAATGGGTTCATGCTAATCTCCTGGAGCAAATGAATCCTGTTAAGAAGCAGCTCTTGTATAAGTTTACATTTCCACCAGCAATGGAGGAAGGTTTCCCTTTCTCGACATCTTCTCTGGGCATGTGTTGTCACTTGAGTTTTTGATCTTAGCCATTCTGATGGGTATAAGGTGAAATTTCAGGGTCATTTTGATTTGCATTTCCCTGATGACTAATGACTTTGAACATTTCTTTAAGTATGTTTCTGTCATTCGATATTCCTCTACTAAGAATTATCTGTTTAGCTTTGTACCCCATTTTTTAATTGGATTACTTGATTTGTTGCTTTTTAACTTCTTGAGTTCTTTATACATTCTGGATATTAGGCCTCTGATAGATACAGGGTTGGTAAAGATCCTTTCCCAGTCTGTAAGCTGTCATTTTGTTCTGATGACAATATCCTTTGCTTTACAGAAGGTTTTCAGTTTTCATAAGGTCCCATTTATTGATTGTTGATCTTAGAGCCTGTGCTGTTGCTGTTCTGTTTAGGAAGTTGTCACCTATGCTAATGAGTTCAAGGCTCTTCCCCATTTTTTCTGATGAAAAAATGTTCTTCTGTTAATGTTATTCTTCTGTTAGACATTCTAACAGAAGAAAAAATGTCTGGTTTTATGTTGATGACTTGATCCACTTGGACTTTATTTTTGGGTAGGGTGAGAAATATGGGTCTATTCACATCTTTCTACATGTAGACATCCAGTTAGACCAGTACCATTTTTTTTTCCATTGTATGGTTTTGGCATGTTTGTCAAAAATCAAGTATCTAGAGGTATATGGGTTTATTTCTGGGTCTTCTATTTGGTTCCATTGATCCACTATTCTGTTTCTATGCCAATACTATGCAGTTTTTATTACTACTGCTCTGTGGTACTGCGGCTAGCACATATTCGTTGAATGAATTTGTGCGGCAAATAAGTGAACTTATATAAATGCACACCTACACTGTCTTTCCCTCTATCAGTTCTATTGAAGAAACAAAATTTAGCTTTGTGGACTTACTTTCCATTTACCAAAGACAAAGTAATTATTTATTTGAAAATACTTCATTTATACGTGATTATTGTTTTAACTCTCAGTAGAGTATAAACTAATTCCATGAGTACATTGGCAATGTCTGAATTGGTTCTCCATTTCCTTCTCAATGCCTATTACTTGAAGAGTCTATTAAATCAAGCAAGTGAGTTTTAAATAATAAATAATAATAATAACAAATACACACGAAGACAGCATTGTTTTTTTCATGCCAGTTTTGACATGCGGGGTACCAGGCACCTTGTTCCAGACAGCACTGATCCTGACAGACAACAAAGCATCAGTTACCCATGTGCCACAAACGCTGGTAAGAGGTAACCCGACATTTCTCCAAGACTGGCTCCCATTGTAGGTGGGGTGCCCGAACCCCAGGGAGGCTGTGTGATCTCGCTCTCATCTGCTGTGACAGAGTCTTAGGTACACCAAACCCTGGTCAGCCCCAGGAGTAGTTAACATAAAGAGGAATGGCCTGCCAAAGTTTCCACAGGCATGAAAACGAGGGATGGCGAGCCAGCATTCCTTTTTAAGTGGACACTTTAAATATATGAGTATACGGAGGAATCCCTTATCTGGTTGCCCTCCTATGCTGGGACCAGAAAGTAGATGATAAATGTTATTTTTTTTTGAAAAGGTTTTCTTGGACCAGCTTTGCCGGCAGTGTTAGGCCCCAGTGTCATGGAGACAAAACAGAAATGAGGTCTTTGGACACTGCGGCTGCTTCTGCTCTGCCAGCTTAAACTGCTAAGGCAGAAGAAAACAGAACACTAAAGAAGTTTAATACCTTTGAGCTGATATATAAGGTATTATTTTGTCTTTCTGACAAGGTCCGTTGCTATTTTTACCCAGGTTGATGTGGGCTTAGGTTGGGACATGAGAAAGAAACGGTGATTTATTTTAAGCACTGTTTGTGCGATACAGCTCCTGTCACGTTATTCACTGTTTCTAATGTAAAATTTGACCCTCCCTCCCCTCTCATTTTCCTTTAAAATGAACACCAGTCAGTATCTCCTTGAAAAGCCACCTAGAAAGTCTGGGAACTTCCTTCCTCCTGTTTCAGCGGGTGTCTCAGGGTAACCTGCCCACTGGATGCTCAGCCTCCTTGCCCACTGGATGCTCAGCCTCCTTGCCCACTGGATGCTCAGCCTCCCTGCCCACTGGATGTTCAGCCTCCCTGCCTCCTCCATCCTGCATGTTGTTTCTCATTTAAATGAACAGTTGGTTTTTTTGTTTTTTTTTTTTTTTAATTTCATACAAGTACTGGATTCGCCTTATCGCCCTCATTCCTTTGGGGATTGCCAATTGGTTTTATCCACGGATGTATCATTTCTCATGCTTCTTTTTCTTTTCTTTTTCTTTTCTTTTCTTTCCCCTCCTTACAAAGAGAAAGAAACTCTCCGTCAACAAGCCTCTCAGGAGTGGAAGATTAAAAACCTAGACATCACCTACCTTGCAGCGCTACTCCCAACTGGGTTGTGTAAAACTCAATTAAACGTGTCCCCATTGAATACTGCATTACAGCGCATTAAACAGAAAATTCTTCATGCGTGGTGACAGAGCTGAAGCCTGGAGCTGCTCCTTGCAGCTTTAACACTGCAGTCTTTATGGCACAAGTCTCTCCTTGATAAAACTTTAGTCCAGCCTTGAAAAAAATCATAGAGCCACACACAGATTTTAAAACAAGGGGAGTGGGTGGGTAAAGATGGACTCCTCACTTCCCCGGAGCTTCCATGGAAAGTATACTACCAACAGGGCAGAAGATATGGTGCGGTAACTCCTATATTTGGGGCAGGGGAAATTCACAGATTTCATCCTCTATCAGGAATGTTATAGCACCCAGAATACATATTAGAAAGACATATGAGTCCTTAGGGTGAGAGATTTACACAGACAGCATTCACACCCCCCTCCTAGAAAAAGCCTGAACACAGATTGTCCATAAGCAAGCCTTGCCGCTGTTATGAAACATGAGCGACACCTTTCTGTTTTTCTTCCTTGTCCTCTATCACTGTGTTTACGAATAATCTGTCTTGCCAAGAAGGAGAATTTGTAACCAATTTCTTGGACTTTTCAAGATTATTAAGGAACTCACAGATTTACAAAGTTTTGTTTAAAACTTCTTCTTTTAAATGCTAGATATTTATTGCCAAACTCAGTGTATTTGGCATTTAAAACTTTTGTTTGTTTGTTTTTGCTTTTGCTTTTTGTCAACTCAGAGCATAAAGTACCTTATTTTCACTGGTTCAGCTACCTCTTATTTAGGGGCCAGACTGTATGCTGGTGTTGGGAACGAACAGGGTGCATTTCTCCTTTATCACCATAGCGTGTCTCTAACAACTGTTTCACATTCCTTATCAATTCTTGTATTCATTTTCTGTGACATTATATTTGGTCTCAATTTTAAATCTATGATGTGAAATGCTATATAATACCAGCAAAGATTTATTGAAAGTTACTATTGCTTACAGGTATACCTAATAACCATTTGATTAGTCAATATTAAAACAGTACTTTAATGTGGAGCTAGGGGGCATGGTGATACCATGAGTTTACTTTTCCATTTTCACACTCAACAAATTTAACTACTAACAATAAGCCTTAAAGTGCTTGTCTGCACATACATAGTTTTCTTATTTAGTCCCATTATGTGTGTGTGTGTGTGTATATACACACACACATATATACATTTTATATACATAACATATATATAACATTTTAAAAATAATTTAAAAGTAGTTTAAAACTAATTTTCTAATGACTGTACTATCCTTCCTTTTGTCCTTGGTGTCTTGCTTTAAGTTCTGGGCACAACAGGGACCCATTCTTCACCATCGGCATTTTATTCTATTGTTGGCAGTGTTTTAGTGCAGAAGGAGAAAGAGTGTCGCTCTGGCTGTTTTACAAGGTCGTGAGCTCAAGTACTGGAATAGGAAGCATGACACTGTGGAGGCTGACCAGCTTTTCCTCCATAGCCACCATGCTAGAGGGGTTACGGGATATCACTAGCAGCCTAAACAGTGAACATCATCACTCTGTCTGGCAGAATCAGAGCTCTTTAGGCCACTGGGGATGATGTCTTAGATCCATCAACAATTGTATGTGAATTCCCGGATTATTCAAGGAAGTTTTCAAAGACTAGCTGATTATTTATGGAATAATTTAATTCTAAGAACAACGTAGAACGTTTGGAAAGAGTTTGTCTTCCTTTCCGACCCTTTGTTAATATCACGATAAAGCAAGGCATATTTTCCATGGGCAGTTTCCCAATGAGTGTTGGTGGCTATTTAACCCTTTTCCCAAGAAAACTGCAGAAGATGGATTATATTCTTGTGTGCAAGGCTTTTTTTTTTTGTATCCATTATTAAAATATCCCCCCCATACACAAACATATATGCTCCCTCGTAGCTTTGTAAGTAAATTCCTATGTTACACTTCAATATTTTAATTGGAGAAATTATCTCTATTCTCAAATGACTCACATATTTTGTCCCAAGGACAGTGTTTTATAAAGCTGTTTTTCTTTGAAGATATGAAACCACACTTTGTATGAATTATTCTTTAATTTAAAATTTAAAGATATTTTGTAATTTATAAATATTTATAAAGTCCCTTCTAGTGGGTATATTTTGCTGAAAATTTAGATGTGATTGTTTTATGCTGTAACATTCTGTACTTTTAGAGTAAAAAGAATCACTTATTTATTTTAGCATTTTAAAACAAATGCCCATCCTTTAATACCAGAGGACTTTTGGCTGGCCCGACAACCAATTCACTCCCTCATGTCTCATGTGCTTCCGTTCCAACATTTCTGAGCTTTTGTTTCAACTAACAGATCTGGAGCATTAGTTCATCATACACTCTGAGTTGAAGGTTAGGGCAAAGCAGCCAATTGCTGTTAACTGTGTGATTTTTCATTTCTTAATACTGTTGTATTTGTTCTTTTTCATGTATGAGCAATTTGAGAGTTGAAAAGTTTCTCAAAAATGTATTTCTCTAGCAAAGGTTCAGATGCTGCTGCAAGACACCGACTAAACTGTATTCTCAGGCTGTTCTTGGGGCCTTAGTTTCTGTAAGGAGTTTCCAGGACTATCTGATATCATCTGGTAATGTCCATTTCTAGACTCTAATTAAGTCTGAAGTCTGAGTGTACCACATCCCCTTAATATCTATCTCCTCCTGATGTGTTTTATTCCTGTTCTCAGAACCCTGGTTACTATTACCCATCATTTCTCCTTTACATAATTGTTTTACCTCTTGGCCATTCATTTTTCTTCCTAGTTACTCTTTTCATGGCTTCAAAAGCCTATTAGCTGAAATAATAATGCTGATATTTTCCATAGTGTTGGCGGTTTCCATGAAAGATTTCCAAAGTTCTTTTAAGAGAGCCTGTGTGTGTGTGTGCGTGTGTGTTGTGAAAAGCAATTAATAAGGCAAAGAGAAATAAAGACTAGACAAAAGAAGGAGCTACGGGTATTCACATACCAGTATCACTTAACTTTTATTATATATGTACTCACATATGATATTATTTAACACCAATATCATGAAACATTTAAATTTCATTCATTTTGAACCATTTTGGTAGGTGGTGAAGAAATATGTGATAGGGTAAAGAAACCTAACAATCTACCATGGTAGCTGTTTGCTTCAAATCCTACAGAATGATTGGGGTAACAAAGGTTAGTAAACTACAGAAGCCAAGGACTGTGCCTTGAATCATTCTTTTTCTGACAGAATGAAAAAAGAAAAAGCCCTGCTCTGATACCATGGCATAACAAAGATTTTCAGATTCTCTCAAGAAAGAATCTTTTTTTTTTTCTTTTGGGAATCCATTTCAGCAGATATGAAGCAGAAGAAGGAGGAAGAAGAAGAGGAGGAGGAAGAGGAGAAGAAGAAAACAAATTCCCACTGGAAAAAAGCAAGCTAATTGGTGGTAAGAGAGTCAGAGGAAAGAGTAGTCAGCAAAAGTATTAATCAGCAAGAAAAAGAATAAAATTACTGAACACAAAACAATATGCATCTATTTCCAAAACACCATTTTAACCAAAAGAAGCCACAAAACATGTAATTTCATTTATAGGAAGCTTAAACTCACACACACAAATGATTTGTCTCAACAGAAGTAAGATTTTTGTTGTTTAGAATGGAAAGAATTCAAGCTTGATAGTTATATTTTATATTTTAATTTAATGCTTAAGAATTATTTTAATATATACTAACATTCACTTTATAGACATGGGATACTATAATTTGCTGCATTGAGAATTTTTCTGAAAATTTATTTTATATAGTTAAGAATTCACCTGCCTCTTAGTATTTCTAAAATATATATTTATGAGGTGAAACCTATATAGGCTGAAATGTTTATTTAATTAATTTAAACAGAAATATCAAATTATAGTGTGAGATATATAAGGAAGAATAAGCATTCTTTTATTTTTTAATGAGTTTTGGACAAAACCAAGTGCAGATATTCACCCTACCCAACACAAACTCTATAAACTTAAACAAAATATCTTCCCTGTTTCTTCATCCAGAAAAAATGTACAACTCTTGCACAGTAGCCATGGAAGAAGACAAATATGCCTTTTCTCTAGAACAAGTACTACACAAATTTTTTCCCTTTTAGATTTGCATGGTTCAGCTGCATTTGGAATGCTACATGAAAACCATGCTTGCTTCTGATATAGCTCTTTCTGGCATGACTGACATTTTGGTAGGATAGAAAGCAGTGCTGCAATGTGATAGTACAAAACCTCATAAAAACAGGCAAATTTAACAAGGAAAATGCTTGTATTAACTCTAAGCTGTTATCTGCTTCTTGCTTCCCAATTCAGTCTATTCTATCCACTTTGATTTCAAACAACTAGAGGCAAAAGTGAGAACAAGTGAGGCAAACCATTCGTTTATTCATTGAACAAATATTTCTATGTCCTTCTTATTAGGGTTCAGCTATTGAGTATGAATTTTCTCTGTTGCTAGGACTATCACAGTATCCAGTGTCTGTATTCTGGAGTTAGAATACAAATACATCATTGGAGGAAGATGTTATTTATAAAATATCGACCAGATCAGAATACTGCAAAACCTTACAATATTGTTGTCATCAAGTACTGTTAGCATTGTAACAGAAGCAAAGACCATCACGATATGTTTCCTGCTTTTGAGAGTAGTTGAGATTCATCTACTGGCACTGCCTCTAAGAGTGAACCTGAAGATTAGAAGCAGACAGTTCATTAAATCAAAGCCCTACACTCTTGGGCTCCTCTCTGTTCACAGATCTGTATGGTGCCATGTGGGCACATCTGTTTCCTTAAGCATTTCACGACTACGCACGTAGTTCAGTATTTGTGTTAGCAGTGAGTGGCACAGATGTGATTTATTTAAGATTGTGGAATATGAGGTAATTACCAAAATATCCACTTAATCTCTAGCGATGGCCAGTGTATTGATTAGCATTACCAATCGAATTTTACATTTAGAAATATACTGTCAAGTCATAAGATTACATCTCAAATTAATTTTCACTTAAAAAGTCAATAGTTTTAAGGGACAAAGAAGAAACCCCAAGACAGATAATTTTTTGAGATAGCAAGAATTTCACTCATACATTGTTTCTTTTCTCTTCTAAGTTTGTTCTATGTAAAAGCAAAAACAAAAACAAAAAGGAGCAAAACCTTCAAACCTGTGAATTAGTTCATCACTAATTTTGGCACCCCATGCAAATTAACGAGCACAGTGATATGTATTGATACAGTGCCTATAAAAATGCCATTAAATATCACATGAATGAGTGAAAATAGATGAAGATGGAATAAATGAATAAAACAGCAGAGATGGGATTGATGTGAATGGTTTCATTTGTTAGTTCTGTGATGTGCATACATCTTTTTCCTTTGAAGATTTATACTATTCTTAACTATTTGTGTTTGTCTCTGAGTACAGGTGTCCAGGGAGGCCAGAAGAGGGCATTAGAGAGCTTGGAGCTTGTATTACAGGTAATTGTGAGCAGCCCGACATGGGTGCTGGAAACTAAGCTCCAGCCTTCAATAAGAGCATCAGGTGTCTTATCTACTGAGCTATCAGTCCCCTTAAATATGTTTTAAGCTCTAGAAAGCTCAGTGAGCCCGTAACAAAGTGAACACAATCATATTGCTTTCTCTGAGTCTTTATTAGTATTAAATGACCCGATTTCCAAGAGCCTGACTTGTCTGCAGTGAGAATTAGCTGTGGTTGTTCCTCTTCTTCCATACAGCTCACCCTGATTCTTTAATGATTTAATATGCTATGACACAGAGAGTGAGCAGGACAACTCTACAATAAAGTGTGGAAACAATGACATAAAAATAACTTAGAATAGGTATTTAATATTAGGTAGAGCAAAGCTCTGCCTGTTACAACAAATTTTCAAACATGAATATAGAGCAAGAAAGTAATCTCTAAATTTATAAGAACAATTGTACACAGAGGAAATAAACATGCAATTAAAAACTTGCTCCTGCTTGAAATGTTACACTAAGTTCAATAAACCTATTTAACAGGGAGTATTTTATGATTTTTGAATACACTTCTTTTTTTATTTGTCATGACATATAAATAAGTTGTTCTTCTCCTAAAATTAATAGTTTACTTGGGACTTTGTGTAATAAAATGTGAGTCTTTGGTTTCCAATGGCTGAAAGGTAAAAACTTGAATAAGCTTTCTATCGCCGTAAGAGCTGTATCTGAGGCCTTTATTTAAAGGGGTGAGAATATTTCCTGATATATTTTTTATTACTATAGGGCAGATCTGACACCATTAGTTTTCTTTCTGTCATAAATATAGACGAGTAGAATTTGACAGGCATCACTATAAAACAGGTTATAGATAAGTTCAGGCATCCTTCCGTCTTCACGGACCTTTCACACTCATTCTGATGGGACTGCTTGAGTAGAACGCCAAGGTTTGATTTTAGGCTTCTAGGTCACGCTTTCACCTTGACAACAGTTCTTTCATTTCTGGCAGTAACATTTGCTGGGATCCCTAAGGTGCTTTCATTTTTGTAAGTAGTATAAGGGGGAAAAGGGATAGAAGAGGGAGAAGATAAATCTTAATTCATACACTGTAGGACTATCTCTTGCGTCTCTGGCACAAAACCTCAAATCCAATCCAGGAACTGGATGTGTATTAGAAGTCGGCAGATTTAAACCCCGTCCACCATGATCAAACTGGATTTATAGAGCATCATAACTCTCCAGACACCATCCAGCAGCTTATTAATTTAATAGACTCCTGTCCATTCACTGATGTTCCTGCCCTGACAGTCTCTCAAGATAAGGCGAAAGCCTTTTGACAGGACAGAGAGCATATATATTTTCTTCTGTTTTCTAGTGGCTAGGGTTGTCGACAACTTGAAATGTGTGGCTCAGCAAATTTGGTGTTTTCTTTTCCTTTTTTTCTCTCTCTTTTTACTTTGCAGGGAGGATGACAAGGATGAGCCTTCTGAGAGTATCAGGGGTCATGAGTCTGTATATTCCCTTAGTAATTATTTAGCATTTTGTTTTGCAAAATAACGAGTTGATTTAAAAGCATACATGCAGGGCCATTTTACCATGAAAAAAAAAGCAGCATTACAGTTTAATGCCCAATATAAATTAATAGGTGTTGGAGAGAAGAGGAAAAGAGCAGTAAATGTTCCTGGTAGAGCACAGTGGCATATTCTTTTCTACAATTCCATTTGGAGGAATGACGAATGAGGGACAGTGAACAGGAAGAAACCATACAGCACTCACACTGTTGCCTATCTAAAGACAAAGGGGGGAAGTATTTTCAGTGCTCGTATTTTCTCTTAATGGCATTCTTATGCTGTAACTGAGATTGTTTTTGTCTCTGACATGCAAATTAATTCACAATTCTCAACCTGAGAGACACTATACCAGCAGCTAAAAGGTTAACTGTTGTAATTTCAGAGTACTCTTCCTTTAAGTAATGTCAGTAATCACACGAACTTGGCTTCCCAAAGTTAAATTCATGGCTTGAGATCACCTGACATCTTTTTAAAATGTGGTTATGGATTTGGGAACACTGATACCAGAAGTATTATGGTTCTAGTGAGTTCACAGCACACTTCTGGTTGGATGAACAACTATTATGAAATTTTAAAGAAGGGGTAATTTCCATATGGACAAACTAAACCCTAGTATCAACTAAGTGATTTGTAACTTGAGCATACTAAGGATAGCAAACAGATTCTCTATCTGGTGAGTAGTTTCAACTCAGCTGTAGAACAGGAGATCCTAAATACCATTAAGCAGTTGGTTGGGTCTTTCTTGTTTTTGTTTTATATTTTATTTTTTGTTTTATCATTTTTGCTTCATTTCTGTATGTGTATAAAGATGACTATCGGAATATATTTCAAGATAGTTACCTTAAAATGTATGCCAAGAGCCATAGGGCTGGTGTAAAGTTTAGTGAGTATTGGAATGCTAGTCTCCTTTTGATCCTGGGATCATTTCCCTCTATCATGAAAAATGTAAAACAAAGCCATGAATAAAACAAAAGTATGGGTGGCAGAGATTGCTCAGTTGGTAAAGTGCCTGTCAAACAAACTTGAGGCCTTGAGTACATAACCCCAGTAGCCACAGAAAAAGGTAGCTAGCTATAGCAGAACAGAGCTCTCGTCTTAGCCCTTTGAGAGAAGAGACATGTGGACCACCAGGGTTATCTGGCCCACTAGTCTAATTGATGAATGATTGCTGAGTTCAGTTCAGTGGATGATCGTGTCTCAACAAGAATACCAGATATCAACCTATGCATGTAACTATATAAACATGCATACAAATATACATAATTAATCTAAAGTTATTTCTGCATTTTATTAAACACATCCATTTCTTCCTAATGAAAGTAGACACTTGTGTTTTTAAAACTATATCACTGTCAAAGTTCAAAGCTATGAGGTAAAGATTTTCTAAAATAAAAAAAATTACAAAACAAAAAATCCATCAAAACAGCCACAGTTTAATCTAGATATCCATACTTAAAATATGCATGTAAAAATGTTTAAAGGCAGCTAACCTATAAGAAGGAATAGTATCTATAGGCCATTAAACTAAAAACACACTTCCAAGAGTACAAGCTACTGTCATCAATATTGGTTGGTTCCATAAATATTGATAATACCCTATTACTGAAGAAAGCACGCAGTACATGAAGAACTCAAACTGATAATGATTGGGGAACTTCATTTCTACTGGGTAGTTTCTATACTGCAAGAAGGTGCTGTGCAGGTTACTGGGGGAGAAAGCACATCAGCAACCAAAATACACAAATGGTCTGTCAGCCCTGCGAGCTACATAATAATGATCACACTGGCAAGCTATGCCCATTAGCGTAACCAGCATAAATAATTTGGGAGAAACCTATTTTAGATTGGATTAGTTCTCCAGAAGAAGAAACTCATGTCTAGTATCAGTAACTGGGCTTAGAAACTGTGATGAGCTATGTGATAAGCCCTAGGGAAAACCCAATACTATTACTTCTTTAAAATAGACACTGTATTATATCATCCCCTAGATATTATCTTTATAGCTGTAGATTAGTGTAGCTGTCAACATTGATCATAGATGTTTCCTTTGAAATTATTTATATATCAAACTGATGTGTATATATATATATATATATATATATATACATACATATGTGTGTGTGTGTATCAATCAAACTGGTCAGTTTATAGAGAATGGGTATTGAAGCATGTTCAGCTCTAAATGGGATATCAGTGTCACATATCAACGTCAAGGCTCTGGGATCATTGTTAAAGGTAGTGAATGACCGTTTCCTGTGTTTTATAAACATGCAGGAATGTTGCATTCATGGACCGAGGACAGCTGTGACTACACGCAGAAGATTTGTGCAAGGCCATTGCAGACAAAATCCCAGTGTGATTATTAAGGACTCATGAACTCCCAGTTCTAGCTAAGGAGCTATTGGCCACCACTTATAGCTTCTGCAGGAGGGAGAGCGGTTTTCTTTGGATTCAGTTTTGGATACTATCCATGCTCCAGTGAATGGTCCTGCACACAGATGCTCATACTCCCATCACTAAAAGAGCTTTAGCAGATTTAAGGAAGAACACATAAAGTTGGGAGGGGGGAGTGGTGAGATGTGTGGAAGAAGTTAAAGAGAAAGGAATGAAGAATACATTTGAACCAAACACATTACTGTCATATATAAAACTCTCAACTAGTTAATAAAAATAGTAAGAACAAAATGGGCAGTTAAGAAAACCTCATCATAGCAGGAGGTATGTGGAAGACTTCACATTAATATAAACTAATTCTGACATAGAAAGGATACAATATCATTATTTATATTTTTATAAGAAAATTATTCATCTCTTGGGGGGCTGGAAAAGCAAACTGTGATAATTTACTCATCTGATAATTCATTAAGAAGTCTTACTTTCTTTACTACATATACCTAATAAGTTTCTATGAAGTTAATAAAATTTCTATTCCTTGAAGGATGATATGAAGGGTACATCATTCTAGAAAGTCTTTATTGACAAAGAACACCAAATAGTGATAGCAAACACTAGATTTTCAAAGTAAAACTGGGTTTGGATCATTTATTCCAAATGGATATCAATGGGAAATACATAGAACCATGTAAATAGATGTGGTCTATCTACTCATTTGAACGTTTGCATCCTTGACCCATTACCTTGGTTGGGATATTCATGCTTGCTACATCACAAAATGCTATCTTGGTTGGGCTCCAAGTTCTCTAACTGTTCTAAAGACGTGACACAAATGAGAATGTATTTTCTCCAAGGCACTGCTGCATGTCATGACATATAAGCTGACCCTTTGAGTTTACAAAGAAACTTCAAAAACAGGATTGACTTAAAACATCAACAGTAACATAAAAACGTTTTGTGTTGGTATCCGAGCAAAGACTTGATAGTTGGCTGGCTCTTTTTATCACAAAGAAATAGAAATCAAAAGTCAAAGTTGTTGCTTTGCAGTAAACAGGTTCCAGAAAGCATTTAATATGAGAGAATCAATGCTTTGTCATGGTTGCTGGGTGCACATTTTTATATATGCATATCCTATTTGTTTTTCAAATTATTTCATATATGTGCATAGACATAGCACAATATATATTATGTGTGTGGCATTCCTAGCACTTCAAAAACCTCACTCTGAGGAAACATTTTCTAGACATGAAAGAAATTGCAATGTGCATAGTGGATTTTCACATGACTCCCACATTAGTAATTGCTAATGCTATATCAAGTGCTACCAGAATTAATTTTTGAAGATGAATCATAAATACTTTAAATAATAATTCAAATTTAATAAGTATATTAGGTGACACTTATGGATATGCAGAGGTAAAAAACTGAGTCAATATCTCTGAGACACTGTTATCTTTCTTGGGACCATAGCGACCCTGTAAGGTAGCAATGCTCACATACCTTGAGCAGCACTTGTCAGCATAAGCAATATATTCAGAATACAATGTACAAGACAGATCATCAAGAAAGGTGCATTTGAGGAATTTTAAATACATAGGTAAGACTGGTGTTTATAGTAGAAGTGCTAAATGAAATAAAACAAGAAAAGGTAAATTAAATGAAACATGGATGGATTTGGAAGGAGGAAACAGAAGGAGGAAGTGATGTAATTATAATATAAAAGAAGAAATAATTTTAGAGCATATAAATGAGATACTCATGGAAGAAACTAATGAAAGAAGACTCTCAATGCCATTTAGTTATTGAATGGACAATGATGGATGTACCTGTCTCTGGATGTTGAAAAAGATGACTAAATCAAACTCAGTGGAATTAAAATTTGCCAACAAACTGACTGCAGGAGACCTGTGAGAGCTCACTTCAGTGGAGTTGGAAAGATGGCTCTTGGGAGAGGAGACATGAAAACTGAGAGACTCAAGAGTATAAAGATTCCCAAGAACACTCACGACTAAAGCAGCAGGGAGGACTTCCTGGTAGGATGATCAATGGGATATGTGCATTTACTCCTCCCTTTTACTACAGTGACAATAAAATGAAAAAGAGTAAAAATGGTAAGAACAAACAGATGAGAGAATGATGTCCACAATGACAATGGACAAAATACCAGAACTTAGAAAATTAAGAGATAAGTAAAGGAATAGAACACGAGAAGGCAAAAATCCACACACCTGACTAGAAAGAGCTAAAAAAGCATGTGTATTCCCTCCACAGACAAGATCTATGGGTGAAGGTTCTGAGGACTGTGACATTGAGGGCAAGCAATGAAGCTAGAAACACCTGTCACCCAACATGAGCAGACACTCCATTAAGCAAAGAGGCACTTCCTGAAACGCCATTAGAAGACAGGGGATCAGTCTTCGAAGAAGTGGCATAGATAGGCTCTGTTTCCCGGGACAGGTTTACCCAAGGGGGTTACTCATATATGAGGAAGATCACTTCCAAATAAAGACTAATAACAACAAACAACCCAGAAACTACATATATGAACTCAGGGCTACTGCAACAGCAAGCACAAGACTTTTTTTTTTCTTTTTTTTGACAAGCTCATGCCAGTCAAAATTCTAGCCTGAATGGAGTCAGGAGAGGTGGGTGTAAAACCCTACCACTACTGGCATTTGATAGGGAGACGAAGAATCAGCTTTTTGAAAGACTGGAACTCCAAGACTGACCTTGTTCCCAAGAAAGGTTGAACAGCACAAACTGGACTCAGTGGAGGATAAGAGAATTCACAGTTGGGTGAGCAGTTAGGTAAGGGTAGGGAGGGTTGATATAGGAGGAATTGGGGGAGTGAATATGCTCAAAATAAACGATATGGAATTCCTAAATAATTAACAAAAACATTAATTTTAAAAGGACTGCAGTTTGAGAAGCAGATTATCACAGTTATTATCCTCTGATCCTATGTAAAAACCAACAGGTGTTAAGACTTGCCTACTTGCATTGCTTTTCAGCTCCCCCTTGAGTTTATTGATCTTAAGAAGCAAAACAAACATCTATTTGAGTATAATAAAAATGTGAGAGAAGCATCGGCATTAAATACAAAAACAAGAATGGGAAGATTAAAGAAAAAATGAGGCAAGACATAGAAAGTTCTACATATCCTCCATATCTTATCTCTAGAGACAAATAAAATGATATCTATATAAAAACAGTATGCTGAAAAATGAGCATAGAAGTAAAAACCTTGTGTTAATTATAAATATGATGCTTAAAATTAAAGGGTCACAAAGGAGTAAAATTAGAATACATTTCAGAAAACTGACCAAAGTTTTGAGAATATTACGAAATGCAAACATCAGTTTTATATTATTTCACATGTATGCATTGAGCAGATACTCTGTGCCATGAATTGTTTAAAAAACACTCTTGATGTTAAAGTCTTCATGAGACTAACATTAAAATATCAAATACGAAACTGGAGACATGGCTCAACAGTTAAGAGCACCGGCTGTTCATCCAGAGGTTCTGAGTTCAATTACCCACAACCATGTGGCATTTCACAACCATCTGTAACGGAACTTGATGCCGTCTTCTCACATGCAGGCATGGATGCAGACAGAGCATTCATATCCATAAAATACATAAATAAATATATTGTAAATATGTCAACTCTCAAGATAAATGCGAGAGAGAAGGGACTGACTGAAGTGTTCTCCTCGGCTTTGCGTTCATCTCCAGCTGTAGCTTTGAGGATGGAGGCATTTTGACAGTGCTAGTGATTAGATGGGAGTCATAAGAAGCCAGCAAAAGAGCCAGGTAGGGCCAGATCAGTGGGAAGTCTCTTGAGTCCCTGAAAATATTGTCAATCAGAGGCAGAGTATTTATGCCCCTGAATTAGGAGAGTTGGACAACAGTGGGGAAAACTAAACACCAGAGGTAGCCAGGGGCAGGTCAGATGCAGCTAGTAGGATAAGGTCATAACTTGTGCAACTTTTGTTAAGAGATTGGCAAAAAGCAAATGGATTGTTTCCTTTCCTGTAAATGAGCAAACTAATAAATTTTACGAGTTGTAAGCTAGTTTCTCTAACAATTCAAATCTAATATTATAGTAAAAAGAATGGCCATAGACAATGTAAAAACAAATTTCCACAGATATGTTCTAATAAAGCCTTAAGTGCACAAACAGTTTAGTGGGCCATATTTGACCCTGTGAACTATCAATACTTACGTTCACTTTAATTATAATGGAAAGCCATTGGAGGTTACTATGCGGTACCCATTTCCAATCTCTGTGAAACAAGATACACAGCGCTTATCTCACAGTTGATGCTATGTATTTGAGGAAGTGAAAATCTAAGGGAAAAAGTCACTTTGGAGATTAATTAGAAAAATAAAATCATAATACTAAGTTATATTCATCCATCAAGGCATCAAATTTACTCTATGATAAAATATTACAGGAACCTAACGAGAACCATTGCTCCTATTGGTTCTTCTGTTGGTGGTGGTAGCGGTGGTGGTGGGTCTTTTGTTTTCTCCTGAGCACACCTTTGTAAAGGGCTCTTCATTTATTACGTGCTTGCGATGGTTAATTTCTTTATGAACGCGGCTAGATTTAGAATCATCTAGGACACATACCTTTGGGTACACCTAAGAGAGCACTTTAAGAGGTGTTTAATGAATGGTAGATCTGTGTTTGGCACTGTCCCTTAGGCTACGGATGCGGAGAGAAGAAATGAAAAAGGCATAGCAGCAACTGCTTCTCGACTTTGTGTGCAATGTGACCAGGCACCTCACACGCACACCATCACTTCACTGACACATTGACAGCAACTTCTCAAGAAATCTATCCTCCCCTGAGATGCATTTTGTCAGGTATTTGGTCACCGGAATGAGAAAAGTAGCTAAGACAGCGCTATTCCAAGCACTTCACAAGTAGTGATCATCTGTCTGTTGGGTCTAGCCAGGAGTAAGTTGGTTTGAAGAGTGTGCAGCCAGCAGTGTTGTCAGGCTGATAAAGAGAGAGCTAAGTGGTGGGTGAGAATGTTTAGAATGATGGATCCATGCTGTGATCCAAGCCAGATGACCTGCGAATAAGGACAGGAGAATGGAGTCAGGTAACAAGTAGAATAAGGAAGCTGGTTTATTACCTGCTAGATGTATGTGACTACAACACCATTTTTCTGTCAGAGCTTTATGTTTGAATGAGTGTGGATGGAAGCTTATTTCCCACATAGTTATCTGGCTAAACTCTCCTTTTGGTTATGGATGTTCCTGGTTGATCAGCTCTACCCAGACTTGACAATCAAGGACTCTTAGCATCATTCAAATGAATGGTGAAAAAGTTGATTTACTCATCACTGTTTTCATTCACAAGTTCCCTTCTCTTACAAAATTGTACTGTGAGCATGCCATGTTATGAGCCTCACAGATTCACACCCGTTAAATGCCCCCACCCCACTTCTAGAACTGATACTTAGCTTTCAAAAACAAAACAAAAACAAATTTCACATCCTTCATGAACCTTGCCTTGACTGTGCGCTACTAACTGAAGCCTGTATTTAAATGTTTAAATATATCTGATTACAAAGATATCAGGGAGTTTGTGAAGCTGAGGCTTGTTTTCCATTTGTTTGTACACCTATTGAAGTAACCATGTTGTGGAGAAAGTGTGTGCACAAATTGCTTTTATTTTATTTATAAAATTTCCCTTTGAAAAGAGCTTTAAGGTATTCACAAGTATATTAAGAAGTTTAGTTATATCGAAAGAAAACATACAGATTTTCTGGGGGTAAAGATTTTGTGACTAAAACAAAGATATCTTATTCTACATTTTGGGTTATATAAGAAGAAAGGTCTGAAGTCTTTAACTCAGTGGTGCAACAGCTTTCCAGTGTGTGTGCAGGTATAGATTTGATCCCCAGTGGTGTAATCTGATGAATGAGTGAATGAATGAACGGATGGATGAATGGATGGATGAACGGATGAATGTGAGAATGGGTCAACACAGAGCGATTTGAACTGGCAAGCACTTTTCTCAAACTGTCTGAGGAAAGTATTCTCAGAAGAGAAGTTTGTTTTTAAGAGAGAACTAAAGCTCAGAGTACAGCTGTTTGAGCATTTGCCTAGCGTGCCTTCAGTTTTAGGTTCCATCTCTAATATGGAACCAAAGTAGATTCAAATAATGTCCACAAATTGCTCCTTTACCGAAGCGCTTTTACAATTTTGTGCAATTTCATTTCAGTATGTTTCCTGTGCATACAATTTTAAGTGCTACTGTAATTATAGTAGATACAAAACCATATATTCTGCTTTTCTCATCTAGAATTATAATCCAACAATTTTATCTGTTCAGTGTGATGTTTTAAAAGGTATTTAAACTGTCTTATTCTGAAAATTTTTACTCTTAGGAGTTGTCCTTTGGTTTAGCTGACAATGATTCTTCAGGGGTGGCTTTCAGCAATAGCATCTGTTTGAATGACAGGCCAGCATCCTTGAATGATAGTTAATCACCTCTCAAAAGACCCTGCTCTTCATTTCTCATTTTTATACACACTGATATATCCATAGTTCTTATCATTCACCAACCATCTAACTTAGTTTCTACCGCCAAGAGACACAAGTTACATTCATATATAGATTCAAGGTGGTTTAAAATATTTTCTCCTAACACATGCTGGCACACCTCACTCAGGTAATTAACAATATGATACTGGCCTATTTAACAGTATTTCATTTTAAAAACTCACCATGACATTTGTATGAAAACAAGTATATTTTTACATGCATAGCATAAATTAATAATGACTGTAAATGTGTTAGCAGACTCGGGTCAACTCAATACTAGTAAACCATTAACACAGTTGTAAAAGCAGCAAATGCACAGTTAGAAATGGAAACAACAGAAGGTCCAATATTTGCTGAATCTGCTGCCATTTTGCAATTTGCAACAGAAAGCTCTCTTAACAATAACTCTATCACTATTGGGGCCGCTTGTCTTGACCTTACAAACCTCTCTGAAATGACCATTTGAATCAAAACTGTGATTTTCTAAAGCAGTCATTTTTCCAATCACTGAGTCTTAGAGCAGGCATAATAAACTGCTCACACCTCAAAATACATTTCTCATTTTAACGGAACATAAGCAGAAAAAGCCTTAGACGATCATGAAACGTTGGGTTTTCAGCATCACGTTATCCTGTGGTGCTCTGCAATCAATTACTGTTATACCACCATCATTAATAATTTTCTTAATGAAAATGATTCTGTTGATCTCCGTTGTATTTTAATTATCAGAGTTAAGCATAATTACACTGCAGCTCTGAGCTGGCATGTGGACTCCTTTAGGGCGCAATTTTGTTTTAACACACTGATAATGTAATTTTACATTGTGTCAGTTTGTTTGGTTATTATCCAGTTGTACAATTCCACTGTATTCCAGATAACAGATAATAACCTTAGTACCTCCTATATCCTGAAGTCATTTAAAAAGCAATATTGGAATTCTAAGACTAGCTAACTTAATCGTCTTATGATTTTATAATTCCCACTGCTAAATATTTGGTTCAGGCACTCACTCTCTTTCAAGAACACAGTAAAATGAGATGACATTCATACATTTTTTATTAATTTACTGACTATTTAAATACATGTTTAAAGATGAGCACTGTTTTCTTTTTAAATTAGTTTATTATTTGTATGATATTAGACCCTCTGGGTAAATTCTGGTAAGCATTAGCTGGCAGACTACTTTGAAAATTGGCTTTCGTAATGGACAAAGCTATTGTATCAAAGTTCTAGTAAACTTCAGCAGATCCTCTGTTTTAAGGTAAATCAGTCTTGATAATAAAAGATACATGATTTTAAAGCTTGATCAGTTTAGTCAGGGTGCAGAGAGTTTCTCATCTGAGTTAGATCGTATTAGCATTTCTCTGGTTTTTCTATCAGTTTAGGGTAGGGGCTTGAACACAGGAGACCATCAATAACGTCTTAATTTATTAATTACCTGACTAGATAAAGACAAAGTTGGAACTCTGAAGGTGGCCGCAGAGTCAGCTTCTACATGAGTCTTGTTGCAGCCTTAGAAGTAACAAGTGATATAAACCTAGTGGCCCCTGCCATTTCTGTTTCGGGGCACTCCCTCTTTAAAGACAAGCCAAAGAAAGGACAAACATCTCATTGACAAACACATATGCCATCGCTCAAAGAAGAGAAATAATGAATAACCTTGGCCCAGTAAATGGTGGCTTCAAAAGCAATGCCACTCTTGTTTTTTAAATAGTCATAGAATTAGCCTCAAGACTGAGTACCGGCTTCACATCGCAGGAGCTGTTTCTATCAATTTCATGTCTCTGAACCTCAGTTTCTCCTCTGCAGTATAGAAGAGTGCTGCTTATACCAGGCATACGTTAGAACAATGAACAGGGTGACGTGAAAGCAATGAAACGAGCGCATAGTGGAGAAATAGCTTAATGATTGGTGACAGCTATTTTCAATATTATCATCACATTAATAATCATAATGATATTTATATAGGATCTCATTTTAAAAGCATTGAGCAAATGACACGTTCAGTTCGGTTGCTAAGGGTGCCAGAAAACTCAAATACTGAAGTTCAGTTTTTGGTACCTAAAATCAAAAGGAGAGAATCAATTCCTGAATGTTGTCCTCTGACCTTTACGTAAGTGCCACGTTACATGACTTCCCCACGATGACACAAATAAATATATAAGAGAATAAATAAATAAGGAAATATTAAAAACAAAATAACCTGTACTCTATTGACAACAAAGCCAATGTTTTAATAAGGGAAGGCTTCAGGTCTCTGAGTCTATGACATTTAGAAAGTTAGTTAAGCAGATTCAGTGCTACTGAGTGAGACCTATGAAATTTTTCCTTATTAATAATAACAGAAGGCCATGTATTCTTACACATCATCATTAAGGCCTGGTGCCATTGTCTATTAATTCATACTTTTTTGACCCAAAGGGCAGACTTGGATAGATGGTAACCAGGAATACTATGGTTGTCATAATACATACAGGTTTGTATCTAGGTGTTTCTTCATTAAAAATTCCACCAAGAAGCCATCGGGACCCTATATTTATAGAAGTCTAAGAAACCCAATATATAGAGAGGGTAAGTGACTCCATGTAGGTTCCTTTTACAATGATTCCATGTTTACATATGTAATCTGTAGTAAGGGAAAATCAGGGCTACTTGATAGTTTTTAATCTTTTGCTTGGCATTGTTGACTTAGTACAGAGACCTAGTGGGTGAGTTATTTAGACATTGCTTCATGAAAATTAACATTGAAACTGAACTTATTGAAAAAAAACTCCATGTGGAAGAACCTAAAGGTTTAGCTTTGAACACTTAGAATAGTGAACTAAGGTTTTGTTTGTTTGTTTGTTATGTTGTTTTTATGTACTAAAAAGGAACCATGATTCCTAAGCCATAGAAAGTAAAGAATAGATGCTCATCACTCAATGGCAGATTTTAGCAGTGCTGGCCTATGCACACTCTCAACTCCACTGTGGAGCTGTTGACTATGTTGCTACAAGAGATCAATAATTAGAATTGTCTGGGATCTGTCGAGAATAACAGCAACAGATGACCAAAACATCTAGACTTTAACTACCTAAGTACTTTCCAGAAGGGCATGGAATAGTTGAAGCAGGAAAAACACATCAGATTAGGAATGTTAATGCCAGAAACTCTCTTATTTTTCTGCTTTGACTAAACAGAATGATACCAGCTTGTTAAATACCCCTAAGTGACAAAATGCAAATTTTAAATACTTATTTTATTGATATCTAGAATATAAAAGCTTTCTAGTTACATTTATTTTTGTCATTAGTCCTATTTAATATTATTTTAAGTAATTTTCAGTCATAAATAGTAACTGGAAGAAACCTACTTTTATCCTGTAAAAAACACATTAAAAATTCTCCCAGTTAAACAATTTCTACAAAACGCTACACATACAAAATTTATATTTTGTATTTGCTGATATGCTCTGAGATAGTCACATCCTGTGGTAATTGTATTGACATAGAATTTGCAAGTAGTGTGTGTGTTTGGCCAGAAAATAAATAAGGAGTGTGGTCCTGTCATCAGGAACCTGAGCTTCTTCCTCAGTGAGAGCTCACAGGGATTTGGCACTGGTGATCAGGATATCCAGGTACCCGGAAGCTGCCACAGGAGAGCCAATGCTGTGTCAGCAACTCTAAGGCTGTATTTAAGAAACTATTTATTTTTTGACCCACTGGCTCATGTCAGGCTAATTCTCTTCATCTTCCAGTGGCACAGGGACAGTCATGAGAGTCACAGTGAGTCACTGGTTCAAAACTCAAGGATGCTGTTTTCTTTGGGATTACTGTGCTGGCAGAACAGTTCCGGAGCTATCTGCCACCGGCTCGCTTCCTACACAAGGAAGGGAAGTCAGAAGACAGAAGCATACTGAAGATAGAGTCTGAGCAACTAGATCAAGCTGTCTCTAAAGTCCAGGATATCCCTGCAGCCTCAGCTATATAAGAGTGTGCCTTCCATTCCATCTCCCCAAAGCATACTGGACACACACTATTCACATACATGTGTGCACAAACACGTATACACCACACACTCCACTCACATGAACAGACACTGTGAGAGAGAAGCAGAGTCTCTATTTTCGTTGCCTCAAATGATACCAGGGCCCACAATTCTTCAAGAGGCACTCATTGAGAGGAGAAAATGAAAATACATTTCACATGACTACAGTAATCAATCAAACACTACTACCAACATATATGGTGAGTTTTCAAGACACAGTATAGCAGGCAACAAGTATTTGGTCATAGACTCTTTCACAATTGTAGAATTCTACAAAATATTTGGGGAGAAACATTATAATTTAATATATGTTCTTTATGAATCTTAGACATAAAGTTCCGACTGTTTTGAGGGAACTCACGATGAAACAGTTGGATAGAGAAAGGTAGTGTGACATTGTACAAAGAACACAGGGTTTGGAGTTGCTAGGACCTGGATTAAAATTTGCCTCCATTGTTAGGTTCCATTACTGGAGGCAATTGAGCTCTCTGTAAATCTCACACGTGTAGAATGAAGAAAACAGGAGCTGTCATACAGGTTCATGCAGAGATGGTAGTTTTTAGTGTATACGTTACACGAATGCTTATTAGCTTTGTGACAAAAAAACCACAAATTACCTACGTAAATCTTTTATTCATCTTTTGTAAAATGAAGATGCATATCTGTTACCTCACAGGAGATTTAAAAAATGATGCAATACCAGATATATTGCAGGTCAGTTACCTAAGAGTGTGCCTTCCATTCCATCCCCCCAAAGCATACTGGACACACACTATTCACATACATGTGTGCACAAATTAAACAACAGCAGATAACTTATGTCGCCCAAAAGAAAACAACCAACCAAACCCAACCAAACAAGCAAACAAGAAACCATGATAGTAGAAGCAATCCGTGCCATTCCTCATTTGGCAGCATGATATGTCCGTCCATTACAATGGTTGGTGACTAGTCATCATTTATCCAAGCCATCAATCAGCATTTTTTCCCCTTTCTCCTTTTCTTTTTGTGCAAAGATCTTGCCTGGCCAAAGGCAGAGAATTAACAAGACATACTCCCAACTCACAGTAAATAGATAGTTGATGGGCTAGGGAAGAGAAATAGCTAAATTCTTGCATCTTCTTTTCTAGAACATAGATTATAAGAAAAGCAATGATAATATATGGGCAACATGTCTGTAATTTGTTACACCATTAAAGAGGACCTGAGTGCTCAAAAGACAGGACTTAACGAGTGCTTAAAAATAGTGGCTACCAATGTAGACTTGATGCATGCATTATTAGTTAATTGACTGATAATTAACCATCTTCTGAAAATTACCCAGAACTTGATTACTGAAGAAGTCTTGAAGGATAGACAACCCTAACACAAGGATAAATTTGGGTCCGATGTTTATGTTAAAGCACTCAACTAAAGTTACTATGAAATTATAATTTTTATTCCGAATTATTATTCCTGGTTTGGATCATGTCGGAGGAGGAGGGCTATTTTCACTGTTCTTTCCTGATGTATACCCACAATGAGCATCCATTATTACTGCCCACTAGAAATGTGATCCTCACAGGGGGACCTGTACACCAGAAACTCTTTCATACTTGTGTTCTGAATGTAGGGAGTCAGTTGTAAACAGACTGGCTATACTCTCTTTTGATAGGCTATACTGACACAGCCAAGGGAATTTTCACTTCTCTCTTAGTTAAGAAGATCCTGCCAGAATATCACAGAAATTTCCAGTTAGAAAAATTGGTGGGTCTGTGACCAGCTGGGGAAGGAATATAATCAGACCCTGGTGTGCAGGTCGTGTTGTTAGCCTGCAAATTCCCTCTTTCCGGTGTTTCAGCTTTCAAAGGCTCAGGGTAGTTTGGAGACAATCCTCTTATAAATGTACAAACTGTAATGATTATAGGAACAAGTTGTAATTGTTTCTAGCAAGTTTTTAAGAGTCTTTGATGTTATGATTAGTGTTTTATATGTTAATGTATTGATCGGAGTGCTTATTTGCTTGCTCCCTTGTATGCTTTCATGGTTTCTAGGTTCAATGAGCAAACAAATCTTTGATCTCAGTAGGTCTATTTGGTTAAAAAAGAAAGCTGAAAGAAATGAAACATGAGAAGCAAACGGCTTTGCAATATTCACGAAGAAGTGAGACTGGGGACTTCACTGTGTGAACACTGAGCTAGCGCCTGTAACTTAAAGGTAGAGAAAACACACAAGGCTACAACCCCCACACCCCAGTCTCCAAACCCCAACACGCAGAACCACATTCCTGTCTCAATGAGAATTGTCTCGTGATATGTCATCACAGAACTGCAGATCCTTTTGTAGCTACAAGAGGTTGGCAAGGTTGATGTCACACTGAGCGAATCAAAGGCAACGCTCTGCAAGCCATCAGGCCCCCTCTTGCCCGTTAACCTTCTGCCCTTCGCAAAGCATCATGGGGCAGAATTTGGTCTCCACAAAGGTTTCATTTTCAGCTCCCTTCATGTCCTATATGATTTCAGGAATTAGACTGCCATGTGTCCTCCCGAAGCATGCGCCTGGACACAAAGTGCTAAATTTTAAAAGGAATACACTTTTGGGTTGATAATGCCTAAGAAGAGATTTCACAAAACCTGGCATATCTCTATAAAACTAAGAGTAAAGGGAAGGGACACCAGCCAAGTCACTCACACAGCGGGGCTTAGCAAGTGTGCACAGCACTAAGTAATTAATGCTATGACTTCTTTTGTTTATGTTGCACAGACGTAAAAATCAGAAGAATGCCCCACTGAAGACACAGAACAGTGAGACCCCGTGAGGGAAAAGGGGAGCCAGTGGCTGACGTGGTGCATGGTCCTCTATTCCGTTCCTCTGGAGCAGTGTTGATTTGCTACAGAGACAGGGGAAAGGATCACGAGGTTACCTTTGCTGTACACAATGCAGTTGTTCTTGCTGTCTTCCACTCCTTGCCAAGTCACATCCAGAAGCCACTTGGGACCAGCAGTCAGCACCATGGGCGCCTGAGCCTTCGTCTTCTGCGGAGTGATAACAAACATGCCATTTGCTCCTGTTGCTTAAAAACTTGAATAATAAGTGAACTAATAATTTCATTTTTACAAACAGCTAAAGCTCCCAAGCCATAGCCCAAGGCCTTACTCCCCTGCCCCCTGGTATCTTTTAAGATGACAGGAGCTGTAAGGCTTTTACTACTCTCACTAATCTCGAATGGTGGAATTATTATCTGGGCTTTCCCCCTAAATGATACTGGATCAGATCTCCAAGATTAGGCAGATCTCTTGTGGCTCTTAACTGTAAAGAGAATGCAGATGACTTGCACTGCAGAGCGCTGAGTGTTTGGAAGTGAACTTTAGACACATTGTACTTCACTATCAACAGGATCTCAGGATTTCCTGAAACAGACAGGAAAGAATTTAAAGACTCAGGATCCATTTCAAAGCTCGATCCTGAGCAACATTTATGTTAGAGTCTGTACGTATTCGGAATGAATAATGAAACCCACCCAACTGCCTTTGCTGAAGTGTGGATGCGTTATCAGTCTATAGCTGCAATAACAATGTGCTAACGACCCACCACTCGCTGTCTCCTGGTGACTGTAAGAGAGCAACCCTGAAGACATCAAATACAGAGAGACGGAATCACGAGCTACCCTTTGCTCCAGAGAAGCGTACAGGCAGGGACGCCAGTGCCATCGTTCCAGCAGAATACACCAAAGATGGGTAAATTTAATTCTCATACGATACAGTCCTTTGCAGAGGGTGGCACCCAAATTCTTTACACTGAAAAAATATTTGATAAATTTACAGGACAAGAGACACACTGGGAAGGAAATCAGGAAGTCTCAGTGAGACAGTGCTTCCCCTGAGTCACGGTAAACTGGCATTCACACTTATCATCCGACAGCCCCTGTTCTGTGTATCAAATATCAGGAAACCACAACACCGGGGGACAATACAAGGGTCTCAAGGTAATTTCTGAACTGAATTTTCACCTAGATATGATTCTGCCAAAGAAATCTCAATTCATCCTGGGACTTCCTCACATGTTCTGCGCTATCGTGAATTTCCCAAATTGACATTCACAAGTATTCGCTGGAGGATTTCTGTGTACCCAGGCAGCTTCAGACCTCACAGGAGTCTGCAAAACCATTTCACCCACCTTGCAAACAACAAGAACTGTGCACTACATACCAATCTAGTCTAACGGCAAAGCAATGTAAAAACTGTTTGTAAGATAGGTGCTGATTCAATTGTTAAAATAACCATCATAATAGGCAAGGCAATGGCTACCATACAGTGTGCTAATAAAATTTTTTTTTTCAACCACAAAGGGTAAGCTTAAAAAACGAGTCTGACATGTTAGCAATGTCAGTAGTATGTAATGGTTTGGGTAGTTTAGAATGTGTGGCAACCCCTACTCAGCCATAAAAACCTCTCCTTAAAACTCATACCATGATGTGGCCCACTTCTTTGTGGCATTAATCACCCTCTTAATAATTCTCTGACTCAAAAGACAGTCTGCCTAAGTGTCCTTCTTGAACACCAAACCAGAGGCCTTTCCACTATGGAAAGTCTTCAGGAAATCTTAGTGTAAGGTCAAAAAGCCAACTAGTCTATACCCTGATTTTCCACTCATTACACACACACACACACACACAGAAAGAGAGACAGAATGCAAGAGAGAGAGATCCAGTCCTGCTCTTAGTACTAAAATTCTGATTTTTTTTATTTATTAAAGATTGAGGTGGAGATGTTAAATGCTAGATAAAGTATTAAAAAGATCATATCATGTAGCCATACTCCTGAAAACTGAGAGTCATTCAAAGGCAAGGGGGAAATGTCTGTCTTGTACAGTCTCAGGAAATACTGGAGAGACAGCATACAGGAAAGATGTACCGTTCCTGGGACCATGTGAACAAATGCTGAGCAATATGTAAGACAACAGTGTCTGTGCGACACTAAGTTCTAGAACTCTGCTTAAATTCTCAAGAAATTCTTTAACACTTTCTTCCCTGCCCCCTTTCTCTTTGAGGTAGTATTTCCCTGTAGAGTCCTATCTGTTCTGGAACTTGCTCTGTAGACCAGGCCTGCCTCTGTCTCCCAAGTCTGGGATTAGATCCCTGCACCCTCACGTCCTGCCTTACAAGGGAGAGGGGAGAGCTGAGAGAGAACAGATTGGGACATCTCTGGGAAAGGGGAGGCTCCCTGGAACTTCCTTAAGCCTAGCTGCTAGAAGTTTCAGCTAACTCCAGACTTCCTGTAGCCAGATGGGGCTTCAAGTGGAGGGAGGGGGGCATCAACATGCCTATAAAACTTTTGACCCAAGTTTGCCTTGCCTATAAGAAGTGTGCAATTAAAGACAAAGCAGAGGTTGAGGAAATGTCAAACCAATGACTGGCTGAACTTAAGACCCATCCTACGTGAGAGGACCTACCCCAGTTACTATTAATGATACTGTGCCATGTTTGCAAACAGGAACTCAGCATAACTGTCTTCAGAAAAGTTTCATCTAGCAGCTAATGGAAACAGATATAGAAATCTACAGCCAAACAATAGGTTGAACTCAGAGAGTTCTGTGGAAGACTGGGAGGAAAGATAAAGGGAACCGCAGGGATCAAGACAAGCATGAGAAGAACTACAGAGTAAACCAGCATGGGGCCCATGGGAGCTCACAGAGACTGAACCACCAACTAAAGAGCATGTAGGGACTGGACCTACACTCCTTCCACATGTAGCAGATGTGCAGAGGGGTAAACATGTGGGTCCCCTAACAAAGGGAGTAGGAGCTATCTCTGACTCTGTTGCCTGCTTTTGGATTTCTTTCCCCCAGCTGGACTGTCTTGTCAGGCCTCAGTGGGAGAAGATGTGCTGAGTCCTGCTGAGACTTGAGATGCCAGGTGCCTGGGCACCTCCCCTTCTCTGAGAACAAGGAGATGGTTGAATAGGGTTAGGGGAGCATGAAGGTGGTACTAGGAGAAGAGGAGAGAAGGGGTTGGGGCCAGGATATAAAGTGCTTAAATAGATAGATGGATGGATGGATAGATAGATAGATAGATAGATAGATAGATAGATAGATAGATAGATGATAGATGAAAACTTTCATCAAATCAACAAATCACTAAAAGAAAGGGCTCACTTTCATCATCACAATCATCCTCAAAATTCTTCTTCCTTAAAAATAAAAAGTCTTCAAGGGCTATATTTGGGAGAAAGGACTTGAAACAGTGCTGCAAGTGTCTTTACACACCCAGCAAAACCTTTTGTAGTTAATCCTCTAGGCCAGTGGTTCTCAACTTTCCTAAGGCTACAACCCTTAATGCAGTTTCTCATTAGGTAGTGACCCTCAACCATACGATTATTTTCATTGCTGCTTAGTAACTAATTTTGTTACTGCTATGAACCATAATGAAAATATCTTATTAGCAGGATATATGCTAAGTAACCTCTGTGAAAGCATCTTTCAACCCCCAAATGGTCATGACCTACAGGTTGAGAATCACTGCCAGTCTAAGAAGACATAACCAATAGAGATATTTTCACAGACAGAACATGAAGGGCGGTGTGCTATTTATATAGACAGTGTGTTAGACACAAACTCTTTCTTACTTACAGAGGAAGAAATCACTCCTCAACGATTAATTTCGTGTAAGTCAAACACCTGGTAGAAGGCAGTGTTATTTTCTTTTCCAATATGCTTACACTAAGCAAAAATAAATGTCCAGAGTTTTCGAGGACTCAAGGTTTCTAGGGATGTTAGGCTCACCCTAGCTGCTCCTGCCAATGCAGCAAACTTAGTTGGGTCACATCTAATTGATACCTGCTGCGTATAGACTGTTACATACTTCACTTGAATGATGATCTTTCTCTCTTCACTACTCCAGGGTTAGATAACACCTCCACCCCACCATTCTGTCCCTGAACAAGGTAAGATTTAAGAGGAGATGTTGCTGTGATGCAAACAAAAATACCTGATTAATATCATTTGTGAATGATAAGTTAACACATTGTATCTCTTAAGACTTTGGTAAACATACATCACATTTCAGCAGGGGTAGAAGTTGATTGAAAAACCGAATTGAAAGGGAAACAATTTCTACTACCCCATATCAGCAAGGCAGAAGCAAGAGTATAAGACGGTCTAGCTGAAAGCTATACCCCAGCTGTAACATAAATAATAAGTAGATAAAAATTCTCAAGGGACCAGTTATTACAGTTTTGTAGAGGTGAGTCAATTTCTTTCTGAAGAAGTCAACTTTTGTAGATTGACTGCCTTCAAAGAAGATTACCAAGTGTGAGAAGGAAGGAGTTAGCCAGGATTATATGAAATGTACACTCCAGAAAAATCCATGAATAGAAAATAATAATAACTTTCTCATTGATCATTAGGTGCATTTCATCACATCTTTCTCCAGTATGAAGATTCATAGAAATTCTAGAGTTTTAGAAACCTTAAACTTTATTGAGTTTAATTCTCTAGCTTATGTGCGAGATTTAAGGCAAATATTCATTAACACATAAAGTGTACAAACTGACAAGCATACTGAAAAAAAAAAAAGAGAGTGCTTATAAAAGGCATGGCAGATAGGGAAATGGTCCTGAAGATAGCTATGCTCAAAAGCCTCAGAACCTGTTAATATGTTGCCTTCTTAAGCAAAAGATGTGGTTAAATATTTAGAATCACAAAAAGGTAGATTGTCCTTAATGATGCAGATTGACCCATTCAAACCACAGGAGTCCTTAAATGTAGAAAAAGAAGGCAGAAGTGTAATAGGAAGAGAGTCTGAGATGCTGGGTACCCAGGTTCACACTTGCAGTCTCAGCACACACAAAGCTGAGGCAAGGGAATTGCTGTGAGGCTACATTCTGGATCACATAGTGTGTTCCAGGCTGACCTTGGATAGAGTGAGACATTGCTACAAGCAATCAAGTAAACAAATAGACTCCACACAAAAAAGATTCTCCCTGCTTTTAAAGATGGGGAAGTGACCTAGGCCACCAGCAAAAGAATGTGGTTGCTCAGTCCTTAGTTTACAAGAGCCAGGAGTCATTGTTTTGCAACCCTAAAACACCATAGCTGTGAAATATCTAGTCACTAGGAAACTGAACAATGCAGCCAATCTTGATGAGACCTGATAGGCTGGGGTCAGATAGAAGGCGGGGGGGGGGGGGCGGGAAGGAGTAGGGCAGGAGCATAAGGGGAGAGGGAGGAAGAAGGAGGGACAGAGAGGAGACAAGGGAGGGGGCTACAGTGGGAGACAAAAGGAATAAATTGTAATAGTGATAATAATAATAATAATAATAATAATAATAATAATAATAATAAATAGTGAAGAAAAATAACCCAAATAAGTTAGATCAGTGTATGACTTTAATTGCCTATGGAAAGTGACTACAAAGTGACTGTGGTGGCAGAAATTTAGAATTTCAGCTCTTGAGAAGAGGCAGAATGACTGGAAGGAAGATGGAGGACAGCCTAGTTTACACCATAAGATCTTGTCTCAAAAAAATCAAAACAAACAAACAAAAAGCAAAACAACAAAGAGCAGAGAAAGAAGTTGAGGAGCAGAAAGAAAAAAAGAGCAGTAGGAGAAGAGAGGAGGAGGAGATGGAGGGCTGATGTTATTTCCCAACAGAACAGAGCCTGTAGAAACAATGGCATTTACCGCCCTGTCTTGCCTTAGCCCAAGTTTTCAAATAGGCACACATGAGAGGAACAGTGACAAATGGATGATCATGCAGCATGAGAAAAAAGTACTTTTATTTTTTTAAAGTTGTTTTTGTTATTCACTTTGTAATCACCCCTTAGCCCCTTCCCTTCTCCCCTCCCCATCCCACGCTCCCTCTCCCAGTCCACTGATAGGGGAGGTCTTCCTCTCCTTCCTTCTGATCCTAGTCTATTAGGTATCATCAGGACTGGCTGCTTTGTCTTCCTCTGTGACCTGGTAAGGCTGCTCCCCCCTCAGGGGTAGATGATCAAAGAGCCAGCCAATCATTTCATGTTAGAGACAGTCCCTGTTCCCATTACTATGGAACCCGCTTGGACACTGAACTGCCATGGGCTACATCTGTGCAGGGGTTCTAGGTTATCTCCATCAATGGTCCTTATTTGGAGTATCGGTCTCAGAAAAGACCCCTGTGCCCAGAATTTTTGGATCTGTTGCTCTCCTTGTGGAGCTCCTGTCCTCTCCAGGTCTTACTATTTCCCACCTCTTTCATAAGATTCCCTGCACTCTGCCCAAAATTTGGCTATGAGTCTCAGCATCTGTTTTGATACCCTATGGGGTAGAGCCTTTCAGAGGCCCTCTGTGGCAGGCTCCTGTCCTGTTCCCTGTTTTCTCCTTCTACTGATGTCCATCCTCTTTGCCTTTCTGAATGAGGATTGTGATGCTTTTCAATTTAGAGAACCTTACTTATCCTAATTTTATTTCCTTTATTTTAATTTCCATTTCAAAATACCTACTGAGATAGAGCTTTGTCAATTAAAGTTTATGTTTTATCTGTAGCTCTTTCAGCAATAACTCAAAGCTTAAAAGGAATCTTCTTAAAACTGTATACTTTTTTGTGGCTCAAAATTAAGTTAAAAAAATCTGAGTTTGAACCCAGCATTTCACATTTAGACCGCCCACAACTAGACAAACTTGACAAGGACAAAATGGGTCCTACGTGTCACTTCTTAGAAATAATTAGAATCATCTAATGTGGATAAAAGAGGTCAGACTGGCATCCACTGCTCACTAACCTTTGGAGTTACTGGACCGACAAAGGAGGTAGCCTTCAATAAATGTTTATAGTTGAGCCAAAAGGTTAATGGAGATAAAAGTCGACAGCCCAAAGGTAAAGAATAGAGGAGAATTCTAACCCAAGAAATTGATGACATAATGCTGTTTTAGGGATTCCAAATTTTGCTGGAAAACGTAGTTGAGCATTTCCAAAATAAGAGCTAGGAAGATGTAGAAGTCACAGGAAGACTTGTGTGTGAGAACTGCCTGTGTGATCACAATTGTCACTCAATGGAGTTAGTTTTGGAAACATAGGAAAACACAATTATAGCTTTTATACCCTTGCCATTAGATGAAGGTTGATGACAATGAAAATTATCTTGGAGCTGTTTTTATAGGTATGTATGTAGTAAGTAAAAAGATGCAAAGCATGTTTGACAATTTTTTTCTCTTTTAATACTTGATGCCTTTTGCTATTCTCTCAATGGTAAAAAAAAAAGTTGATAATAGGCATAGAAAATTTCAGATTTGCTGCAGATATTAAATTTGTATCAGAGGTACCCATGGCACATACATGCACACACACACACACACACACACACACACACACACGAGGACTTTGCACTTCATATTTGGCATTCGGAAATTAAATGCAATCTCCGAACATCACCATTTCAACTTGATTGTTCTCATAGCTAATTTAAAAAAAAGATACTGTGAGATTTCATCTTTTACTACTACACAAACTTTTCATAGTAAAAATTTCCAAGTAATTCTACACATTGGAATTTGATTGCATGCAATCTTACAGTAATGGGGACTTCTAATTACTATCTTTCTACTGTATGATCTTTCTAGTGACAATGAGTTTAAATTTTAAGTGGCAACAATGTGTTAAATGGGAGCAAACTGATTAAAATCCTTTATGCAAAGTTCTAATTCAAGGCTTTACAGAATTGCATTTTCAGTAATTTCAGACATGTCACATAGCTCTGAAAAATTATTGGCTTAACTAGATTTGATTTCCAGTCAATAAAATGCCTTTAAGTAAATAGGATAATTAAAAAATTTTAAAACAAAAATTTTGAATGTTTGTACTTGATGTTGCTGAAGTAACATTTTAGTGAAAAGTGTGGGTGAGGGGGTGTACATGCACTTGGGACAGGTGGTATAGTCATTTAAATACATAAGTAATAACACTTCCACGCACATACCAAGTTGAAGCATATTACTTACATTTGTTGTTTGGGAAATAACAAAACCCAACATTATAAAAGTTCTAATATCAAAACCTTGCACTGTCTGAAAAAATTGTCATGCCCCATGTAATTTTCAAATGCAAGCAAAAAACTAACTAAAGATACTGTGAAATTAGATGATGCAAATATGGGGCAAATGAGGAAGATATTAGTGCTCTGAAAGCCACAGCTATTCTAGTAGGCAAGGATTGAGGTGTGGATGGGGATTTCATGAAGGTATCATTACAATCTTGTTTTTCTTGAGCATGGCCCTATAAAATATCTGTTATAGGTACCAGGAGATTACAATTCCAGAGCAGTTTTGCTAAGAAGCATCTTCAGGTTGACCACAGGATATGGGATGTCAACCATGATAAGAGACATCAAAAAAAAAAAAAAGTGTAGAATGAAATGATAGACTTCTTGCTACTAAACCTCTACTCTGTATGTCAGACAATTTTACCTCTAAGAACCAACAATTTCAATAATTTTTTAAATCTCTTGTGGTATATTTGCTTTGCTTTGTCTTAATATGAGTCACTGCAAAAGTACAAAGAATTCAGTACAAAAATAATGATCTTGTTCAAAGTGAAATACATAATTCTATATGTGGAGATTATTTAAAGCAAATTCTGTCTCCAAATACAACTAACATTTCAGTGATAAATAGGAAAACAATGTGAGCTGAAACTATCCACTCTGAAGATAGAAATATTTCACTTTCCAAGTGGAAAAAATATCACTAAATTAATAACACCTAAACTATTCAGATATTTATTCGACTCTCATTTTCAAAAAGAATAGACTCATTTCTCTTTCTCTTTGCCAACTCCACTCCCACAGTCTCATCTGTTCTTCACATACATTTGGCTCCAAGCAGGAGTGACTCTCTCCAAGCTGGCAACCACTAGCTTCAACCTTTTTTATTTTATGCGGCTCTGAGAGTCACACAGTGTTTAAGGAGTGTTGTTTTGCTCCTGGCAGAGTTTCTGGGCTTGCATCTAATGCAATGTGCAAAAGAGTTTCAGCTCTGAAACTCTGAGAAGGAAAAAAATTACAACAAAATGCTTTTCAGTAGCCTTCCTTTTAGAAGACTGTCACACAAAACCGTGGCAGGGGTCAGGAACATGTAAGCCTTGGTACCATCTATGTGACCTGGAGTCAGTCACTTAATCTTTGAAGGTCTCATCTTCTTTCTGTGTAAGATGATCTCATATGTCCTTACAGCTTGTTAGTACTGTCATTATGAAACATTTGCTATAGAATTTTCTTCCAAGCCAAATCCATATTCTGAGTGTGCCCGGGAAGAGGAGCATGGAAACCTAACCCAACTGAACTTCTTCTTACTTAAGAATATGCTGTTTTGCCGGGGAAGAACTAATTAATACATACACATACAAATAAATTGTTTATCTTAATTGAATGCTATATGTTTTTAACCTACTCTGAGAAAGCAATGTGTTCAAAATAAAGGTATTGTTTTGAAGAATATAAAGTATATAGACTAGATAGATGTGCATTCACATTAAACTATTATTGGCCTACTTAGGTTAAAAACGTGGTGCCAATTCTATTCAGTCATCTTCCTTTGAGATTCATCCAAAGACACTGTGTACTAGAGAGAATATGTGTCCTCAAAGACTCCCCTTGTATACTGAGAGGTGTCCTTCCTTCAGTAATTAATCTGCCATACAACATGTAAAGAATCTGCTGGCATCATCATCATTGTCATCATTATTATTCACTTTAGCCAATTCTAATTTCTATTAAATGAGAAAATCCTTTTTAATTTATTCTTTCACAATTTTACACAATACACAATACTGATTGCTCTCAACGTCTCTACCTCTGCTCCTCCCTCCTCTGTCCCTCTCCACCTCTATACTGATTTCTTACCTGAATTCATGTCTTTTGATTTGTTCATGTCCCTCCATGTTTCTCCATGACCATCTGGGTGGCCTTAGGATTAGAACTATACATTTAAGTTTGGTGAGCTTACCAGTAGATAAACAAATGATAGTTTTGGCTCTGCAGTAAGACTTAAGGTCACACAAATTCTTAGCTCCATACATGAGTGACCATTGAGAAGATCTGTCTTCTATAAGACAGCAATTGAAAGTGAAAGCAAATGCAGGTGCTCTGGGGCCTGGATTCCACCGGCAGAATCTGTCTAGAGCATAGGATTTTGTTGCCTTCCTCTCCATTTTCTAGCTTCTATATTCTCTTTGACTCCTCTTCTTCAATGTTCCCTGAGCCTTGGAGGGAGTAACATGAATGCCTTGTTTAGATCTGAGGCCTTATCTGTAACTTATTCTCAGTGCTTGGGGAAACCATGAGGGAGAGAAGGGTCTTAATAAGAAAAATATTAAAGCTGCAATAAGCCTACTTATTTTTTTAATTACTTATTTTCTTGGCATATACCTTTACATCTATTTTATTAAACTAACAAGGACTATCTTGTATTGGGATCTTAAAAATTCCTGATGTCATAGTTAAGTTACCTAAAAAGTCTATGGAAAAATAAGTATGGCAATGAGAAAGGTGACTCCCTCTCATTGTAAAAATGGGGAAATAATAAGCTTAGTCCTGGATACTATGCCCATTACAGTGTCTTTGGGGATGGTAGATTCCTCCTACAAAATTATTGTCATGTTATTTAAATTCAGGTGCAGAAATTATCTGGTAAAAGCATAATAGTGTTCGAGTAGTTGAGCAAAGCTTAGGTAAATGCCATGACAATTTGTTTACAAGAATATTACAAATAACTCAAGTGTCTAAAAGGCTTTGGTGATGAGGGTGGTTTTCCGTATTTTTACCTAAGCAACATACTCAGAAGACCTATTGTAAAGTTGTTCTTTACATAACAAGTGTCCACCATATAGAGCCAGGTTTCCCTGCCGTCCCTGTTGAAGATAGTAGAAGCAGGACAGTGCCAAGGATAAGAGTTCCATGCTTCTAATGCACAGACACTCTGCTCAACATGTTTGTCCATGCCTGAAGAGGTGAGGGAGCATGCTCTGAACTCATATGAGTTCAATCTTTGTCAATCTGAAAAATATTCTGTAATGTAATAATGTTTGTTACTAGCTTTCAGTGGTGAATGGCTGAGAAGCACTTAAAGAAATTCTCAATTTCCGTAGTCATCCAAAAATGCAAATAGAGACAACTCTTGAGATTCCATCTCACACTCATCAGAGTGGCTAAGATCAAAATCCCAAGTGACAGCACATGCTGGCGAAGGTGTGGAAAAAAGGAGAACACTTCTCCATTGCTGGTCAAGTGTAAACTTGTACAACCACTTGGGAAATCAATCTGGCACTTTCTCAGACAATTAGGACTAGTATTTCCTCAAGACCCAGCTATAGCTCTCCTGGATATATACCCAAAAGACACTCCAACATGCAACAAGGACGCTTGTTCAACTATGTTTATAGCTGCTGTATTTATAGCAAGAATCTGGAAACAACCTAGCTGTCCTTCAACTGAAGAAGAATGGATAAAGAAACTGGCATATTTACACAAATGGAATACTACTTAGCTATTAAAAACAAAGAAATTATAAAAATTTCAGGCAAATGGATGGAACAAGAAAAGATTATCCTGAGTGAGGTAACCCCAAACCAGAGAGAAGTGCATGGTATGTACTCACTTATAAGGGGATTTTAACCATATAGTACAGGATAAGCATACTATGATGCATAGACCCAAAAAAGATAAAAAGCAAGGAGAATCCAAGGGAGGCTGCAGAAGTTATTTAAAATGGGAAACAAAGAATAAAAAAATGTAAATTAATTTCTTTATGAGTTTCAGTTATAAGACACAACTAAATTTTGGTAAGTTTATGTCAATTCTCTATCCTATATTTATTTTATATCTACCCTCCCTTGCTCCCTGTGTATCATTACTCCTTCCCTCCCTCTCTCTTTCCCTGTCTCCAGAGTTCTCCAAATAGAGGTATAGTCCACCCAACTTGTCTTAACCTATCATGTTCTGTTATTTTTAAGAGTTGTGACTAAAAAGCATCAATATGTATATGCTGGTTATTGAGTTTAAATTTTGTTAAAGTGACAAAGTAAAACATTTATTAAAATTAAAAGCCTGGCAGAGACAACCCCTCTCCCCTTATTAGGGAACCCACTTGGAGAATGAGTCTATGGGCTATTTCTGATTAGGGGTTTTAGGTCTTCTCCATGCATGGTCCTTGTTTGGGGTGTCAGTCTCTTCAGGGCCCACAGGGCCCAGTATTTTTGGCTCTGTTGGTCTCCTTTTGGAGCTCCTGTCCCCTCCAAGGAGTTGTCTCTGGCATGAACTCAGTGGCAGGCTCTCTGATCATTTTCCACTGCTGGGTACAACCTTTCCAGGCCACAGAGGAAGACAATGCAACCAGTCCTGATGAGACCTGATGAAATAGGCTAGGGTCTGATAGAAGAGGAGGAGGTCCTCCCCTATCAATGGACTGGGGGAGGGGCATAGGGGGAGAAGAGGGATGGCGGGTGGGAATGGGAGGGAATGAGGGAGGGGACCACAGCTGGGATACAAAGTGAATAAACTGTAATTCACAAAAAATAAATTAATTAAAAATGCAAAACATAATGCTTGATACAAATTTTGTGTTTTGTAACTGTCAGTTACATGTGACTTATCTTGAGCTTTGAAAGAAATTAGTTTTTTGTCCAAATATGATTTTTGCAATGTCAATAATAGAAGCATTACATGTAAATTCATTCCAATTAGTAACAGTCAAACACATCTACCTATGGCCTTATCTTCATTGCTTTTGTTTAGAGAAAGTTACTTTTCAGTTGCTTGAATAACCATTTTGGGCTTTAATGGAAATTATTTATATGTGTAGTGACATTTAGTAATTATCTCTGCATAGAAACCTCAAGGATTGGAGAGACAGATGTCTTATACTTCCTCTGGATGCTCATAATATATTAACAACAATACTTAAGTAGCACTCACACAGATTACTTAAATCAATATTAATAATAAAGATAATTACATGTAACCGGTATGATTGAAATACTTGGACAGTGCAATGCATATTCCATGATCCTTGACCAGATGACAGTGTAGCCATAGATGAGAATTGACTGCTAGACTATGTTAGGAATAGCGCGGGGCTTCATGACAGCTATGGGACTATCCTTACCATTCCGCTGAAAACATTCAATTTTCTTGTGTGCAGAAAGGAAAGACCATAAAACATGGCTTATATTTTTATATTTATATGTCAAATCTAATCATAATGGTCTTTCAAAATGCATATTTGGAGTTCAACTATGCATCTCCACATCCTTTAAATGCCAGCTTATTGCTTCTCAGACTTTTGCTAAGATCAAGTATATCAATATATGTCTTTTTATTCTGCCAGAGGCTTTTTTTCCCTAGATGATTCTAGACTCTTCCAAAATGGCAATCGATATTAATCACAATAGCTAGATGAATATGTATGTTTAAGTATATGTTCATTAGTTAATTTAATATACTTTACTAATTAATGCTTAAAAGGTGGCTTAAAAACGTACATGGGAGGCAAATGATTGAGTGAACACCATATGCACATCACTTTAGTAAGTGTGTGACTTCACAGAAATTACTAAAATTAATCAAAGTTATTAAATTTACTATTTTATGGGTTGGAGAGATGGCCCAACAATTAAGAGCACTTTCAGCTCTTTCAGAAGATGCAGGTTCAGTTCCTGCCTCCACACCAGCTGGCTTAAAATTGTCTGTGACTTCAGTTCTGCAGGATCTGAAGGCCTCTTCTGGTCTTCACAGGTAACAGGCATGCAAGTGATGCCCGTACATAGATGAAGACAGTCACACATACACATAAAATAAAAACTTCAGTTACAAAACTATTTACAGTATGAGATTATTTTGATAATCTAAAGAGTTCATACATGTATATATACGAACAGTGCTGGGTATTTAGTTGCTGCAAACATTTAGCCTGTGCTTCTGCTTATTCTAAAAAAAAATGTGTTTTCTCAGATTTAGAGAATTACCAGGAAATAATAATTTTGGTTAACTCAAAAAGTGACACTTTCCAATAATGTATGATTTATTCTACTACATTTACTAAGTAGCTATGTGATAAAACATAGGTGCAACACTGTGTCTAAACTGATTTTATTTGCAATCCCATGAAATACCATTATACCTATGTTGTCATAGGTATAATACTCAGAGCCTACAAAGTCAAATAACTTACACAGTCACCTATTGCTAAAAACTTTCTCCACCGTGAGCGGTCTTGTGTTTTCTCTTAGAGATCTATAGAGAGTTGAATTCTTTCCATGATGAGAAGAAACTAAGGTGCTTCTCAGAAAGGGTGCTTAAAATGTGTTCTTCCTGCCCATGGCAGCTTGCTTAAATGATCTTCCATGAGCCAGTGGCCAGCAGTTTCTCTTTTACATTATACATGATGCCTTGCTGCACTTTGTAGAAACTAATTGCCTGGCACCTCATTAATAATCGTCAGGGTTTCTTGAGCTGTGAAATTTGTAGTATAGTGGTGAATTATTTCTCACATTTGCACATTTTGGGGTCTGGTAAGTCTGATTGAGATGCTTAATATCCATACCAGGCATCCAGTGAGGGGAACAGACTGAACATGGTCTACTTAGTGATACACAATTTTGAAAAACAGCTAATACCTTTTAATATTGTATTTTCAGGACTGTAGGAAGTTTTAGATTCATAGAGATGGCTATATCTTATACCAGATTAAAACAGCCTATATAAGCATTTCCCATCATAAGAAGAATTCATGATGAGATCCATGGTGACTCGAGGTTGCAGATACTGAACTGGTTGCACAAGAATATACTAAACATAGGATACTTCTGTTGATGCATTTATTTCCTTAACAAACACAGGGTGGCTTCCCATGATCGTTGATGAGGTACTAGAGTGTAGTCAGCATACAGGATGGGCTAGGCAGCCTTTGGCAGTGCAAAAACACTCCCTCTCTTCAGAGTCTTTGGATAGACTGTCTACCTACTTGCCTGGGTTTCTTTAGGTTTTTTTGTTTTTTTGTTTGTTTGTTTGTTTTCAGAAGAGTTTAGCCTTGATCATAAGTAGAGTGGATGAAAACCCAAGCACAGACCTTTCCCCTGCTGGGCAAAACTGAATTTAAGCTGGAAAGCCAAAAGGAAGCCTCTTGAAGAAGCACAACATAGAAATAAAGCAGATATGTTCTTTTGACTAGATGGGTTTGAAAGGGAAATGTTCAACTGTAATTTAAATATTATTCATTGACTCCTCACGACATTATGTTTCTAGAATATAATGAACATGATGAAAGTAATAAGGAGAAATCTTAGTTCATGCCATTGTAGACTCAGTGAGGATACAATACTATAGCTCTAGAGCTAAATTGCTTGAATATGAACCCAGCTTTCCAAAATGGCTGCTTGTCTGTGGTGTGAATTTGCTCAGGCAAGTGTAGCTCTCTGAGCACCCATTCTCTTCTTAATGTCACAACAGCTCATGGGGCTGTGATGGATGTTAAATTGAACAAGGATTATACAAAGTGTTCGTTTATGCTTATTATGTGAACTAATGTGAGAAAATCAAGCAAATTGGAGAAAATAATTAAATTTCCACCAGAAATACTGTGTCTGCCTTAGTTAATAACAAAAGCAAGGCTAGCTTGGACGACTTGTCACCCTGTCATAAAAAATGTCTAAAACCTATTGAATTTATATCACTTAATATTAACAGAATAATATAAAATAGTTAAAATGTATACATTTACCCACTCGATCCTTTATCAACTTACATTAATTAGTAGCCAAGCAAGCTCACTTCTGCCATGTTAATGAAATAAGTTTAATGACGACTCTATACTAGTTGAATAATAACTTGCATTGTAAACAGCTTTACTTATACAAAAATGTTTCCTGTTTACGACAGTATAAATTCCATAACTTCCTTTTATTTTTAGCTTATTAACTTATACATAAAGGACAAAAATTAATTTTTTATTAATGATAAGAGGTATTATATAATATATAGTACACAACTGAATTATATGATGTTTAAATTAGATTAAGTATATCTATTTCCTTTAACATTTAGTTATATCTTTATCCTAAAATTTTTCAATAGTCTTTCAATTTGCATTTTGAAATTCACAGTTCACCGTTGTCACACCAGTCAACATACAATGCAATGAGTTCTCCTTACTTCTGCTATGGTTTTATTAGTGATCATATGACTCAAAATCGTGTTTGTGCTGCGTTAGCGTAGTAGCTGGGGGGAAAATGCTGGACATTGCATCCCTAATTCTGCTACTTCTCCACTCTACAATCTAACTTGCAAATTCCTTATGTGGTAAGACCAGTTGAAAGATGTTATTTTGTGTTGTGGTCCATGCTGACATAATGCCTTAAATGTTATTATCTCAATCACATGTACTTATTTAGTGTTTTTCTTGTCTCCTTTGTCACATGCAACAAAATGAAAGCAAATGTAAATCAAAGCACAGTCTCCCCCAGTTAAGGAGACTGTGACCTTTCCCTGAGAGTCACTGCTTCTTGTCACTTCTACAGTTTTTAATGGGATCTGTGGATTCACTAACTTGAACTTCTTTCTTACTGTCTGTAAGAGGTTGGATTCCTTAAGTCACAACAGATGAGTTCCCTGAGCAAGTTATGACATAAAGAGACAGGAATTCTTGAAAGTTTGGGCTACTTCTGACACTAAAATTCCATTCTTCCTCTTTGTGGGAGGAACTCAGAAAACAGATTTTCCTGGGTTGCTCAATCAAGCTTTTCTAACTTAACTTCTTTTCTTGATGTTAAATACAAATTAATGGTGTCCTTTAACATTTACAAAATTAAATAAACTCAGTGTTGGTAACTATATCTGGCACAGAGTGTTTCTCATTGTAGAACAAAGATGTACTCCCTCTAGATAACACACATACTTCTATTGACTCTTTCACAGGACCTATCATACACTTGAGAATCTTCAATCTGTGCCTATAATTCACACTGACATAGAACTCAAAAATTCAAACTTTGTGTGAAGAAAAAATGCTGCAACACAACAAAATTCAAGTTGAGAAGTTTGCTTTGCCCCATTACATATGCAGGGCTAAATTGTGTGTGTATGTGTGTGTTTAAGTATACCAGCATGTGCTTAGGTGACATTTGTAAGCAAAATGTCCCATACCAAATAAGACTGTGTACCTTGAGTAAAGCATTGATCTTGAACACTTATTTTCATATTGAGCTGGCTAAAATTCTCTTTTTGAATACGCAAGACTTTCACTGTATCAGAGGAAGGCATATTTCTCAATTTCTACACTTTCAGTGCCACAGAAAGTACCTTCTCAAGATAGCCACAATGTGGATATATTTCAAATGTTGATAAGGACACAACCTAGAACAACTCCCCTTTTCTCAAATCACACTGTTCAACAACATATGTAAGAAAGTCTGATAATTTTGCACTAGACTAATTTAAGCAAAGCTAAAGTAAACCTAATGGTAAGGCCAGCTGATAGTTAAATCTCACCCGTGAAAAATGACAGTATCTTCATTTATAATATCCAATAGTAAATGTGGAGAAATAAACCTAATAATTTAAAAAAATCCTTCTCATTTAACTATTGTGAATAGACTAAACACGTGGGACAAAAACCAAATTATCTGGTAGCTTTTTTGCTGTCTTAAAAGTAAAGATTGAGAGTTGGAGGAGAAAGGGCAGGAAGGGAAACTAGTGATAAAAAGAAGGGTCCAGCCTTGGGACGGTTGCAAAGACAGCCCGTGTTCCAATACGACTCAACAAACAGCTCTGATCAGAATCTAAGTGATGGGAAACAGCCTGTAGCTTCGAGATAGCTGCTTCACACTATTTCTGAGCTAAGCCAGCACAGGTAACATCATGAATGCATAATTACAATTATGCATTAGAGTATGCATAATGATCTTAAAATGTGTAAACAAAAATGCATTTAAAATTCTCAGCTATTTTCAAGATACTGTTACATCACACAAAATATGACTGAGGTTCTTAAAGAGGGCGGGTTACTGAAATTTTTATATTAAATGTGCAAATCAGAAAATTACTGATGAATTGGTATTACATTAAAAAAACTATGTTGAGGAAATCTGTAAAATCAGTTAAGGCAAAGACATGCAACTATTTCCAAACACAGGATGAAAATCCTTTTGCAAGCTCACATCTGAAAGATCTAGGCTTAGACCAGAGTAACAATTAAATATTTTGCACCTCCAATACTTATAGAATAATGCATGTGCCTGTAGTTAGCTGTTTGGAGGAAAATAATGATCTGTAATGAATCAGGTAGACTAAGAGCCATGTTACTGATCATTAATGCCAAGCAGTGATCTCATTTTTCAAATTCACTTTCCAAAGATTTAATCATATAAGTCTTACCCTGTGTCTCCAGTTGTGATGCAGATTCATTTGCTTTTAACTTTGAAAAGCAAAGTTGGACTTCTAGCTGGAGATTAAAATCTTTCCCCACCTTAAAAAGTGATCATGTCTTTTTACTTGTTTTGATGTAACTTTCCCTTCTATTTCTTGAGCTGAATGATTTGATGTTCTGTGTCCCTAATCTGTTCTCATGGTACTATTTTTACTGCTTTTTCTTGGAATGTCTCCAAATTCTGCTCATTCCTTACAGAGTCTTAAACTGAGTGTTCTCATCTGAAGAGACTATGTAAACCTGGAAGCAAGGGGCAGGCACTAGATACTCAGGATAGTTGGGAGAGCATCTACCCGTATCAGGCAAATCAGACATCTTGGGACATCTTCCATTTGTTTTTCAGTCCTATCTCTCAGCAAAATACAAAAATACCATTAAGCATCCTTCTCTTTCAAAACGATTCCTTTATTTTTCTCAATATCAGGTTTTTCACTTTCTTTACTTAAAGCCCTTACACCTTTGGTTAGAATACATTAGCTTTGGGAGCAAATATTTCATCATTTACTTATAACCAGTTTTTCAGTGATCTTTTATGTTTTCCTTGTCTCTTTTTCCTTCCATTCAGTACCTCACCTTCAACCACCTTTATTTTCCCTCTCTCTCCTTCTTATCTTATGTCTCCTCTCCTCTCCTTTCCTTTCCTCTATTCTCCTTTTCCTTCCCCTTCCCTCATCACCTCTCCTCTCTTTTTCTCTCTATTCATCTCTCTTTCCATTTCTCATCTCTGTCTTTCCCTCACATGTCCTCCTTTCTCTCCCTTTTCTTCCTCTCTTCTTCTATAGTGCTCTATCTATCTATCTATCTATCTATCTATCTATCTATCTATCTATCTATCTATCTTCCTGTCTCCCTACCCTCTTCCTTTCTCCCTGCCTTACTCAGCAGCAGTACTTATTCAGTGGTCATTTGTCTGTGTTGCTATACTAAACAACCATTTGAAACTCATTTTATATCCTGGGGAAAGCTGCTTGTTTATCAGGCTGCTTTGTTATTGAGCTCTCAGCAAAAACCATGTTTTCATCCTGGCATTTACCTGGGATAGGCAGGATGTTTTGCCAAGTTCACTTCCTTTTGTTTGAGACAGTAAACAGGATATTTTGCCAAGTTTACTTCCTTTTGTTAGTGTGAGAATCACACAGACAGTGGTTGAGGTAAAAAAGTCTGACTACTTGATGAACCCCTTCATTGTATTGAGCTGCTTTGCTCTGACTATAAAAAGAGATTGTGGAATAAACAGGTGCAACAGTTTCTACTGGTAGCCCTCTTGAACCGATCTCATGTGCAGTGTGTTAATTTTTTTTAATTTTCTTTCAATTCTCACTCCCCACTCAGGAACTGTTCGACTCTGCCGGTGGGCTCTGGCAATATGCACATTAATTTTTAGTACATATGTTGTTCTGTTTTTCAGGCAAGCCAGAGCACCAACAGATAATGTGCAAGTCATACATGCTGCAAGAGAAGTGTGGTAATACCTACCAGAGCACAGGTACTTGGAAGATGTCTGAAATTTTAGATTGTGGATGATTCAGCAGGGAAATGAAAACTTCCCACAAAACACCAACTCAGCCAAGGAACTAAGAGAACTAGTTACAATGCTGAGGAAGAAGTTTTGAAATTGTGTTCATGTCCTCATGTGTCAAATAGTGGGTTATAATCTAAGTTTCCCCCAATGAATTTAGAACTGGGAAAAATGATTCTTTGTCTACTGGGTTTTAATTTTTGAGACAGGGTCTCATGTAGCCCAGGCTGGCCTCACTTGCTAGATAGTTCAAGGATAACTTTGAACTTTGCTAGTCCTGTTTCCTGTTTAGACCACTGGAATGCTGGGATTATTGGCTTGTGCCACAACACACAATTTAGTAGCGTTGGAAAGGCATTTTGCCTACCAAGCCACAATCACAGAAACAACTCATACATATTTAGAACTTCCTGTAATTTCTCCAGTAAAATGAAAATGACCTTATTTCAGCTTTTGGTAATGTCTTTGACAATAACCTGGTTCACATGCTAAAATGTTACAAATAGACATTTTCAATGTGTAGTGACCCAGTAGAAAGAATTAAAAAAGTAGACAATGTTCTCAGACTTTCCAGGTGTGGAAAGAGTTGGGGTGTGGAGGAGAGGTCTGGGAAAGAGAATGGAAATCAATAAGGGTTCATCTCTAGGAAGAAGGTAGGCTCTTGGGAGTTTATGGAGGTGACCTTAGCTGAGACTCCTAGCAGTGGGGGGTATAGAGCCTGAAGTATCCACTCCCTGTAGCCAGGCAGGACTTTCATTGGAGTTAGGGAGACATCAATCTACCCACAAAATCTTAGACCCAAATTTCTCTTGCCTACAAGAAGTATAGCAGAGATTGAGGGAATACCAAAGCAATGACTGTTCCAACCCAAGATCCAAGCCATGGGAGAGATCCAACTCCTGACACTATTAATGATACTCTCCTATGCTTGCAGGCAGGATCCTGGCATAACTGTCTTCTGAGAGACTTCATCCAACAGCTGATGGAAACCTACAGAGACCTACAGCTAAACAATAGGCTGACCTTGGGGAATATTGTGGAAAAGTGGGAAGAAGAAAAGATGGAGCTGGAGGGGTCAAGGACACCACAAGAAGACCTACAGAGTAAAATAACTTGGGCCCACAGGGACTCCCAGATCTGAACAACCAACCAAAGAGCATGTAAAGGCTGAACTTATGCTCCCTGTACATGTATAGCAGATACATGTGTGTCCCCTAACAACTGGAGTGGGGGCTGTCTCTGACCCTGTTGCCTGTCTTTGGATCCATTCCCCCTAGCTGGGCTGCCAGTTCTAGCATCAGTGGGAGAGAAAACCCTTATTTATGATGTGACTTGGTGTGCCAGGGTGGGGTAGTATCCTTCACTAAAGAGAAGCGCAAGGGAATGGGGAAAGGGAGAATGTGAGGGTGGGACTGGGAGGAGAGAAGGGAGGGGGCTGCGATCAGACTATAAACTGACTAAATAAATACATTAATAAAACAAAAAACAAGCCAATTTAACAAGATTACTACATATTTGAAAAACCCCTTCACATTCGAACCAAATATTTATGGGTTGGTCAACAAGTTGGTTTTCTTCTTCAGTATTGTGACGATGTTGAAGACACTCCACTTAAATCAGGGGAAAAGGTGTAAAAATGATTAAATGCAAGGAGTTATATTTAGAAACTAACTCTCCAAGTTCACTGGAAAATGCACATTTAGAACTCAAATACATTTGTCACCTTTACCAAACACTCTACAAAAGAGGCTGCAGAACCCTTGGGCACTTCAATATTTATGGGTATTTATTTTTCAATTTGATGTCTTCATTTAGAATCTAACATAGACATATGAAAATAAAAGGACTTTTACCATGTGAATGACAAGCTACTTCCTTGGGTGACAAAATATTCATTTGAAATATAGTAAATAAAATATCTTATTTTATTTAACCCCATGTTTCTCAATTTTCAGTTTATAATCCCCTGGAAAACCTTAAATCCTCTGATTAATTTCCTTTATAACCTACTAAGCTGAGTAAAGAACTTACACAGCCTCAATATCATTGATGCTCACCTCCAAAGGAGAAGAAAGAGGCTATTAATCTCTAAATCTAGCTAGAAATTACATATAAATTCCTGTGTCAATAAACAAGGGCCACGTGAATTTTATTTCTGATTTATCCTTTAACTTTCCCATCTCTCTTCCTCTGCTTTAGATCCCCAAACTATTCTCCATGGTCTTTGGATTTTATTTGTCTCAACTGCCCTGCAACAGACAGTGATTTAAGAAAATACATGGAATGTTACAGAATATCCATGAACAAGGTGGTTTGCTCAGTGTCTCTCCTGTCCTCTCCTGTCCTCCCCTGCCTCTCCAATTCTTTCCTGTCCTCTCTTCTCTTTCCCTCCCCCTCCCCCCTCGTCTTTCTTTCCTCTTCTCCCCTCTTCTCTCCTCTTCCCTCTCATCTCCTCCTTTCTCCTCTTCTTCCACTCTACCCTCCTTGTTTGTTTGGTTTTTTTTTTTTTTTTGTATTTTTTGTTTTGTTTTTAAGAAAGTCTCTCTTTTATACAGTTCACACTATCCTGGAAATCATGTTCCCCTGCCTCATTTTCAAGAGTTCTAGGATTATAGTAAGCATCAACTTGCCTCTCTGTCATTTATTATCTCCTATTCACCATAAGACACATGTGCGTATATGCACAGTTGTTGGGGTTTTTTTGTTTGTTTGTTTGTGTTTTTTTTTGCTTTGAAAACTTTTTTCATGCTTTCTCCAAACAAAAACATGTATTGTTTCAAAATATTTCTGGCTTTTGTGTGTTTGCTCATTTTTTTCATATGTATATCCAGTGGTTCTTTCAGCTACATATGAGACACCAGGGAAGCATGTAAGGTATTTTTTTAATGCAATAAGCAAAAGTAAGTCAGAAGTTGACTGTAAATAATGGATAAACTGTGTGGCCACCAGAGGCTGACACTTGACTTTTGGGATGCTGGGACAGGCTTATTGCTTAGCAGGGCACCACCTGGAACCAGAAAGAATCCAAAGAACTGTGGACTTTCTGCTTCAGAGAGTAAGTTCTGAAAGTGCTGAACTCTGATAGCTTTATGTGTCTTATGACCTCACTGCATAATTCTCGTCACTAATTGGCAGCAGCTGCTTCAGACAGTTCTGGTCCTGGCGAGCAGACTGAATGCTTCTCTCTGCCTTTAGGAAATCTGCCTTTCCAGGTGAGGTTTGGGGCCACGTATAGAGCAGTATGTCAAGTTTGCTTGCTTGTTATTTGGACAGCAGTATAAATGCAGGATTTCAACATGTTTAGCAATACTATTCATTCTTTTGGAAATTCTGAACAAACAAACTTTTTGTACATGATTTATTTATTTATTTCATTTCTGAGTGAAAAGTCACTGTCACTGAATGAGCAATATAAGCACATGTTTTGGGAGCTTAATAATACCGAACTTGATAGCAATTTTTCACAGGATTATGAGCCCGGCTTCGTTTGTGAAATTCTGCTTCACTCAACTCATGACTCATTTACACTAAAAGTTTAAGCAAAAATGCTGACCTTCATTGATTTTCCATTTTCTAGACTCCCTGTCACACCGGGGTTCCAATTCAGTCATTGTACTGAGCCCCAGACCGGCAGTGACGTCATTTTCAATGTCTTGCTCTTCTTTGCAACATTATAAAAATGAATCTTATTCTGTTTTTAATCATAAGCCTTATCCAGCAATCAAGGCAGGTATATAATAAGCTAAGCTACTCTGTATATCTAAACATTCTCTACAAATGGGAAAGATACAGTCTGAGGCCTCTGATTGTTACTAAGGCAACTATCTAAAATGAAAATCTGATTAACCCTTTTGCTGCTTGAAACTACCCATGTACCACGTTAGCTGACTTTCCCGAAGTTATCTATCCTTTTTACCCCTGAAGAAATTCATAATTACATTGCTCCAAAGTAGTTGTGCTCTGGTTATGCTATCTAAGGCCGAGAGGGCTGTGGTGGGTGGTTGTCCCATATGGACAGCTGAGTGCGGTGTCTTCTGTAGAAAACCACATCAAAACAGACGTTAAAACAGAGGGCACAGATTTCTTACTTATTTTAGGCACCAGTTTGATGAAATCCTTGACAACATTTAAAGATTTTTATTCAATAAATATCAGATTACCATGGTATTTTCCTTTCTCTTGGAAAATAGTTTGACAGTAAAAGCTTATGTTTCACAAACATATTTTGCTCAACTATTTTTGAATGACATTAGCAACTGCTAAAGTTTGCTAGGCAAAACAATATTTCAGAGCATTATGCAGAATTTTAGCCAAGAATAAATATCCATCAGGCGGTGTCTATTCTCCACATCTAGATGCAAAAAGTGATTTCAAAATCAGGGAGCAAACACACATGCCCATACTATTTTGACAATGGGAGGTTATTCACTAATAATTCATTTATAGTTTCATGAAACAAGTGATATAATTCAATTACACTTTTACTTTTTTCAATTTGCAGAGATCTTTGTACTTTTGCAGAATTAGCATTCAGGTTTCCTTAAAACTTTTACTGCCTCCACCCTGTGCCCTTGCCAAACCTCTCTAGAAAGAGGTCTGCATGGTTTTCCGACAGCCTCTCCAGGAGCGGCAAACACATCATTTGTTTTTCCTTAAATGGAGCTTGGTCTGACTGCTCCTCTCTGGGTCGGTCATTCAGCCCTTTCACTCTGGATTCCCTCTCTTCTCTTTAACTCAAACTCATTGCTTCCTTCAGACTTAGTGCAGTTCCCGTTGCCCCAAGAAAGCATATCCCAATTAACCTTCCTCCCTTAGTTCATGCTTTTAAGTCCCTTCAGAATATAATTGTATTATGCTGTTTTCTACTTGTTGATACATTGCTTATAATTGCTTCTGTCCTGCTGTTCTGTGTGGTTGCATGTACTGCATTTACTGCTTTCATTTGGTTGCTATTATTCCATGTGCTGCCTCCTTTCTTGTACGGGCTTTATTTTTATTATTTTTTTATTGTTTCAGATGAAGAAGCACCATTTAAAGTACTCCATGATGAAAGGGCTTACTTTTTTTTAATTTTTAAATTTAAATTGATAATTTTGTGTGTGTGTGCGTGTATGTGTGTGTGTGAGACACAGAGAGAGAGAGAGAGAGAGAGAGAGAGAGAGAGAGAGAGACAGACGGGTATCTGCAAGTGCCATGGCATATGTATGTGGGATTTGTCTTCTCCATTCACCTTTATATGGGCTCCAGGGGTGAATGCCAGGTGGCCAGGCTTGCATGGTGAGCAAATTTACCTGCTTGCCTCAGTTTTGTACACAAAATATTGAATTTTCCAAAGAAACAATACCCTAGGTAAACAGCTCAAGTCCATATCACCAGTTCATGGCCAGTCTTCCATCCATCACCTTTCCCTGATGCATAGTCATTCCTAAAGATTTTATTTACTACCATGTCAGACTTAACATTTCTACACTGAAATTCAGCTTCTTCCAAGTAATACAAAACAAAACAGCTTTTCTTTCCTATTCACCTATTTCTACTGAAGCAACTTATCAAAATAATTTTTGTACACTTAGCATTTCTAACCTGAAAGCACATTCAGTTCTTGCCTGTGGCACTACATAAAAACCTCAAGAATGTTTGCTGCACAACTTAGGATTGTGTGTTCCCTCAGTATATACAGTATGTCTCTGTTATCAGGATTAGTAATAAATGCAAGAAGTTCAGAAGTGTAAAGGAGCACAGAATATGCCATAATATCTAAATGAGAATTAAAATTAAATATTTGATCAACTACATATTTAAATGTATTTGCTACAAATAATTAACATGATGTTTAAACAATTATTTTAAAGGTTAAATTCTAAAAGAATAGAGCTGGTTACAGACTCAGACACTGGAAAGAGAACAGAAGCTGTTCTATTGGAGGAGTGAGATATCTACTACCTGACAGAAACTCTTGAGCTTCTTGAGATGGCAAGTAAAGCTATGTGCTGTTGCACACAGATGGCTGGACACTTGAATTTAACACTTACAACCCCTGTCTCCATGAAAACACTGGACAAGCAGTTCTTAAAAGTGATTTTATCTTGTAGGTGTGTTCAGATCTAAACATAAATCATTAATTGGAGGATGACAGATATTGATGTGAGAGAATGGAAAGGAGAAGCAATCTGAGACCTCAAGGTCCTCCTCTGTCACTGTCCTCATCTGAGAGCCACCGACCAGTCAAGAGACGGAATCCATTACTTTAGAGACATTTGCATGTCATCCATAAACTGAGTTTTATGTTAAAAGGTTCAGTTTTTCATAGTGTAATTTCAAGTATCAATCAATGAAAGGAAGGAAGGATCTTATAGAAGTGGGTTTAGAACTCTAAGCTCATGCTATTAAGCCAACAAAATAAATCTACAGAAAAAAATTCTGGCAGCTGGCCAAGAAATAAAAGAGGGTGAACATCCATAAAGAATGGAAAGACAGTGAAGAAACCTTAAAACAATAGAGTGGGAAGCTGTTAGTTTTAAAAGACACTAGGTGTAGGATTATTTAGGGAATGGCTAATTTAGTCCAAGATATGTACAACCCTGGATAATTTGGAGGGGATTAGCACCAGGTGAGCATAACATCACTTGATCCTTTTACTAAAAATAAGCAAGGCTGACATAAAGCAGGAGCTGAATATTCACATGAGTCACTCTAATTAGACATGTGACCAGCACCATTCATCTACTCTACAGGCTTGGGTTGAACTACATTTCATTGTTCTCACATTGTATATATTGTTAATATTGAGAAGAATCTTTGTTCACAAAAAAAGAAGAAAATTTGTTCACAACAATGCTATTAACAAAAGAAATTCAACAACTGGGAGTCAGGATTTGAGCCTGGATCAAACTACGGTAGGATCTTGTGGCACTAACATTACAAAACCCAAATGTAGGATTTGGACATGAATCTTGTCCTCCATAGGGATGAAAAAAATCAATACATGGGCACTAAATATGATACAATAATTGTGTGTATGAATACTTGTGTATCTGTATGTTAGCTTTGCAAGTTCCAGAAATCCTTTTGTGTCTGCATCACCAGTACTAAGACTGTAAGTGCATGCTGCTTCACTGAGTTTTATGTGGGTTCTGGGGATCCATATTCAGGTCCTCCAACTTATGAGACAAGTACCCAAGTACCTTACTCATTAAGCCATCTCCTCAGCTTTCTCTTTCTTTCTTTCTTTCTTTCTTTCTTTCTTTCTTTCTTTCTTTCTTTCTTTCTTTCTTTCTCTCTCTCTCTTTCTTCCTTTCTTTCTCTCTCTTTCTCTTTTTTAAATGTTTATAGTGAGAAGGTTCTGCAGCAGAGAAGATAGTACAGCAGCAAGAAAACCTGGCCGTAATTATGAACAAACGAATGGAGTGGAAGGTGAAGATCTGCAAGTGTGTCATTAAAGATAGAATGAGCATGAATTTCAGATGCACCTAGAAGGGGTACTCTGGTATATTTTATAACAGAAGAGAATCACATGGCCACAGTTAAAGAAGCAAGGCAGAACATGGAGATGGGTTTAAAACAGCTCTGATCTGGGAGGATCTTCTCAACCATGCAAAGAGCTTTGTGTTTTACCCTTTGCATGAGATAGAGCCACTGGTGGTCTGGGGCACATTCTGGTTGCCATGTGACCAGTGACTACAAGGAGGCATGAATGAACCAAGGGAAATTAGCTAAGAGGATTCTGGGGAGAAATGGTCACCAGAACCAGGGTAATAACTGTAGTAGCTAATGGGAGGTGATGAGATTTGAAGGAGAAATTTGTTGTCTCATTGGATATAATGTCGATGAATGTGGGAAAGTAATCAGTACAAGCTTGCAGCTGTGGGGTCTGGACAGCTGTCAACAGTATTGATATTTATCAGGATGAGGGAGACTCAGAAGAACAATGTGAGACAGCATGGCTTGGAGTTCTTTATTAAGCAGCTAAGTCTCCGAGAGGAGAAATGGTAGCTGGGAAGTGAATCTGGAATCTACTCATCCTAGTTAAGGCCTTGGATGAGAGACTAAAGAGAAGGGTAGAATCAGAAGATCAAGTCGTCATTTTCAAATCTCCAAAAGTTAGCATCCCCGCCAAGCAAACACACAGGGCATCCAGCACTGGGGACCGCTCTCTGGAAACTGTGAGGAGAATGGACCATGAGGACAGGACAGTGGACTAAGGAAATGAGGCTGTGTAAGCCTTGCGAATAAGCAAACATAGAACCACATTCTTACCTACTTTCTACTTCTCAACTGGTGAGAAATTTGTTTAACTAATTTTAAACAGTTAACAAGGAACACAGCTGGGTATTGCCAAAGGGTACAAGGTTTATGTTTCCAAGGGTGTCTGTGTGCTTATTCAGAATACATGCTACTACAGAACATCCTAAGTAAAAACTTTGATGAGGATAATCATTCATGCTTAGAGCTCATTTATTAGAAAAAAAGACATTTACTCATGTGGTAGAAAATAAATCATTGGAGTCTTTCTTTTCTTTTCTTTTTTTTTTTGGAAAATTACAATTTTTCAAAGATGACTCTGCTCTCTATAGTTGAGATGCATGGCTAATTTTTCAGATACATTTGCTGCTATAAATGAATAGCCTCAGTAGGTTCTGTTACTCTGTTTTCAGACTAAATTGTTGGTGTGTTGTGTAGACTGACACTACCCTGTGTGCTACTAGCTCAGTGACCAAATAGTTGAGCCTTCCCATACAATATACACTGAAATTGGTGTAATTCTACATTCACACATCACTACTGTAAGTACTCAACGCCAAGTCTTATTTTCTGTGAAGCAACCAGAGCAGGGGCACCTTTTGGTATGGAATCTCTTTGCTATTGCCTAACACTGTAAAAATGTTGGCAGCAATGAGCTGCCATATGGAGAGCCGAAGCTTACTGCTCTACTATGCAAAAATCATGAAACGGAACACAGCAGCTCTCTGCCTCTACTGAAAAAGCTCCCTTTGTTCCGTTCACTAAAGCTTTTAAAGATAATTTCTCAGTAAAGTTCTCAGAATGAGCTCCTCAATCAGTACAGCTGTCAGACAAAAGGTAAACCGAGTCTTTGGGAAGCAGTTATGGGAGAAAGAGATAGATACCTCTAAATTTTGCAGTTTTAAAAATATTTTCATCAAATTTCTGTCGTCACATAATCAAAAAAATTTATCAACATATATAGCTTAAAGAAGTCTACATAAGGTACTTAGTACAGGTGTATGCAAATGCCAACCGTATTGTAAAAATTGTCAGAAGAAAATACACTCTGACATATATATATATATATATATATATATTTCACATTCATAAGTCATTTATTGAAGTAACTTTTATAAAATAGTATGTATCTGTGAAATAATTATAGATTCATGTTGAGATATGTTTCTCAATTTATACCTGTTGGGGACTATGAGTTGTGACAATTCTTATTACTAGGTTTCATTTACCCAGGGCTAAATATCTTCATGGAAAGAAAAAAAATATTTATTTTATATCCCATATTTACACAAAGCAAAACCTTCCTTCCTACAGTTTGAATCCACCAAGAACACCTGCAAAAGGATTTCAAGATGCCCAAAAGAATTTATTCTCTCTCCCAGTAGAGAAGACCCATAGGATGTGCACCTGGATCCCCAAATCCTTGGGACTGTTTCACCTCTGTCTTCCTGTTGTTATTGATACTCTATCCTGGTATAAAAATCCTCTCTCAAGTATTCTCAGCCTACAATTTCTGAGTCAAGTGTATTAAAGTGAGAGGAAGGAGAATGAAGCCAACTTATAAAAGCTAGGGGCTAGTAAACCCTCAGGCATAAGATACCTCACAGTTCTGATAATATGTTTCCCCCTCTCCTTTAACTAGTTCAAATGTATTTTCATCATATGCAGTCAGTCTCATCCTCATTTACTTTAACCAGTATTCTTCTAAAATAGAACAGCTCAGATTTCTAATCCATGCACCATCACCAACCATATAACCTGCTAGAAATCTTCAGATCCATCTGTGCGTTTGCATCCTCTTGGCTTCAATTTTCCATTTCCTACATATAAGAAGTTTAACCACGAACAAAAGTTAGGGCAAGGATCTATGGTCATTTCCAAACCAGTATTACATAATTACCTCCACTCACATATATTTGGCTGTCACTTAAAGTCAAGGAAGGAAGGCTGGGAACTTAAGAATATGGGACAAAAGATAAAATAAGGTGGCTAGAACAACGTAAATAATAACTAAAGATATAGTCACCAATATATCTAAACTTGTCCATAAATAGACATGTCCAAATCCAGTTAATTAGAGGACAAGGCCAGGGAACAGGTGATTAATTCTCTGGAGTCCCCTTATAGACTTTCCTGGGCAATAATGGCACGAGGAGCTGCCATCTGTGGGGCCTGCCATTTGCCAGCTACTGGGCTCAGTGTTTTCATATGCTATCTTGTTAATTCCTTTGGCTTAGGCATCCTTTGGGTGTGTTCAGAGAAATAAAAAGACTGCTGGCTATTCCCCAGAGCCTTGCAGCGTGGAGCATGGCTTCAGGTTATTTCTTGCTGACTGCCAAGTGTGAGTTCAGGTGAATGACTGCGACAAGAGAGGCAGGAAAAAGATTGCTCACCCACAGAACCCACGGGCGTTTGTCGCTGAACTCGGCGGGACTGAGAGGAGCAAATGCTGCACTCTGATTAAGTGTGTATCACCTACTACGTAAAGCATAAAATACAACTAAATTTACTCTCACTTAGTAGTATTCTCATTGAAAATGAAAGTTTTTTTTTCCAGAAATTCTGTAAAGAAATCATAGTAAAGTTCCAAGCATTCAGTCATCAGCCAGCATTACGGAGAACATGCTATAGAATTGTGTGTGTGTGTGTTTTAATACGCTACAGTGACATAATACACTTTATTTAAAAAGTGGCAGTAGGTGACATATAAGAAGAATTGAAATATTTAAAAACCAGAAAATGAGTAATTAAAACCATCACTTTCCTATAAAATTCATTGTAAATTTGGTTTTAAAACAGCATAAGATAAAAATGAATTACCAAGTTCAAGAGAACAAAAGCATTAAAAATAAGGCAAAGGGGAGGGGGATTTTCTCTAAAACTTGTCAGACACCACGATGTAAGTTTTAGTTGAAAAGTAGACAAAATCTTGCCCCTCCCCCTTTTTAGGAGAACATCATTATTTCCATCACTTTTCTTAGGAGTACACTATGCATTTGTAAATAATATTTTTCATGACATAAAAATGTGGAAGAAAGAAGAAAGGAAGAAATAAATCTTGCAAAAATGTCAGTTTCTCTTATTCTAAAACTCTTTACCCTGAGAGTAAAGATAATCTCACAACATTGAACTCGTCACTGTAAACAGAAAACATCCAGCAATTTTTGATCAGGTCTAACTTTATGTTTTAGGAACGTCTTTCGTCCTTCCACAGCCTGAAATCAACGGGAATATACTATCTTAAATACTCGAGCAAAAGTCAGTAAAAGATACAGTAGGCAAACATTGTGGCTGGCTCAGCGGTGATTACCAACTCATGCTCCAAATTCACTATAAAATGAAAATCAATATTTCCACAAGTTCCTGCAACATAAAAGATAACCTTCATTGATTTTTCTAGACTTAGGCCTCTCTGATAAAATCTAATATAAATTTTCAACCATGAGGATTTGGATCAGAGCAGGGGCGATAAGTCTTGCACATCTCTTAAGAGGTGGAGAATTTTTTTTTTTAAAGTGCAAGTTCATACTATTTATAATTTGCCCTGTGCAAGTGAAAGTCTTTTCCACCCATGCTATCAGGAATCTCTTCTAATTTTTATTACTGGGAGGCTAAAGCCTGTTCCAGATAATTTGGAAATTTCAGGGGACTTGTGATAGGGCTGATGGTGCAGCCCGGGCTGACTTGAGAAAGGAGCTAACGGGTAATAGCCTCCATGGCCGCACTGATTAAATGTTGCCATAGATGAAAGGCCTGCCATCGCCGCAATAAATTAACCAATCACACAAATCCCAAGTCAGTGCTAATCCTTCCTTGATACTCTGATCCTCTGATCAGCTCAAGGAGGTAAAGAAACTGGCTTGTGACGCTTGGTGCTCTAACCCCTGGATTTCATGTACACAAGGAGCTAATGATATCTTGCTGACCAGTTCAATGGGATGGACTTCACTCACAGCCCTTAGGGAGCACCAACGCCTTAAAGAAAAAGAAAAAAAAAGGAAAGAAAGGAGAAAAGAAAAAAGGAAAGACAGAAGCAGATGGGAGGTCTGTGTTTTCCCTGGGAAATGGCAGGCAAGCTATCCAAGAGTTGTTACCTCAAATAATCACTCAGCCAGGACTAGCGTGCGACATGTTTGTGTCCTTTAGGTGTGGATAATGAGTCATAAAATGACAAGGATCACACAAGACAGGGAATACTAAAGCAACTGGGGACAGTGGCATTTCAAGGAAGTCATGTGGTCTTTTTTATTTGTTATTGTATCTTGGTTCAGTTTTGAAGCAGCTCCCCAGAGAGTATTCTAGACTTTCAGTCCATCCACACTTTGGATTTCTGAGTTTGATTATAGTTGCTGTACTCTCCGGCCATGTTGGTGGGATTAGAATCTGATTTCAGAGTGGGATCTTTTAATCAATTAGCCAGAGGTTTGACCACATGCAGCTTCTTCCTGTTAATTATATAAGGTCTGTCAGAGCAACATAGTTCCTGAAATTGAGTCTGTGAACAATGCATTAGTGGACTTCATAATTGGGGAGACTTTTTTTGTATATGGTAATTGGTTGGTAAAAAGGCAGAAAGGTTTTTCTCTAGGGTTTTACACATAAAGACTTTTTGAAAGGGCTTCGTTATCTTTCTTGGCCAATCTCAAGGAATTAAACTAATTTTTTAAATAAGGGAATTGTAGAACAAGAAGGGAGATATTCGTAAATTAGCAACATTTTGGAACTATGATGAGTTGTTTTACTATGAGAAGCTGGGGGAGTGGAGGATGGCTTTTTCCACTTGAGTTGAATAATTTTGGTTTTTGAAAGAAACTGAAGCACAGAATTGAATGCTTTTTCCAAAAGCAACTTTTAAAAGGCATCTAGGTACTGGGTAAAATCTAAACACATTGGTGAAATGTGAAGAAGAGAAGCTGCGAGACTGAATGGATAATTTAGCATGTGAATATTCTCAGTCTCAAATATTCTAGGTGACACAGATCAAAAGTTCTTTATAAAATATTACAGATATAATTAAGATCAGTTTTCTCTTACAAAACTTTGTGAGTTTTCTTGTCATTCCCTTTTCTTTTATTTACATGATAATCAGGTAGTGACCTTCCCATAGGCAGTCCTTCTTGCTGCTGGACTGGATAGAACAGCCTGGGTGTAAGGGGCAGGTCTTCAGGGAGTTAATTAGTCAGAATGCTAGAAGAACACAGCTTACTCCCTGCAAGGCATTCTGGGCCAACACTGCAAAATAACACAGCTATTTCTGATGAGAAAGTGAGAGAGACAGAGAGATAGAGAGACAGACAGACAGAGAGAGAGAGAGAGAGAGAGAGAGAGAGAGAGAGAGAGGTGGGGTGTGGGTGTGGGTGTAGGGAGGGAGGGAACTCTTCCTAGCCACCTAGAACAACAGATGTAACAGTCCAGAGAGGCAGTAAAGTAAGTTTTATGCAGGAGAACAGAGCTGGAAAGAACCGAAATGATTCCTTGTAACATTGAATCGCTTTGAGTCCTTAGCTGATGTCTCCACACCTGCAGAATCTATTGAGATTTAATATTTATCCTCATTGATAGTCTTATATAATGTAGTTATAGCGCACTGTGCTATTAAGAATTAGATTCACTATCATTCCCAAAAGAATGACACTATTCATGGGAAAAATTCAATAGGAAACCACTTAAAGCATGCTGTGCAGCATGAAGATTTTCTTACTAACTTAGAAAAAGAAAATTTCAAATATATTTTATGTGATCCTTTTATTACTAAATTAACACAGGCTGATAACATCGCTATCATTATGATAATATTTATCTGCACTGAATAAGATGAAAAACAGGGAAAAGAAATTGAAATGAGCCAAACTTAAGAAAACAAAATCATTCTTCCTGCTCTTCAATTGCTATTCTTTCCCAGTAAGAAGCCATTCTGCTTTCCTTTCGTGTGACTGAGATTCATACGGTGTCTGCGACAGTCACAGGTGAAGGGCTCGGGTCTGCTCTCTCCTCATTAACACTGTCACACACAATCTTCTACCTTTAACATTCAGAAAACACCGTCCCCATATCTTTAATTTTAGACAGGTAGACAACACTTTGACCAGAATTATGGGCATCTCTAATATGATTAGAAATAAATACTGAAACCAAAACAGCTTTTAAAACTGGCCTTCTCAGTTTCTGCTACTCCACAGTTTCCTTCTGTTGTTTCATAGTGCTAGAAAGGACCAGGTGCACAAGGTCCTGACACTCACTTTCATCAAAATTTAAGGATGTGTTAATCAGCACTGCCGTGCTACCATGTACTTACATGGACACCAAATTATGGCTCTATTATGTGCTGTCACTAGCAATGGAAATACTGACAGATAAGCAGATAGAAATAGCCCACTGCACGTTAACAATGCTTTGTGGTAGAATTTCACTTTAGGTGTGTGTACATGTGTGTGAGGATGCATGTATGTGTGTGATTTTTGTGTTTATATATATATATATATATATATACACATACATACACACCCATATATGTATGTAAATGTGTATGGTATTAGTGGTTGCACCCACGGCCTCATATATGCTAGGCAACTGTTCTAAGCTAAGCACGATGCCAAATCTCCATTCTCTTTTTGCCTTTTATTTTGAGAGCCATTTTCTAACTTGCTATACCTGACCTTGAATTCACCAGGGAGTCCAGAGAGGCTCTCTTCAGCCTCCCAAGTACCAGGATTAGGGTACCACCAACCCAAGTTTTTCTTCGCAGTGTAATGTAGGTACTTACCCACAACCTCAGAACTCAGGAGGCCAAATCTGGAGGATTGTGAGGTCAAGGCCAGCTTGTGCTACACAGGGAAGCCTAGTCTCAAAACAAATCAAATAGCAATAGCACCCCAAACGATAACAAAACAAAAACATTGTTTATAGTACTAAATTAATGCCTTTGATTTTGGAATAAATTATTTTTAAAAGATAGCATGAATAGAGAATTTGTCTTCCTTCCTTAGAGTCATATGCAAATACATATCTCGTTCAATTGAGATTTTTGAGGTTTTGACTCTCTCCTCCAAACTGTTTCATATACTCAAGAATCCCAAAATCATAACAAACCAAACAATAGCAAAACAAAACAAAAAATAATAGCAAAAATAACAAACAAATGCAAATGCAGACAGAGATCTGATTCCCAGAGACTTCCTCCTCTCTCATAAGTTGTTCACTATACTGACAGGGAAGCGCTATATTCTTATAGGAAATAACTCAACTGTTAGGAGTTGTTTCTTACAAGGATATGAAGGTTTTCAGCTCAAATTAAGGACACTTGCTCAACTATATTCATAACAGCCAGAACCAACCTAATATCCCTCAGTGAAAAATAGATTTTAAAAAAAAGTTCTACATTTACACAATGGAATATTACTCAGATGTTTAAAAAATGATATCGTGAAACTTGGATATAACTAGAAGAAAAATCACCCTCAGTGAGGGAACTCAGGCCAAGAAAGACAAACAGGGCATGTACTCACTTATAAATGGTTATTAGCTGTAAGGTAAAGGATAATCATGCTATAGTCCTCAGACACAGCCAGGCTAAAAATAAGGAGGGCTTAAGGGGAAAGCAAGGGTCTCCCTGGGAAAAGGAAATAGATTAGGTCTCTGAGGTGGACTGGGAGCAGGTAGGGATGAGAAGAGGAAATCAGGAGGGGACAGAGGTTGTGAAAGTAAACACTGGGAGAGATGACTAGAATAGGATGGCATGTAGAGAATGAGACAGAAACCTAGTGCAATGGACACTCTATGGAATCTACAATGGTGACACTAGCAAAGACTCCTAGAAATGGGGGTCATAGAGCCTGAACTAGCCATCTTCTGCAACCAGCAAGGCCACAAGTAGAGAGATTGAGACACCAACCCAGACACAAAACGGCCAACTTATAGTCTGTAATGCCTACAGCATGTGCTGGGCTTGAAGCTTAGCATATTCATCACCAGAGAGACTTATTTCAGCAACTAATGGGGACTTATATAAACTCTCTAGCCAATCGTTAGGCAGAGCTCAGGGAGTCCTGTAGAGAATGAGGAAGAAGAATCCCAGGAGGAGGAAAGATCAAGGACATGACAAGAACTTGAGAACACGGGCCATAGAATCAACTAAGGTGGGCTCAGAGAGATCTGGGAGCCTGTATGGGTCTGAGTTAGTTCCTCTGCGTCTATGTTATGGTTGTGTAGGTTGGTGTTCTTGTGGGGTTCCTAACAGTGTGAGCATAGGCTGTTTCTGACATACTCAGATATACTCAGGCTCTGATACACTCAGGCATACTCAAGCATGTTGGTGCCACAGCGTACATGTTGAGGTCAGAGGGCAACTTTTAGGAGCCATTTCTCTCCTACCCGCTAGATAATGGAGATCGAACTCAAGTCCTTGGTCTTGGCAGCAAAAATTCTTATCATGGAACCATCTTTGCTGTCTTGTTTTTATTTATTGTCTTAAAAAAATAAAAGAGCTAATTTTGTTTTATATGCTTCCTTCTCTGTTAATACAGAGAAGTGTCCTTTTATAAAGGACCCTGGTTCTTGATGACATTGTTCCAATTATAATATATTAACACACACTTGTCTTGGAAGCTTTATTATAAGAGATGTTAATAAGTTGTAAGAAATTATATGGACAATCTCATGGGTTAAACCTAAAAACCAAATATCTGGTCTATGGAGATGAGGGAAATCTGCAAAAAAATCCCAAAACATAAAATCTCCCAGTATTGCTTTTTCTCTACCCCATCAGTATTGAATAGAGCATAAAATACATCTGTCTAGACTGGCATGGAAAGCTATCAATTCTCTTCATTCCCTTCATTGCTAGTCCTGTCTTAGTCTAAATTGTTGGTGATGGTTCACAAAACGTTTTTTTGTTGTTTCATGATTCCACAACCTTGTGAATATGCTTCTGATCAGAATCTGTGTTCTTCTTAAAATCACCCCCTGATGGATTTTCACTGACTCTAGAGACAGTTAAATATTCCTTCCCACACCTACCTGGCTAGATAATTGCTGTTTATTACTGGCTAGCAGCTGGCCCAACTGTTTTTAATATAGCTCTTAAGCCTTTGAGGATGATCCCTCCACTGAACACTTACTAGTAATATTTTTCATTTCAGTGACTAAACAGAAGCAACTTAAGAGAGGAGGAATTCTGGCTCATAATGTCAGGGGATATAGTTAGTCTTGGGAGAGCATAGTAGCAAGTATATGAAGCCTTTGGGCCCATTGTTTCCACAGTCAGATGTTCACTTCACATTATTTCCCTTTTATTGACATAATGCCCCACTACATACAATGGTGCCACCCATATTTCCAGCAAGTCTTTCCCTTCATTAATTCTCTGTAAAACCTTCTCTTGCAGTTGCACCATGAGATCTGCCTCTGTTAGGTGATCTGCAAGAGAAGGTGTTTACAAAGTGATTCAATATCCAGTCTAGTTGACTTTGAATATCAACCATCATGAATATATTGTAATGTGAACCCAAGAGTCCTTTCCTACCTCCTCTGTGACCCAAGCTAGACTAAAGGACACTTTTTCCCTAGATCAAAATCCTACACAAACAAAAGTCCAGAGCCTGTTAAAGGTCATTATTCCCTATGGATGTACCTAATAAGGCGTTATAATTACTCCTGGTATGAGACATCTCTCATCTTCAAATTACATTGATTTTTGACATTTTCTAAACTTGGTAATCTGAACTCACTGATCTGCCATTTCCCTCATGTTTCCTCCAAAACAATTCTCTTTTTGCATAAGTAACCAGAGAGTGTTTCCATCACTTATTTTATAAAAGAGATAATTTCTTGTATACACTTCCGTCAAAAATCACTTGTGTAGAGTCTATATTTACATATCTGAATCTCTTACCTGGAGGTGTCCTTGAGGTCAGAGATTCAACCACAATCATCTAAGCACTCAGTTCTATGAACATGATGAGGATTCAAAGTAGATTCCACTAAATCAGTGGCAGTCTTAATGAATGAATCATGTATTAAACTGCTGCTGGAGACCCATGCTACGAGATGGACTACAAAGAGGGAATGAGGACAAAACATGATTAGGGTATTTAAAGCCAAAGGTTTTCAAGTCCATACTTTGAGCCTTAATTTGTTTAAGGGTGTTATGAACAGTTTCTGAAAATCCAGCTCCCTGCCTGCAAAATGCAAGCACATCAGCTCTATAGATTTATGGAAAAAGAAAGCAAAGCAACAAGTCTGGCCTTCCAAGCTAAAGTATTTAACTATCCGTGTTAAAGTTTCTAATAAAAGTACTTTTTTAAACAGAACTGATTCTACAACTTAGACCTGAGATATTTAAAGAAATAAACATTTACAGTATGCTTAATCACATGTATTCCTTTAATGATGTTAGAATACTAAAGGAAATTATACCCTCTCTTTAAAAAGCAGGATCAAGCTAAGGTGTGTTCTATCGCTCTAACAGTCTTCTAACAGTTAATGTTGACATAATGGTACCATGTTGACTGCGGTTACAAGAGACATGAGCCACAAGGTTTAAGCATTGTCTTCAAGGGAGGGGACAGAACTGGGAGGCTGGAAGCAGCACGGGGAAGAGCTGGACTGACTCAGAAGGGTAACTCTGGTGCTCTATTCTAAGGATGCCTGCAAAGTTCTTCCTACATTCTTTCTCAATGAACGAGGCAATCAAAATGTAAAGTTTTAACTACAATAACTCCAGGGCTCCTGGAGAGTATGCAGTGAAATACAAGGGCAGTTTTAATACCTAGAAGCCCTGCTGTATTATGATGGGGCCATTTGAGGGGCACTGCTGAGACTCCAGGCCATGCTGACTCCACAAGGAGCTGAGAGCAGCTAGGTAATAAGCTCTCCAAGATGAGGACTTCCTTGCTCCTTGCCATACTAACGTAGACTTAAAATCACTCATCTTTCAGGGATGTTTTTTAACTTGAAACACTAGGTGGTTTTTTTTTTTTTTTGGCAATTGTGATTAAGATCTACAAATCACAGAAAACACTGGCTCAACCAACAAAATTGTGTTTGTGTGTGTGTGTGTATGTGTGACACACACAGAGAGCGTGAGAAAGAGAAACAGAGAAAGGCAGTTAATGTAAAGTCCACAGTCAGTTATTTCCTTTTTAACTCCCACCCCCTTGGAACAGAATACTCACTGAAGAGAAACTGGCATTAGCTTGTGTGGTAATAAGATGACTCTAAATGAGGCATCTGAGGACAGAAACATTAGAAATTGGGGACAGCTGCGGACAGCAGATTTGGGACACGGGTATCATGTATGTAACAAATCTTTATTAATAAGTACATTAAATCCCATATTTTTCATTTATAACTGCTGCATAATTTCCTGTTAACACTTCATGTAAATTCCAGATAAGGTAATAATTTTTTTTTCAGAATTCTATTTCTGTTTCATTATATGTTCTATACTCTGCCCCACAGGTCAGTTGCATGATTGAAGTATTATGCCTCATTAAAATTCCACTAGTTAAAACATGGAGACAGAATTTGGGTAATTCTTTTCTCCATTACTAAAATTAACCATTCCAGTACATTCCTGAGCTGCTCAAATCTCACAATTTATGTACACAAATAGGTTCACATCAACATCATTAATCAGTTCTTAAATATTATATATTATTTATAAATATAATATATATATGAAGCATGTGTCCAAAAGATATGTGCTGGTCAAGGGGTCTCTATGTCCTAAACGAAAGCTCTTATCTTTCCTTTGCTCCAGTGGCTGAAAAATCCTTGCCCCACCACCTCCCAGTTCAGTATTTCTAGCTAGCAGCTGCTATCAGAAACCTAAATAACAAAAATATGCAAACTCGCACACTAATTCCCTTTGGAGATAGATCTTGGCTGCAGCCCTGTCATAAATCAGAGAATTTCGATATGAAATGAGGCAAGCAGCTCTAATCATTTCTGCATTTCAAATTGGATCACTGGCTCAATCACTGGGCTTTTTTAAACTGCTTGCCTAAGAGCAAATGTGAGGCGGGAGATAATTCCGAAGACATCTCTTCTTTTGTGGCCGTAGAACTCTTTTAACTGTTTCAAGACTGAAGGCCACATTTCAGCGATAATAGCACAAATCTGGTGGCAGAGATATGGATCCTTCAAGACATCTTCGTCCTCTTTCAACTCACAGAATTCCATCAATATCTGCATATATTATATATATTAATGTATGTGTGTGCATATGGGTTTATGTGCCTAAAAAAAGAGAGTAGGGGAAAAATATGAGAAACATCTGACATCTATCCAGTCTATGTCCCCTTAGAATTTCCTGTCTTTGACACAGGACATGTTTCCATTGCTCTATGGGATATTTAACGTTTGTAAACTGAGGAAATGCATTTCAACTACAAGTAAAATTGTGCCACTGTGAAGGTTGGGGAGGTGTGAGGATAGCCTCTCCATTTGGCTATCCTTCAACAGTTGGGATGAGAAACAGGAAAGCCCCATACCCTTCCAAGATGATTTCTGAATTCTTGTGTTTACATTTTTTGTTTTTTCACATTTTGGATAACCCCTCTAAAACAATGAATCATGAAGTATTGGGGAGAAAAGCCTCCTAGGCAATCCCTGAGAGTAAAGGGTCCTCTTGACCTTATGATATTTTTATTTTGAGTCCCTCTGCCTTTTTGTCTTTACCAAATGATACCAAAGTCTAACTTTAAGTTCCAAGAGAGTTGGGGTGGAGGTGCCAACACCTTAATATGCAATACCTTAACAGAACAGGACTAAATGTCAAAGCTAAGCAACCTGTATTTGGAGAACATAATAAAAATGTTGACTGGGTTTTTTCCTTTACATATTAACAAATAAAATATCTCTTATTTATCTGTTCATTTTTTTCGTTTAATGGCTGATATGGTATGTCATTTTTGGGAACTCAGGATGCCCAATTCCCAATTCTTTTAGTATTAATTTTGTGGATTGGGAGGTGGGTGATGTCACACTGATACAGGTGTTTGGGGACTTTAATAATAATACCCACATGTTTATGGCAATCTAATCAATGATGCCATTACTGGTGATTACATGCACAGCTTTATAAATTTTCCTTCCACCTTCACTGACTGCATTTTACCACCAATCTTCAGTCTTATTAATATCGTTTCTGAAGCACAGCAAGAAATATATAAAAAGCAAAAACCTTTAACTAATTATTTAAGTTCAATAAATTATGTGGTAGTTTAGCATCTAGGACATTTCTGACATACCAGTATAAAACTGTGTTAAAGTGATTTTTTTAGTATAGCTTCAATGACTGAAAGCATTAAACTTTTCCAAGTATATTGTTTAAAAGTTGTGTTTTCAGTATTAACCATTTAATTTCAATGGTTCTAGAAACAAAGTTTTACATTTTTAAGAGGTAGAGATATTTTCAATAATAAAATATGTAACAGGGAGAAATGGGCGTAAGTGCTTAAATTATCCAATTTATAAAGCAATATTAGTTTTAACTAATATTTTCACTTGTTTTTTATGTTTGTATACTTTTATTTTTATCAAATAATCAACTCAAAGATGTGTCTATGAGGTTCCAAAATGTTCTGAATTTTTAATCTCATGAATATATAATTTTTTGTTTGGTTACAAGCCAGCTTGTGATCTAAACAGAAGGGAAAAAACCCGACATTAATCCACTCATTCACAGACTACCTTTATGTCTCTGTCAGAAACTGTTCAGCTAAACTTCACACTTTTGTCTGAAAACTGAAACTATTAGAAATAACAGCTGTGATGCCTAACCCAATTACTCATCTAACCCCAACTGACAAACACATCCCTCTAATCCCCCCTGGTTCTCTTTCCGTGGAAATACTAACATACCAGCACTATAAAAGCATCATGCATGTACCTTCTTAGTTCTGAGTTGCTTATTTCTAATATACAGTATTGTGAGGTCATGTGATTGTGTACTAATAAAAAGTAAAGTATCCTGCCATTGGGTGTGCAGAGGTATATGTGTGTCTATATGTGCACATACACATTTTTCTCAGATAGATACATGGAATTCCTATGGCAGTGTTTTAATCCTCTCTATCAGCCAGACTATTGGCTGGAGCATAGAGTGTGATCATAGGTAATGTGATATATGATACTTACACTCTGAATATTATGATTATTATCCCTTCCAAGTTTTCTATATATAATAGAAGAAAAAACAAAAAATTGTATAAGACTAGAAAGGATTACTGGGAGAGTTTACCTTCAAAATTCTTGGTTTCACCACATCTAGGTAGTATAAATGAAAATATCACTCTTCAGAGACAAAAACAGACCTTCACTAACACCATTGGGGATAGTTTTCCAACAGAACTTCCTGGATGTCACTCTAGTTCAGCCAAAATTAAAGAAAGTAGAATAAGGATGTGAACAGGAGATATCTACTCCAAACCTAATTCAGTAGAAAACAAAAAACAAAAAACAAAAAACCAAAAAACAAAGTGGACTAGCGCATAGAAGGCTATTTGCCAAATCAAGAGAGACTTATCAGTGGCTACACTAATGAAGAAGATGTCAAACCTCGCCTTCAATGACTCTGAACTCTCGACCGTCCCTTCAATGGGGGCTGGGAAGGTCCCTTGGCCCTCTGAAGCATCATTTATCTTCAAGGACTCAATCATTTCCATGTCTTGTGCAGACAGCACAGCTGGCCAATGTCTGTTTCATGTCCAGAAAACATCCTTTTGTATGCATCTTCTAATCTTATGTCTCCCACATTATTTATGCTTCCTCTCTGTTTTAGATTCAGTCAGTGGATCATATTATAAAAATAGAAGACAGAAAGTCCAGAGCCACGTTCTTGTTTCCATGAGAAAATGAAAAAGAGATGACAGAGAAGAACTAAAATTCATTGTAGAGTTATATGCAGAAAGTTTCCAAGCAGTTTGAAAACCCACAAAACCCCAAACAACATAAAAAGATGAATCAGCAAATGAATAAAAACAAAAGCATCACAAAGCAAAAACAGTATGAATGGTAGACAGAAGAATGGTTACCATAGAAACTGTTTTGGCAGGAAAATTTTAAGTTCATATATGGTAATTGTCTCCCAGATATTCTGCCGGTCCTAAATTGATTTTTTTTTACCTTAAGCTAACCTCTCATATTCATTTTCCTTAGGTTTGTGTGATGCTAGGTAGCCTTATTTATAAACATGTATTTTTTTCTGGATATAGGTAAAATACAGCTGTGAGGCAGAGGTGGTGTCAAATCTTTGTTAAAACTTAAGTAAATTAATGCTATATAGACTTAATTTCTACCTAAACTCCAAAAAAATTGATATATTCATTTTAGTATTCTATATATTTTTATTATAATTTATTCACCTTGTATCCCAGCTGTAACCACCCCCCTCATCCCCTCCCCATCCTGTCCTCCCTCCCTCTTCTGCTCCCATGTCCTTCCCCAAGTCCACTGACAGGGGAGGTCCTCCTCCCCTTCCATCTGACCCTAGCCTATCAGGTCTCATCAGGACTGGCTGCATTCTTTCTCTGTAGCCTGGTAAGGCTGCTTCCCCCATCAGAGTGAGGTGATCAAAGAGTCAGCCACTGAGTTCATGTCAGAGGCAGTCACTGTTTCCCTTTCTAGGTAACCCTCTTGGAGACGGAACGGCCATGGGTTACATCTGGGTCCAGGTGTCTTTTTAGGTTCTGTTGCTTTCCTTGTAGAGCTCTTGTCCCCTGTCCCCCCAATCCCCACCCCATCATCTTGAGTGAGGTAACCCAGAAGCAGAAAGATACACATGGTATATACTCACTTATAAATGGATATTACATATAATATAGGATAATCATACTAAAATCAGTACACCTAAAGAAGCTAAGCAAGAAGGAGGACTTGGGGTAAGATGCTCAATCCTCATTCAGAAAGGCAAAGGGGATGAACAGTGGAAGAGAGAGAAATCAGGGAACAGGACAGGAACCTTCCACAGAGGGCCTCTGAAAGACTCTACCCAGCAGGGTATCAAAGTAGATGCTGATACTCATAGCCAAACTTTGGGCAGAGAGCAGGGAATCTTATGATATATTCATTTTTAAATTAGCAACTCTGATAGTCACTCAAACTATGAACCAATGACATTCTGATATACTTTATTAGAATGAAAGATGTTTATTTCTTTAATATGGATGTTGACTGCAAATTAAAAAATGGAGCTGAAAACAAGAGTAGAATGTGTTCCACTGAGTTCAGATTCTAGAGACTACTGGAGATTCCCTTATTGCCATTAATCTTTTGCTCTTCAGTTGACTATCCAAGTTAACTTCTGTGGAACATTTTTCTATCTCCTAAGTGTTGGGAAACAAATGGGATTAAGGGGCGGGGAGGAGATGAGGGAGGAATGGTGGGATTGGGAGGGAGGGAGGGAGGGGGCTACGGCTGGGATACAAAGTACATAACCTGTGATTAATATAAAAATAATTAATTAATTAAACAAAAGAATCCCTTAATCACACTCAACTGTTTGTGCTAAGGACCAGGTTTTGTTCAGCCTTCAGTCTGTGACCATCTTCTCCACAGGTCACTGAGGAAGGAGCCTAAGCCTACCCATCATGAGCTGTCACCTAAACTTGCCCCCAGACTGGCCTGACATACATTCTCACTCTAGGAATTTAGTAAAAGACTATCTTAAAAGCCATCCTGCCTGTGTGGAGGCAGTGTGGTTAATCTTTGACAAAAGAGCATTCACATGTCAACAAAACAAATACCTAATGGAAGGCCCTACTGGGAAAGAATAAAGTAGGCCATTCAAGCTGCCAATAAGAAAGGCATTTAGAAAAGATTGAAAGTTTGATTCCAGCGTCATCATTTCCACTGAGATTGAAGTCCAACCAGGGCTTCTCCAGCAACCCTAAAACGAGGTTGTGAAAGGCCCCAAGAGTGTTCCCAGGTGCCTTGTGTAATGAAGCACTTTCAAAACGAAGTAAGAAGATATCTAGAACACCCTTTTATTTACTGTGATAGTTTCAAAAGACGTATGCTTTGAAAATCATTGTGAAAAAATACTGAAAGAATAAAACATTTTATATCTTCATTCATTTTCTTCTATATGTACCATAAAAGAGAAAATTTTCTTATTTACCCAGAGCATCTCTTGGCAATTAGAGATTTTACTCCATCAGGAACTGAGTGGTTATCTGGCAAATATGCAAATCTCTGCCCTATATATGGAAGCAGGTTAATCCTCAGAACCAATAACATATTGTGCATTTCAATCTATTTTTTCTGGCTTATATATTGTCAAGGTTTTATATTTAAAATTTAACCAATGTTTCAATTTTGTTTAACTTCATTTAGTCTAATGAAGTCTAATAGTGTAAAAGCAAAATTTTAAAAGTAGGAGTTAAAACACTAAAGTACATGCATTCAACGGAAGGTTTTATGATCTATATTCTCTATTGTATAATTCACTAATAGTCTAGTCGGTAGTTCTCAAAAGGACCAATTTGCTCCCCAAGGAATATATAGCAATGTCTTCAGACATTTCCACTTATCACTTTCAGAGGAATGCTACATCTAGTCAGAGGAGTGCAGGGACACCATTGAACTTCCCACAATGCATTGGACATCAGTCACATAAAGAATCATATAGTGTAATACAAAGAGCAATACTGCTAAAACTTAAAAACAAATTCAATAGAGATTATTCCTCATGGCTCTTGTTTATCATATATTACTCTATATACATTCTCCATAAAAATCTGAAGACAGGTGTGTACACAATTCCTTTTAGGGCGGCACTTCATGTTCTAGTAGTTTTGCCACGAAAGGAGCAGTCAGTGTTTTTACAATATGCGTTTTTTTTTATTTTCTTGGATTTAAGACAGAAAAATTATTTTATATTTGTTCACTATGATGTTAAAATTAACATAGTAAATGTCTATAACTTTAAACTTGAAATATACAGTCATTTTGCTTGTGTCTAGAACAGTTTTCTTTATCTTTATTGCAATGTCATCTTTGCTTTTATTTCATATAGATGGCATTCATCTCTCAGACACTTAAACATAAAGCATTTCCTTCTGTATAATGCAAGAATTCATTTTATCAGGTAGCTTAATTCTTTACTAGATGGCAAAATTCAGGAAGACAAGGAGAGTTTCCCTATCTTCTTTGACTCTTCAGCAAAATACAAACAAAACAACTCAAACCCTACAGAAACACACACACACACACAGACACACACACACATACACACACAGGGAGGGTAGGAGAAAGGCAGGGAGAGAGAACAAGAGAGAAAGAGATAGAGAAACCCACAGAAAGAGAGACCCACACAGAGAGAGACAGAGAGAGAAACAGAAACATATAAAGAGGAAAGTTTAGATAGTGTGGTCAAAAAGTTAAATGAGCTTTGTTATTTAACTTTCAAATATTTCAATCTATCAAATATCAATAAAAGAATCCAGCAAAAGCCAGTCAAATCCATTTCTTTCTTTTGCTTTTTTACCTTTTTAAAATTTATCCATTTCTTTTAAAAAAATTTTTTTAGAAGTAGTAGAAATGAACATGATGACAAGGATTGATTATTTCTATCTTCTATCTTTTGGTAAGCTTTGGAAAAATATGTTACTGGTAAACAAAAGAAAAATAAATTTGAATGGAAGTAAGCTTTAGCAAAATTTGAAGCAAACTAGACTAATAAATTAAGTTGTCATTCAGGAACTTGCTCTGTAGACCAGGCTGGCCTTGATCTCAAGAGCTCAAGAGATTTACCAGCCTCTGATGTCTGATTAGACAGCTCAGCAGTCTCTGCAGTCTTCAGGTTCCGTCCTGATTGTAACAAATTTTGTGCTCCCTTTCCTGCCTCGCCCTTCCCCATGGATACAAACACGCATGCAAACATATGCGTACAAGCATACCTTGGCACCTCCCAACCCACCACACACTTTCAGGTTTTTTATATCTTCTTAGCATTTATATTTTAAACAACTAAGTACACGGTAGATACTCCTCTAGAAGATCACACTTCTCTCGATATGTTTTAATATCTCTAATTGCTTATTATATAAAATTTACCAATTTATCTATACCTCCTTCAGTACAGATCTAAGATAACCAGATCAATGCCTATTTTTGAGCACTCTGAAATCTATTTAGTGCATATTACCATGTCTGGTATTTCTCTAGTTAATAATAAATGACTGATAAATTCAGAAAGAACTGAATGAAACAAAATACATAAACTATCACAATGAGCCCATCTCTATCAAAACACACATAATGTCAATATATTCTAAACACATAGTAACTCAAGGCTGAAGGAATTTGGAGATCTAAAGTCTTAGATATAATACTAGAAAGAGGTGAGTGTTAGTACGATTTGAGGTAAAAGGAACACACACACCAAACATCTATCTGTAGGTAGATGCATATATATTTTTTTCCTTACAGGTATTTTGTGTTTACTTCTTTGAGAAACCTTGTGTTTATAATGATTAGTTTGTAATTTAAAATATAAAAATAAAAACCATAGTTTTCTGTATTTGAGATTATATGGCAACCGTTAGAAACCGGTTGGTAATTCAGGAAGAAGCAGAAGGAAGTGCTGTCCTAGATCAGCTCTCAATGCCTCTCTATGTAAACTGTAGATGGTACTATTTATTTAATGATATCCAAAGAGGGCCATTGGCTTCAAGATGAAGTTAAGGAAAAAGAACATAGTCCCAAGTGTTTGAAGAGACATGTGACCCTTATCATAAACACTGTCCTACCTTGAAAGACAGAAACATAGAATCCAAATCACAGCTCTATTATCTCAAGTGGTGTTTGCATTTAACTGACCATCCCTACTTAGGGTGAGATACAGAATGTTAGATACAGATATTTTTCAAGACATTGTCCAGACCAGTTTCTTTGGGTCTTTCCTGGAGAGTTTATCAGGCATCAGATGATAAGGGTTGCTACTATTTGCCAAGTTGGAATTTTTGTAAAATTCCTTAATTTTCTGTTGTTAATACATCCAACACAAACACACGAAGACATTCTATTCTGCAAGAAGAAACACTTGTTGGACTGTGACATACAACAAAATAGAGTCATGGGAGAAATGAGTTGACTTAGCTCTGTCCAGACCATACTGCCTTGTGGTTTGGGCAGTAGGAAAGTACACAAAGGACTCAAGTTTGTAGTCACCTTTTTCTAGGCCAATCAAAACAAAGACCTGTGAGGAAGAAGGGCTATACTTTCCTAAACATATTTCCTTTTGCTTTTGTTAAAATATCTGAGATCAAATATACTCTGGTAGACACAATAATGTTAGGGCATTTCGGAAAAATAAAGTTTAAAAATATTAATAATACTACATTTACAAAGTCAGTTTTAAAGATGTTTAAACTGGACAGTTATGACATTTTTTATTCATAGTATATGCTTACCAGAAGCACAATTGAGAATTTCTCAATATTTGAGAGCACTCCTCCTTTACCATTATATATTAACTAAACTTCAACTTAGATTCCTAAAAAAAAAATTAGAACGCCAAAAAATAAAAAGATATATATTATTCATGATAATTCATGATATTTGTATGTATTTTCAGGAATAGAAATATTTTCCTACAGCTCTATGAATACAGTAGTCTACAAATATTGCATACCATAATGCCTTTACTGCCGTGGGTGGAGACAGCAATGAATAGAGCTTGGGCAGGCTTGGGGTTCCGAGTTTGACCCTGCTTTTAGTAAGAATCTAGTCTCACACAGTTTTTTACTCCAAGCAGGTGTATGCAGGTGTCTGTCCTCCAACCCCTGGGAAGCCTCCTTCCTTAGAAAATGGATCTTCCGTGGTCCTGCTCTCACTAGCATCTCCAGCCCCTTACTGCTACCCCTATCAAACACCCCTAAAGAAACTTTAGGACTTAATAGTTTTTACTTTTACTGGCCCTGCTGAAGGAAGAGTGTGAACATCAAAGGCTACTGTCACAGACCGCAGGAGCCTACAGAAGATAGACGTTAATAATTTCCCCCCAAAACTTGCTACTTTTATATTGCCTTGTGTTTTCTTTAACATACTATAAATCTCTTTTTCTGTATAAATTTGTTAGATGACTCTGGGTCTACGAGTTCCACATACATAAATTCAAATGACCATAGATTATAATTAAAAGAATTCCATCTGTAGTGAACATATATGGATCCTTTTAATTGTCAAATTCCCAAACAAAAACAAGAATAATTATGAACAGAGCACTTATACTGTATTAGTGTATAAGTAATCTGCAGACCATTCAAAAGTGCACAGCAGTAGCATGTGTACATATACAGCATTATATGAAAGAGTATATTATTATACACACAGTGATGCGCACCTATAGGCATTCACATCTTGGAGGAGCGTTAAACATTTCACACAGACATCAAAGGACAATGATCTAATCAAGTGACCAATATGACCAAACATATGATGAAATGATAAGCACATCTCATGAGACAGGAACACTTGGAGGAATGTCACATACTGACTGAAAATTAAGTTCCCTACAAGAAGAGGGAGCTTTGGGTTTATTGAGGCCAGAAATGGCACATCAATGATCTCTTACTTTAGGTTTCATATTTGATGCTTGATTCAGCACAACTTTGAAAAACACAATCCAGATCTCTGTAAGCATATGTCTACACAACTTCCATAATCTAAATTTGCCAGATGCTTGCTAAACAGGGAAAAGGGGCAACATAAGCAGCTATAGCACACACAAAACTGAAAGCCATTGCACCAGGAACTTAAACATTTTATTACATCCATACTGTATATTATTTAAGGGTTCTCAACCTTGGTAACCTTGGCATTTATGTTCAGACTATTCTCTGTTGTACAAAGCTGCCTTATCCATCACAGGATGTTTACTAGTCATTCTAGCAGCCACCAACTAGATGTTCGTGACCTTACTTACTGAGTGACGTTACTCACAGTCTTCTGTCTCTCTCTCATCTTACAGATGTGACAACCAAACTGTCTCAAGATATTGTGAAACAGCCCCTGGGAAACAAAGTTGCCCCTAATTGCAAACCACTGAATTAATTACCTTTTGATAATGAGGAACAGTGAAGACGGTCTTTTGTTTGAAAACTATGGTTTGCTTTGTCCAGGTTGTACACCAGTCTGCAACTTGGTATTTGCAGGTAGCTAGATTCATATAGTTATTGTTTCCAAAACCTGATGCTATACTTTTGAACATAAATCACTAGAAAGGAGCCTTAAGTAGATGAAGTCGCACAATCTCATGCAACAAATGGTCTCACATCAGCCTGCATGCTAACTTTGCTATTAAGCAAAAACAGACACATTTTCAAATATTGATTCCAGCTAATGCCTGATCCTAACAGGCATGATCTTATCATTTACCCACTATAATAGAAGGAGTGTCAGAGTTAAACAAAGTGGGCTGGAGTAAGATAACAATCTGCCTCACAATGATGTGATGGTATCACAGAATGAGGATTGTACTCCAAGTAATTATCATTGATAGATCCTGGCTCTGCAAAGAGCAGACATGATGGGGTCTAAACAAAATTGAGGGAGATAAAATGAGGTTGGTAAGGACCATAGCTTAAGGTACCACGTGTTCTTGATATGCCCTTTCAAAGTTGTAAATACTGGCTTTTAAGTGAACGAGGAAGTATGGCATGGTATCAGCACAATAAAAACAGAGGGGAAAACACTCCTGGGTTAAGGAGATGGCTCTGAGTCACTTGTCTCTTGGCCCATTACATCTATATAGTTCATTTCTATTCTTCAGTGTAATTAGTGTTTATAAGGAGGTAAGTTCTAGAGAAGTTAAGGGCATTTGTTAATTGTAGTTTGCCACATATCAACAGATACATTAGCCAATTTCCCAAGAAACGGGAAAAATCTTTGTATAGGAAGTACTTTGACAAGCTTCCAGATATTCCCACAATACTTTGTAATTTATCTTAATGCAGAAATGGTCCAAAGGGGCTTTTCCAGCTTTTACATTTCAGATTGATGCTTTTCATTACATGTTAGCCATATGCTCTAGGTTCCCAAAAGTCTCCAGTAAAATACCATGCAATCTACACACACACACATACACACACACACACACATACACACACACACAAGGCAAGGTGTCTCTTTATACTTAATGATAAGTCAATAGACACATGAAATATGTTATTAATATACTTAATCTCTTAGTAGGTCCTTTATGTAAATCCGCTGCTAAGGACTGTTTTTTTTTAATTCCTGCTACATTGCTGCAACAAATGTACACCAAATGATACCAGTGAACTTAGACCAAATCCTTAACAGAATACAAATGCTTCTGAAAACTAATGCTGTGCAAGTTGGTCACTGCTCATTTTTTCTTTGTAAAATAATCTGTTTTACCTATCACCATTACAGAATATTGAACATGGAACAGCAGATTAGTTAACAGGTGTGATCAAATAAAAACATCCATGTGATCATTACTAAAACTGCTATTATTCTTACTCACTCTGTCCTAACTTTTTGAGGGAGGGAAAAAAAGCCAAACAAATATCTTATTTTGTGTTTCTCTTTTCAAATGAGTGATTAATTACGGCTGCTGAAGTCTTTGGATAAGCACCAAGGATAAACGTATCACTAAAATCAGTGGTACAAGGAGGCTCATAAACACTACGAGTTGTTAATGTGATAAAGGAAAATAGGACTCACCACCCTTGTATCTTGTCATAAATTAACACAGTCTTTGACTTTCACCTTATCCAACTGCTTCCATCACCAAGGTCAAATATGATCGAAAATAAATCCAGTTGGAATTAAACATACCATACTTACCTACGATAAATATGTTTCTAGCTTTAGAAATACAAGCTAGAAACATTCACAAGTCGGGGCTGCAAGAATTTCTGTGAAGTAGAGCATTTGCTTATCATGTACAACACCCTGGGCCCCATTCTCAGCAACATAGAACAATAATGTACTCACACCCCAAATTATATTTTCAGTGAACAATTCCATCTTTAAATAATTTGGGAAATCTCACAAAGAATTAAGTTAAATGTATCTCTTTACTTTTCAATTTTCTTTTTTGGACCTGCATCATTTTCCTTTCAAAAATACCTTACATACATGCATAGACTCAATATATAGCTTTATACTAGTAAGCTAAGATGTCCACATAGGCTGATGGTTGCTGCTTTCAGAGTATGCTCTCATGACTTGAGACAGTCTCTTATTTAACTTGACTAAAGAGCACATGATACATGGAGTGATATAAGATTGGATTCCAGTATTTTAAAGGGTTATCACAGATGGGTAGTGGATGGGTATAAGGGGCTTTTGGGTCTCAAGACCCACTATTCATTTATGTAAGTCCAACTGATGACTCAGAAAGAATGCAGGTGTGCTGCTGGGCCTTCGTGGGAGTTACTCATTGGCTTGATTCACTGAAAGATGGAAATCCTGAGCAGGCTACACTTGAATGTCTCCTAGCAAATATAACAACACATGCAGCTCATTTTCTTCCCAGTTTCAATTTTGCAACAATGGATTAAACAAAGAAAGGAAGCTACTATCTGAAAAGAAAATCATCAGTTGTGGAATAGTACATGGAAAAACTGATTTCTGTTCTTTCATGTACTAAGGGAATTTATGTAAAAAGAAAGCAAATGCCACAGAGACTCTTCAGACTGAGTCTGCTGCCAACAAGCTCATCACTCTTCTTCATCTCTGTAACACACACACCCACGCTATGCTCTTTCTCTGCAGCCTGCTAATCAGGGCAGTGGTACCTGATAGTGGATGATTGACTAAAGAAATCAAGATTGAACTTATTCCCTGAGGCACATTGTACCTTAGATCAAAGAGCGCGCATGTGGCATCCTGAACACGCATTCCCAGTGCTCCACCTCTCCACTCCTCGACACAGGAACCAAAGAAAATAATCTTTGTAAATCAGTGATGCTGTCTCTCAAGATAAAGACTGAGAAGAAATTCTGGAGTCTGGATTGACTAGCTTTGTTTTATTTTATGTTTTAAACTTAACATTGGTTTTTACTTTTTGACTCAATTTTCCACATTCCATTTACAGTGGCAAATTAAGAACAGCTAAACTGAATGCTGCCTGCTTACAACCAACACATCAATCCTCTTGGAAAAACAGTAGAATCTGATCTACAAGTTTTTACTGTATCCCAAAAGCAATACAGGCTTCCCCAAGAATACCACAGAAATACAAGTGAAAAGCTGGTATTTTTAAAAATCACAGTACTTTATTTGTTTTTTTTCAGGCGTCATTACATTTCATAGAATATATAGTTTATAGAAAATGCACTGAAAGTGTAGCCTCCAATTTCATAAATAAGAACACACAGAATAACAACAAACTTGATCCCGAATTAAGACCAAATTTTAATGGAATACGGAGCCGTATACACTGTCAATGGGGGCTATAAAGTGTTTTTAAGACCAGCTGAGTGACAAAGGCACTCTATCTGTTTTCTAGTATATCCAACAAATTTTAATATACGGTATTCCTATTAAAGCATATTTAAAAAAAACTCAACTTCCAAGCCAAGCACCTCCAGCATCAGATATTTCACACGCCAATTTGCTTTACTGTCATGCTGCTTCACAGAAGCACCACTCTGTTGTCAACACAGCACCAACGCTGCTTGTTTTCCTTGTGAAGTAGCCATTGAACAAAACACCTTTCCACCTCAGATTCATTAGGAAGTTTGTTTGCTTGCTTTTTGAGAATTTTTTGTGGTTATTTAACTATATCATCTCCAATTGGCCAACACGGCTTGTGCTGGTTTGGAGAGGAGTCACATCTGCAGAATGAAAGCAAATCACTTAGTTGCTTTTGAGTGTTCCATGCATTATAAATATTCTGCATTGTCCAATGCTAAGTGAAAAAAAATCGGCTCAAATTATAATGCATTTAAAGAAAATCTGTGGCAAAACAATACAGTAAAATGAGGTAAAAGAAGATTAGATTGTAGTAACTGATTAGTTAAAATTTACTCTTCTCTTACTCATTTCCCCTGATTTCATGCCTTCTAACTTTAAGATAACTGCCTATGGGCTGGAAAAAGATAACTCTGAGAATTCTCAGGAAGAGACAACTAGCTCAGTAGACGGGCTGCTCCTCCAGATGCTGTCACCAACTGATACAGATGTACTTCTCTTTTCAAGGTCCTCAGCATATAAGGGCACACAGCAATCCAATATGTATCCATTTTTGCTGTACAACTTGGATGATATGTAAGATTTGCAACAAATTCCAAACCTACTTTATAACACTAACACTGACACTCTTTTTAGTCTAGTGATAAATACTAAAGATGTAACTCTGATGGTCATGAACTGCTAATGTAGAAGGCATAATAAGAAGAAATAACAATAGAAAATCAAACACAGCTCACCTTCAGCGTCTACAGAAGGCGTGTTCAAGAAACCCACACAGACACCCAAATCCACACTGGCTTATGGACCTTAAGTAAAATGGCAAAGCAAATGCATGAAACCTACACAAATGGTCCCACAATTCCTAGATTATTTGCGACACTCAGTTCAATGCAAATTCTATTTCAAAAATTACACAGTGTTATTTAAGCATCAGAGACAGGAAAATAAAAAAGCTTGAGCTAATTCAATACAATTGCAAAATTTCCCAACTATTTAGGATTCTCTGAAATTTGATCCAGTCACGTGGATCATGGATATAAAGTTTGAAATGTGAAGGGGCATTCTGTGTTATAGTGATTTCTTTTTTTTTTTTGTCTTGTTTTCTTTGTAATTCCTCATATTTATTTTCTCTTTACCAAATCTGCCATATTAATCTGAGTCTTTTTAAAATGCAAATGGTTGGAACTAGAAAAGATCATCCTAAGTGAGGTAACCCGGACCCAGAAAGATGGCAAGTCCACAGTATGTACTCACTTATAAGTGGATATTAGAATTATAGAAGGGGATAACCACACTAGAATCCACAGATCCAGAAAAGCTAAGTAACAAGCAGGCTCAAAGAGGGGTGCCTGAATGTCACTCAGAAGGGGAGGTAAAATAGACAGCAGACATGGATGAGGAGATGGAATTGGGCAGGAGATGGAATGGGAAGGGAAGCAACAGGAGTCTGATGTGGGGAGAAGGGGGGTGGAAGGTGAGAAGGCTGGGAACAAGAAGGGAAACCTAGGGAGGCATCTCTTTGTCAAGCTGAAGGCCTGCTACAGGGTAGGCTCCTGGGAGGATATGGGTGTGACTCTAGCTGAAATCCTAATGGGAGGAACATGAAAAATGAACTGACCACCTCCTAGCCAGGCAGGACTAGTGGAAGAAAGGGAACAACAACACCCCCAACAAAACCTTTCATTTCAAAACTTGCCCTGCCCACAAGAAGTGCAGAGATAAAGAGGGAACAAAGATAGAGTTAAGGTCCCACTAATAACTGGCCCAATCTGAGACCAACTCCACGGTAGAGAGCTAGCCACTTACTATGCTCTGTTCTGCTTACAGACAGGAGCTTATGTCTGGGAGGCTCCAGCCGGCAGCAGATAAAAACAGATACTGGGATTTGCAGTCAATCATGGGGATGAGCTCCAGGGGTCCTGTGAAGTGTTGGGGGAAAGATAGAAGCACCAGGAGGAGGCAGGAACCTTGTGAGAAGACCAACAGAGACAACTAACCCAGACCCATGGGAGATTACAGAAATGAGACATCAACTAAGGAGCATGCATGGTCTGGACCTAGGCCCCCTGCACATATGTGGCCTATGGGTGGCTTGGTCTTCATGTGGGGGCCCCTGGTTAGTGGAGTATGTGTGTATGTGTGTGTTTGTGTGTGTGTGTGTATGTGTGTGTGCACCTTGTTTCTAAAATGGACTCTGTTGCTTGCTTTTGGATCACTTCCTCCTGGCAGCCCTGCCTTGCCTAGCCTCAGGGGATGAGGATATGCTCAGTCCTGATGTGACTTGATGTGCTAGGGAGGGTTGATGGAGAGCTGGAGGGTCTACCCTTTTCTGAGAAGAAAAGGAGAGGGGAAGGGGGAAGGAGGGGGAAAGGGTAGGCTGAGAGGGGGGAAGGAGCGGGCATCCTTACAATGTGAATAAGCTGAAATAAAAATACATATAAATAAAAAATGCAAGGAGACATAATTACGATCAACCTTTTATGTTTTAGATTTCATGTGTGTGTGTGTGTGTGTGTGTGCGTGTGTGTGTGTGTGCGCACACACTGTGGCCTGAGAGATGTGGAATCAGTTGTAGCTGGAATTACAGATGTTTTTCAGATGCCCAATGGGGGTAGCTGCTTGGAAGAAAATGATACCCCTTCAAAAAGCAGCAATCTCTCCAGCCTCTACAAACACCATTTTCTCCAACATCTTTCTGTGTCTAATTTCTCTACATTTGTTTAAACTTATCTTTTATTATAAATACAATGCTTTTCTGATGACTTAGCCATATTTCCTTTGGCTGTGAATGGATGGAACCAGAAAAGATCATCCTGAGTGAGGTAACACAGAAACAGAAAGACACACATGGTATATACTCACTTATAAGCAGATATTAGCCGTATAATACAGGATAGCCATCTACAGACCTAAAGAAGCTAAACACTAAGGAGGACCCTAGGGAGGATGTTTAAATCTCATTCAGAAAAGCAATCAGGATAGACAGCAGAAGTGGTAGAAGAGAGGAAACAGGGTGGAAGCCTACTTTAGAGGGTTTTCTGAAAGGCTCCACCCAACAGGGGATGGAAGCAGATATTGAGACTCACAGCCAAACTTTGGGCAAAGAGTAGGGAGTTTTATGGAAGAAGACGGGGATAGGGATTGAGTGTTATGGAGGGGACAGTATCCCCACAAGGAGACCAACAAAGTAAAGGATCTGAGCCCAGGGGGTCCTGCAGAGACTGGTGCACCAATGGAGGACCATGCATGGAGAAGACCTAGACCCCCTGCTCAGATGTGGCCCATTGGCAGCTCAGTCTCCATGTGGATCTCTGAGTGAGGGGAGCAGGGGCTGACTCAATCATAAACTCCATTGCCTGTTCTTTGATCACTAGCCCGTGGTGATTCAGCCAGGCCAAGGAGGAAGAGGATCCAGACAGTCCTGATGAGACTTAACAAGCTGTGAATAGATGGAAATGGTGGAGAACTCCCCCTTTCAGTGGACTAGGGGGAGGGGATGGAGGGAAGAGGGATGGAGGATGGGAGTTGAGAGAAGGGGGTTCGATCAGGATACATAATGAATAAATTGTGAAGAAAATAAAATTTAAAAAATAAAATAGTCTAATTACAAGAAAACACATTAGAAATACTGTTGTATTGATTAACTTGTGGCAGAAAGATATTGAAAAGTATATATATGTATATATGTATATATATACATATATATACATACACATATACATATATATACATATATGTATGTATACATATATGTATATATATATATATTTACTTTGTAAGACTTATTTAAGAAAGAATCAAAACAGTAAAATACAATTATTAATTTATTTTTATTTTAAGTGCTGTCTTAAAAATATTCATTATGTATGTGTGTGCATGCTTTCATCCATGTGTTTTCTTTAAAGCAATAGATAAAAGTGGTGGATAGAATTCTGATATTTTTAATAAGCATACAAGACGTAATTCTGTTTGATGAGAATTCAGACCTCTGTGCCCCTACATTTTAGCAGAGTTACTGACTTACAGGACATAATAAATACCAAGTCAAGCTTTCCTTTATGACTCTTATCACAATCATCTAACATAGAATAAAAAGAATAGATTTTACTCATTTAACTGCTGGTCCATGCAGCAAGAAATGAGTGCAATAGTAATTATGAAAAAAAATCACTTAATAGTTTCACTCACCTATGATTTCATTGTAAAGAAGATTAAAGTAGTGTACCACTGTGTCGGCACACAGAGGGATGTATGTGGGGCTAGGGATGGCAACGGGTGTGGGGAGGGGCATTTAGGTTGCCAGTACAATCAGGTCCATCTCTCTTCTTCTTTTTTTTTTCTTTTTTTTTTATTTATTTATTTATTTATTTATTTTTATCTCAATCACAGGTTGGGTACTTTG
>CM053752.1:54487310-54500510 GCA_028658305.1 Pachyuromys duprasi
GGTCCCACCATTTGCCTGCGAATTTCATGATTTCCTCCTTTTTAATTGCTGAATAGTATTCCATTGTGTATGTGGGGCTAGGGATGGCAACGGGTGTGGGGAGGGGCATTTAGGTTGCCAGTACAATCAGGTCCATCTCTCTTCTTCTTATCCAGACCCTAGTGTGACCAGAGGCAAAGGTTTAGCTAACACTCCTTTTAACTGACCTTATATGAGTAAGATGAAGCATTGCACAGGGTGAATATGATTATTCATGTATATCTATCCTTCCACAACGTTCACAAGGAGAGAGAGGGTTGGGCTTCGGAAGGACACCCGTAGCTTTGTTTTTCCTTCTGCCCTTCTTTTTCTTTACAGACAAAGGATATGTACACTGAAAAGAATGAATTAGTGGAGACGAAAATTCATGAATGAAGGGTGTTTGAGTTGAGGAGATCACAGCTGTCTCTGGCAGCCTCAGCATGGGGTCCAGTCTTTTTCAACCCCAGGCAGTTGAGCTTCTCCAACTGAACACCCAGAAGTTCAATGGATTACACTAGCAGGTAACTTGTCCACCTCATGCCCATTTTGGATTTACTTTTTTTCATCTTTACTTTCACTCATAAATGAGACTCATAACAGGATGAATGACATATAATAATGCCAATAATCTATATGTGTGACAATGCTTACAGATAAGAGCATGTTAACCCAATATCAATTTCCACTAATTTATCCTATAAATACTGCTGCTAAGTTCTTTAAAATACTGCTTCTATGTTGTTAGGAGTGGCTTTCTTTTAACTGGCCAGCAAAGAGCAGCTCTCCCTCCAAAGCTCATTGGAATGCTTTAGGCTGTATGAATTATTTTTGAAACACTTAATGTGTACTTTTAAAATCAGAGCAAAAAAATATCTACATTTGTCCCCTTACAAAAATTCCAATAAATAAAAAGGTACATTTAGGCTCCAAAAAAGATTAACTGAACCATATGGGTGTCCAAAAGCCTGCCAAAATGGAATCAGCATTATAAATGATAGCTTCATATTTCATTTAGCTATAAAATGAGAACCTACAGTACATAAAACACACTGGTCACTCATACAGAGTCCATGATGGCAATGGCTGAAAATTCTTTTAGCAGATTAAAAGTGACCTCATTTGTCCCTGAAAGGAGAGAGAGAGGGGGAGGGAGGGAGAGAGAGAAAGATCGAGAGAGAGAGAGAGAGAGAGAGAGAGAGAGAGAGAGAGAGAGAGAGAGAGAGAGAGTTTTGTCATTTGGCCTAGAATAACTAATCAAAGATTATGGCACAAATGAATTAAAACAGCACCTTGAACCTTGGCCCCTCTGACAGTCACATAATTTTTAACCATCAAAACATTTTATTAGAAAAGCTTCAAGAAGAAGCACAAGGTTTGGCTCAGAACACTTGGGATCCCATTAAAGGCCTCTGCTGTATTCCATGGCTTGTCTAGTCCAAAACAGCATACTCTACCCCCACAGAGTCTCTCTAAAGCCATCCAGAATCCTCTTTTCCCTTATCACACTGATACAGACCTGCATCATACCCAGAGCCTTCTGACAGAGCCTATAACAATTGGGAAAAGGAGGGGCCACGGAACTGCTCATTGTTTTCCCTCACAAAACTCTGCCACAGGGTGCAGATTAACGCCAAAAAATAGATGGCTGCAACCAAGAAGAAACATTTTTCAGAATGTCTCCATGTGATTAATGAAGCTATAGCAGGGACCACTGCTTGACTTTCATCCTGTGCTTGCCCTCTTCAGCCCCTTCTCCTGGAGTATCAACAGATGGAGCTCTAAATGTCTCTTTCCTTGAGTGGGCATCGATTGTTGTCTTTCCTTTGTAAGTTATAAAGGAATGCAGTAGGAGTAAAACTGTCCAGATTCCTTTGTTGAGATGCTCAGAAAAAGAAAAAGACCAAATTTCTTTGCCATGTCTGAACTTCCTTAGAATGCACACACTACCATTTTATCATGTAGTTCTAACCTGAAGAAAATTAATTCCATATGGCTATAAGATTACGGTAATCATGTTAGCTGCACATGCGGCTATATCACAGAAAATCTTTACATGGGTGGATATTCTATATGTGCCTGAATAGCACCGGTTTCCAGAAGTGTGTCCATGTCACACTTGGGACTCAAATTAGAGTAGTAGGGATTTGATTAATTAATGTAGGTCAAACGAAAAAATAACAGAGAAATACACACACAAGACACAAGAGATAGAGAGATAGAAAGACAGATACATACAAAGAAAGGTGGACAGATGATAGATACAGAGACAGAGAGAGATAGCAACAGAGACACAGAGATAATGACCACAGAAGCAATCCCTGTCCATAGTATACTGCCTGTGCTTCTACACACAAAATTATGATGAATGTTTGACTTCTTAATCAACCTGTGAAACACCTCTGCTCTTTTGAGCTCTTTACCATTTATTCTCACTTTATAACGTGTTTCTCTCTGAATCATGATAACAGTATCTTTTTTTTTCTGTACAGAGCTCTAAAACTCCATAAATAATGAAAAAATGAGTTAACATTTTAAAATACAAACCTACCTCAATAGTAAGCCATACTGTGTAAATTACTTTTCCCAATTGTTGGATATCCCCAATCACACACTTGAGATATGCTTTCTAAAGAATAACTTCCGACTAAAAGAAAATACAACACAGTAAAGATAATTCAAACTGTAGCTTGACTGCTCAACCTTTCTTTTTCTGAAATTACTTGTTTTTATCATCTGATTGTGCATTGATTGTCTACTGAGATCTAAATGCTCTAAATACATACTTTTCCCTTTCCAAAGTTGTATAGTGGGAGCCTCAAAAGATTCACACTAGCTAATCAACAACTCTGATGACCATGTATGTACAAATTAATGTGGGTACACATACACAGAGATGCATTCATAAGATGACAGCTGAAGCTGCTGGTCAAACAGAGGGCAGAAGTAGAAAGGGCTGTATGTGCTTCCCAAAGAGTTAAAGAGATGAAGAATTAACTTTCTATTCACCAGCTATATAATAAAAAGTGATACAGGTTCACATCACGTCACAGGCTGTATAGTTTTCAAAGTGACTAAATGCATGTAAGTTTATATCATTCTAAAGCAACTGTGTGATCTAAGTCCTGTATAATAACTCTCTTTTATAAATGAGAAAACTGAGAGGATGTGTGATTGCACCCAAGAGAACACAGCAATGTTGAATAATAGCAGGCAAGACTAGAATCAAGCTATTTTGAACTTAGCATGAGCTCTTTCCCGGATGTTCTGTCAAACATTTGATGAATACAATATGTTAGTACATGTTTCTCGAAATGAACAAAGAAGATATGGCCAAAACTCAAAACTACTTTGAGTTTCTAATTCCAATTAACCTTTTGTGTAAATTATACTTCATATATATTTTTCAAGTTTTTATATTTTAAGCGTGTGGGGGAGGGGTGTCCATATGTGTGAGTCATGTGTGTGTATGTGTGTGTCCTACATGTGTGCCGGTGCCTTTTAACTCAATTTTTACTACCTGGAAATATGATTTACCTACACAAATAAGAACAAAATATTTCTCATTTTCAAAAGTGTCTTTAATGAATGTTTGATTTTGGTTATGATACTTAGAAGACATAATCTCTTTTCTTCTGTTCAAATTAATTGAATTTTCTTTTGTGATTTCTCCTACTGCTCCTATTATTTGAAACATCTTCTTTGGACAGAGGTCAAGTAACTACTTATGCAAATTGCCTTCCATAGCAGAAGGCCTCTGAAATGTCCAGAGATATCTCCTCTTCATTTGCAAGCCCTTGTGTAATTCACCCCCTCCAGGCTGGCTAGACCTAATGACATGAATTTAGTGAAAGGATGACATGTCACTAAGGTTAAAAATACTCTGTGTTTCTGTCTTGGACCCTTCTCTTGCTATTTCATTTTCCTGCCCATGTGAATGCCAGCAACCACGTCAGCTGGTTAGGCAGCCATTTTATTGAGCTAGTAGTCAAATTCTCCAGTAGTTGAGCCTTCCAAGGACACCAAAGAACTGGCCATCTGTCACCCTGATCTTGGGCTTGTGACAGTCACTATGACAATGGCACTGGGCAATCAGAAATAGAATTGGAGAAAAAGGGGATAAGAAAAATAAACAAATGCATAAGCCAGAGGCTGGCACACACATTGCTATGTTTAACTGTTACCTACTCTGAATAAAGTGATAATATAATAGCACTGATAATATAACCATTTTAGAAATAAGAAAACAAAGTTGAGTTGAACTGGGCCAATAATTTTATGAGAAAAACCGAATTCAGTGAAAATAAAGGAATAATAAAGCTAAGTTTTAAATTCAACACTTAACTTAAAAATTAGGGCCAATGAAATGACTCAGCAGGTAAAGGCCCTTACAGCCAAGACTGGCTCCCTGAATTCATTCCCGAGGACCCACATGACTGAGCGAGAGAGCCGACTCCCAAAAGATGTTCTCACATCTTCTTACAAGTGCTTCCACTGTTCAAATGCATGAGAGAAATAAACTGTAATATAAAAATAAAAGCACATGCAAGTTTTAAAAAATGAAATGTTACCTCCCAAACAGAATTTATCAAGTACATTTTTTACAAGTTTCTAAAAGTACCCGATAAAAATCTATGTTGTTTTTAATCTTATTATAAGTGTGCAAAAGATGCTTGCCTCTGGAACATTATGCATCATCAACACAGTGCTTTCTAGAAGTGGTATGGCCAGCCTTACAAACTCACCTCTTTCGGATCAGCTTTGCATGATAACAAAGATACCAACAGACAGATACACTGTAATGGTTGGTTCAGGCCACCTTGGGACTTCCTAGTGGTCAGTTAGATTAAAAGCAGGGCCTAATATGTTGTAAGATCTAGAGAGAATTATTCTGTAAGAATTTCAGTTTTAAAACCAAACTGAAGGACTATAGAATGTCGTTCTCTCTACTTTCCCACAGGTGCCATCTTCAAATCGCTGAATATATTATGCTAAGTTAAGACTGCTTCTGAATCCTCATGACTCAGAGTGGTATCTATCATCACCATGCAGATGACAGGTAAGTGCTCAATCCTGAACTGTTTTAAAGTATGTAAAATGCAAAACACCAAGTACAAAAACCTACAAAAGCATTGCAGCTACACAAAGAACAGTTTTATCCAGCTTTGCACAAAATGCTCCTCACAACATGCCATTTTTACTCTCTGCTTCAAAACTCACATTTTTAAAAAAAATTACATTTTATAATTTATGTCACGAAGACAATAGGCCACACTTTGCAAACTGCTTCTTCAACCACTAAAAGAATGGAAGCCTTTCTCTAGGCAGCCAGGACTTTCTATATCTACCATCTCATGATGCAGGCCTTCGGAGTAACTACACTTGGCAAACTGAGACAGGCAGTAGCAGTGACATACATACTAAGCAAATTCATCGTATGGGGCCACAGTGCATGAAGCAAAAGACCAGCATACACAGAAGCTTCCCATGTAAGTCAACGGCTGGCCTTCATCCCTCATGCCTGAACTCTAGGAGGGAACACTTGTAATCGACCTCAACCTCAAACATATGTTCCCACTGAAGCCACTATGATCACACCATCATGATGTGAACAGCTCTTCCTTTGAGATATTAATAGTCTCAACAGTATAACACTTATATGCATCTCAATAACCCTATGGGGGCATCTTCAATAAAAAATTCTACTTGGGTTCTAGAAAACCACAGATAATTTTAAACAAAAAGGAAAAGTAATTTCTGTAAATATTCATAAATAGATTGAGTCCTGCATCGTAGATGAATTAAAAAAATTGTCTTAAATTCCAGGCTATGAAGTGAGGTGTGTTGGTACATAGTTACACCCCAACATTTAGGAAGCTGAGGATGAAAATTGAGAATTTACAAGAATACTTAGGCCACGTGATGAGTTTGAGTTCTGCCTGAACTATATGAGATGGTGTGTGTATGTGTCTAAAACAATAAATTGTGGATAAATGACGAATAATTGTATCAACGGATTCCCATATTTAAAATTTTTAAGTCAGTACTTACAGAACTTCGAAAGACTATAATCAAAAGAAAATTATGGCAAAAATTAATAGGTTAACACATAGTTAAACTACACATAAAAAGTGTACTTTGGAGGCAGGTCATAATTATCAGGAAGGGCACAATTTATGGGTCCGGTTTGACATTACTGCCTCAGAAGACAACCTAATTCCATCTGTTGTCATCATCAGAATGCTTCCCTCATCAAAATATAACTAGTCCCTTTAGATGAACATGCAGATAATGAAACTTGCTTTCTATGGGATTCTAAAGTGATTCTTTAATGTTTTAGTTTCTTACTTTCAGGCTTATATTCTACAGGATATCTTTAATTTCTAGGGCTTCTATACCTCTTTCCTCTTTTTACACTCTCCTCTTAAAACAAAAACAAAAACAAAACTACTCTCATTTTAGTAAGAAAACGTGTCATTGTCCAAGGCTCTGGAATGCTAAATGTTCTGCTCCATGTCTTCCTCGGCAGCTTCCCTGTCCACTCGGTTTCCATTATTCTCCAAATAGCAGATCCAGTGTTAAAAGAAGCCAGGATCTTGCCCTCCCTAAGAGACAAACCTACAACCTCCATCAATAATGTATTTCCCCAATGCTTCCCAAGAGGAACAGGGTACAATTAAAAAGGTCACAAGTCAGTGCACTAATAGGACCTAGGGGCATCCTTGAGTGAAACTGGCTCAAGGCCAATTAGAGAAATCAGTACATTTGTCTTCTCTTGGAACAACCCTGCTCTTATGGTTTCTATCAGTTCAGTATAAATCTGACTGATCTTATCCAAGAAGTTAATAGAAAATTGCTCACAGTGGGAGACTGCCACCTCAGTTTCCAAGCAGAGACAGATGGAATTTCCCAGATGGTTTGTCACTGGAAAGTGAGGCGCTGGATGTGACCCCACAGAGCACATGGTGGAGCAGAACACCTTCTCGGCCTGCACCCATGTCACAGTGAGGAATGAGGCAGAGTCTGCTGTAAATAAACCCGAATTGCCCTGGCAGCACAGCAGCACCCCCTTCCTGGATCAAAGGGCTGAAGTTCATCTACATACATCAAGGAATCATCAGGAGCATAGCTCCCTAGTGTGTACAAAGTCAAGGAATACATGTAGTTGCCTTGCTCTGCTGAAACAGTCATTACACTGAGCTTAAAAATGGAAAAAATGTATACACACAAATATAATTATTGAAAGAGCGAGTTCACTACGGTAATGACTGCTAAACTGGGTAGAGGAGGCAGCGCAACAACAGATGTGGAAACAGTTGTACAATCTGAAATGGATGTGCTAATCCTGAATGAAGAGCAGAGATCTCAATTCTCTGGTTCTGAGGAAAGAAGAAAGGAACACTTAGTAAAAGTACCCTCTTACTATAAGCTAGCCATTGGCAATACAAGGATAGAAGGACAAAAATTAGATAAGGAACTCAGTGACAGGGCAAATAAACAGTGTGCAAAGTACCCTAATCTTAGCAAAGAGAGAGCAAAGTACAATCTTCAGAAGAGGTTACATGCACCAGAATGGAGACTTCAGGGAAAGTTTACATCACAGGCAACCTGGAACTGAGCAAGAGAGTAACTGCCATGAAGAAGGGAAGGAGAGGAAACAAAATATCTCAACCTTGTTAAGACAGAGTTACTGTGGGAAAACAGCAGGGCCCTGAGGGCAGTTCACAAGGATTGAAATCTTTGCTGAGAAAACATTAAAAATTACAAAACAGAAAGGCCCACTGAGGCTTTCCCAGGTTAGTTTCCTTTGTGTGCTTTAGGATTTGAAGCACCAGACTTAGGGGCTACTGAGATTTAGGGCATAGTATGATCTAGATTTAAAAAGATGAGAAAGACAGAAGGCAGAAAGATTGCAGATAACCAAGGGGCATGTGATGGAGTTACAAGCTAAAGCAGTGCCTCAGAATCAGGAATTTGGGAGGAGGATGTGTGTAAAGGAGAACACTGGAAATGGACAGCTGACTCTAAAGTGAAAGGAGCAGAAAAAGTTCCGGAGAAAAATAAAAAAGAATAGCTTCGGGCAACTATGTGTAAGCAAGCATTTCAGATGTGAGAGGAAAGAGAACAATATAGGAAAGATGAGGGCATGTCCCTTGTGGAGACAAGAAAGGGGGTACAAAGCTAAGATCAGAGGTAGACTAGAGGTTGAAAGCTGGGGAGAAGAGCAGAAAACCGATTAATAAACTTTCCTCATGACAACTAAATTGTAGGAATTTAGTGAGGAAGGCTAATAGGAAAAGCACATAAAATAGTGGAAATATGCTCTATTAGAGAAAGAGTAAAAAGCCAAGGTTAGAGATTTTGGTTTAAATGTCACTTGTAAATTAGTAGCTGAAGCTTTACAAGTGGATAAGCTCCCTGAGGCACTAGGAACAGAGGGAGAAGAGAAGAAAGGCCGGAAGTGTTTGGAGAAACATGCACAGTTAAATTAAAAGGAGCCAAGGCTCTGAGAGAAGCAGAAAAGTACAGTAATGCTAAGCTCTGATGAAAATGAATATTAAAAGGGAAGATATCATTCACAATGTCAACATCAATAAAAATGCCTGAGACACAACAGAAAGCCTTGCTTCAGCATAATTATCAATTCTCTCATTGGCATGGCAAAGCTGGGAGAGCCCAGGAGGGTATCAGTGAGAATATCCCTAGTAAGTTTATCCCATTGAATTAGGTTTCAATTTCTTAAAAGCATTTATCAGATACATATTATATACCAGTGGTAGAGGTCCAAATGGAATAATAAAGAGTCAATAAATCTCTGTCCTCTAGAGTCAAAAATATTAATTTGAATACTGCTTCACACAATTCGTTACTATATCTATTTTTAGATTTATTGGTTTTATTATTCACGTGTGTCAGTGTTTTGCATGCATACATGTTTGTGTACCATAGGGTGCCTGATGCTCACAGAGGTCTAAAGAGGATCTCCTGGGACTAGAATTTCATACGGTTGTCAGGCTCTAAATGGATGCTAGGAACTAAACTCAGGTCATTTGCAAGAGGAACAAGCACTCTTAACCTCTGAGATGAATCTCTGTCCTTTCTTACTTTATCTTAAAGGGTGTCTGTGTATAGCTTTTCCAAAAGCTTACTCTGAGTGAGTCTAACTGAATTAGTTTATTGGAGGAAGGGACCACAAAAAACTCCAGCAGGAATGTGTAAAGGCAAGATGGGAAGTTATGTTCATTAAAAAACAATGCATTGTGAAACCAAATGGAGACAAATTTCAGGAGACAGCATAGATGAGAGCTCAGATTCTATAGAGAAATAAAGAAGCTTGGGGTTTATCAGTTAACTCATTGAAAACTTTCATTCAGAATATGAAAACACTAAGACTTTCTTTTTGCCTGACTTGAATGGAACTTGCTCCTGGGGGTGCAAAATAGCCACAGAAAGAAAAACGAACAAACAACCCCCAAATAAAACAACAACAAAGACAAAACAAAAGTGTGTCCTCTAAGCCACCACTTTGGTTGCAGCATTGAGTGCTGGAGAGATACAAGCATGGAAATGTTTGCAACAGTGCATCATAGGAAAAAAGAAACTGGATAACGCTAGCGAAGAATGGGGTAAAAAATCAATGTCAGGAAAGAGAACTAGAAGAAATGGAAGCATCTGTTAAATGGGATCATAATAGATGAAGAATTGCTAATTCTTTTCTCTACCAAATTTGTATGATAATGACTATTCTGAAACTTTTATGAAATTTAATGTAAGCATTGTTTTATTATTAGGTCAATAACATAGACCCTTCAAATATGCATTGCTTGTTTGAAGAATTTAATGTCACAAATGAAAATCAAACAATTTTCTATTCCGATAGAACAGAGGAAAATGAGATTTCTCTATCAATTTTCATTTTTTAATTCATCAAGTAATGATGAGCTTAATATTATATGGCAATATGGACTTTGTATATATGTTCTATTTAATTAAGGATGTACATAGAATCATTCCAGCAGCTGGCTGAATCCACTCATACACTTAGCTATGAATAGTAGATAAATTCACAAGCAAGAGGGTACAAATGTCACTTAAATTCCAGATACTCAACCTTTTAAATAATCATTGGTCTTTGATGATATTTGTACATTAGTTTTGATGTATTAATAATGATGGGAGCTTTACCTTATCACAAAGATCTTTAGATGTACTTGGAAAGCTACAAAGAATCATCAAAGACATAATACATAGAGTCTTTCCCTTTTCAAGGCAGATAATGGTCAGAATTTAATGTGACTTAAAAGACCATTTTGTCATTACTCAATCATTGAAGTTGTAAGATTTTCGAAAGAACCAATATAAAGAACTGCAATGATACTTCATGTTACTGTGCAATGTCGAAGTGGGAGTGTTGGAAATAACTATATGTTCATTTACTGGTAAGCAATTCCTTGAGGGGCACAATGTCACAAACCAGAAAGAAAACTCACAAGATGTCATGGACTTCTGAAACCTGAGTTTGTTAATTCTATGTGTTAATTCAGAGGATGTTTTTAACCAGAATTAGCGTTTAAACTAATGAACTTTGAACAAAGCAAATAACATTCCATAATACAGGTAGATTACATTCAATAAATTGACAGTCTAAATATCACAGGTAGATTAACTTCTCCAGGCAGAAGGAAACAGCAGCCTTTGGACTTCAAATGTACCACGGACTCTTCTGGATCTTTTTACCACACCACAATAGCAATTTTGAACTTACAAAGCTCCCTTTCTTTCCTGGCCCAAATCCTTATAATAAGTCTTAATGTTCAGACACATCCTGTTGTTTCAGTTTTCATGAAAAATCATAACCACTTAGCTAAGAGCTAAACTTAGACAAGTAAGGTTTCTAAACACCAGAGCAACAGTGTTACATGTTTAGTCTGTGGAGGGGTCTGTACTTTCATGTGCTGCACTGTAGCAGATCCACTGTATAGATGGCAGACCAGTAACAGGAGCTAATATCTGCCAATAATTCATTTATGTGTCATCATTTACTCTCACAAAGATCCTTATCAGCCAAGTATTATTCCTACATTAGAGACAACATTTCTGAGACTGCAACATGAGTTGTAATATCAAATACAACTTGGGAGCTGATTATTTAACTTCCCAAAGTGTCGGTCTTCTTCTCTGCTATACTTTATTACAGAGATAAGTATTGTTTTCTCTCATGTAAGCATACCTGGACTAATACATGGTTTAACTTTGCTGTTACTATTATCAAACCTTTACAGCCCAAAGTCTCACTAAGATAATAAGCTATTGGTAAGAGAAAATATATTTATACATTCAGTGCTTTATATTACTCCAAGATTAATTTCTTGTCTAATCAGTTTTCCTATTTTTTTCTACACAGAGGAGTATGTTTCTTGGAATATTCTACATAAATACAAATGCCTGGTCTGCAAAGGCTTCCCACAGAAGGTGGAATACTATTAATGTATTTCAAGATGGAGACTTGAAAGATATAAAAAGGATTTGACATCTGGCATGGTGACTCAATTAATTACTGTGTTGGATTAATTAGTGTGCTGAATCTCCTGAGCCAACAGCATGAGTCTGTGCAGAGCAACATTACATTGGTTGGCAAACAAGCAATTTAAATGAATGTTCTATTCAAATTTGATTCAACGTTGTGTAAGGAAAGGTTAGTAAGCTATATATTTTTTACAAGAAAAATTTGTCTTCACGTTATAAAAAACACATTGTAATCCTGTCCAAATTCAAAAGATTCAATGAAATTACATAAATATTTGAGTAATTACAAACTGTTAAGTAGTCTAAATACCATAACCAACAATTTGTCCAAGGTGAAGCAAACAAGCCAAACCTCCGAAGTTCTGTTACTATTGATTATTTTATTTTTATACATTAAGTATCTATTTAAAAATCATTATCATGCTAAAAATGCACTATAAAATTCTACTGAAGACATAACATTGGAAGACTTAAACACAGAAAATCTGGAATCAGTAGCCAGAGCTTTGCTATTCTCATCTATGAAGCCAAAAACTGAAATACAGCACATCCACAGACATGCTAGGAGAGGTAATTGAACTAATTGATCCTGAAATTATATACTCTTGTCTAAAAATAAATAAGCATTTATTCCATATTAGTGGTCTCTGAGCAATGACCAGCATGGTACTGTAGTAGTAGAGGTTACATTTAATGACAAAGTCCCATGTTCTCGAGGAGAAATTTTTCTCAAAGGGAAATATCTTAAAATTATACTGTAGTAAAATATCTAAAGTTTATAACAAAAGGTGTTGACTCCTGATATACATATAATTAGAGGTTTGAACTCTAAGATGAATAAACTGAGGTAGTAAGTTATTTCTGCAGAGAATCATTGACCACAGCTCATCTGATACCACGGAAGACTCACATACCTCACAAAGTACCAAAAATACTGAACCATTCAAATATAAACTGAATAATTGAAAATATTAAACACGTAATTTATTTATTTTTAAATATAATTTATTTATTTTATATTAATCACAGGTTAGGTACTTTGCATCCCAGGAATAGCCACCTCCCTCATTCCCTCCCACTCTCCCCATCCCTTCCTCATCTCCTCCCTGCCCCCTCCAAGTCCACCAACAGGGGAGGACTTCCTCCCCTTCCATCTGACCCCAGTTCATCTTGTCTCCTCAGGGCTGGCTGCAATGTCCTCCCCTGGGATCTAGCCAGGCTGTTACTCCCTAGTGTGTATGGGGGAGGGTCAAAGAGCCAGCCATCAAGTTCATGACTGAAACAGTCCCTGTTCCCCTTACTAGGGTCTTCAGTCACTGAGCTACCATGGGCCACATCTGAGCGGGGGTTCTAGGCCATATCCATACATGGTCCTTGGTTGGAGAAACTGTCTCATAAAAGACCCCTGTGCCCTGATCTATTTGGTCTTTGTGGAGCTCTTGTTCTCCCCAAGTCTTACTAACTTCCCCTATTTTTATTATTATTTTTTGCCCTCTGCCGAAGGTTTGGTTGTAAGTCTTAATATCTGCTTTGATATATTGCTATATTGATTCTTTCAGAGGCCCTCTTTGGTATGCTCCTGTCCTGTTGCTTGTTCTCTCCTACATTCAATGTCCATCCCATTTGTTCATCTAAATGAGCATTGATCATACTAAC
>CM053752.1:54500610-54569897 GCA_028658305.1 Pachyuromys duprasi
TAAAAAAAATTAAAGTACAAATATTTTACCTACCAAAAAAATAAAAATAAAATAAAATATTAAACACGGCATAGAATGGCTTTAGAAGGGTAGAGGAATGTTAAAACCACAATATGATGCCTAACAGGGGGCAAGGAAGAGCTAAACAGGCTTATATTTTTATATATATCACAATTTAACACTTGGTAATAATGCCATGAAACTACTATCATGTGTGTATACACATATAAATGTGTATATATATATATATATGCAATGATACAAAATTTAATTACGTGTTTCACTTTAATATATTATTTTGATATAACAAATGAGAAAACCCTCACTAGTTCATAAATAAACCATAGGTATCATCTCAATGCAGAAACTATTGACAGGACATCTGAGAAAGGACAAGAGGTTGTGGGGGCATCTGGTGGCAGTTTTAAACATGATCAATATCTTAATTCTCAGATGTTCATTAAGCAGAGCTAAGGATGAGTAGAGACACCTAGGTGAGAAGGAAGACTGAGCAGTCTACCTCTTGCTTCTAACCTTCCAGTCATAATACCTTTATCTATTCCATGGATAACTAATTCCTCAAACCACAGTGGTCATCCATAGAATTCGTTATCCATAGAATAACAATCAGGTGACTTTTCATACCTCAGAACTCTAATAAAAATGTTCACACCACTTAGACTGATCCTCATTCACCCCTGCCCTTCCAGTTACAGACAGTATTAGGAGACGATAGCAACGTTGTTTAGTTCTTATTCTTTATGTAACACTATAATGTTTGGTATTTTAATTTGTGTCATCTGAAAACTAAAGGTGCTTGTACATAGTTAAATGTGAACAGTCTAAGTGTGACTAAGCAGATACAGAGTGAGCTAATAGATTAGCTCGCTAGTCAAACTAAGTTGTTTCCTTTGGGATTATACATATACTAATCAGGGACAAACAATTGGAAAATATTTTGAAATCCATAGAATCAAGAAAAAACAAACCTTTTCCTCCCTGAAATTTAACCGGGAAGCAAGTAGAGATAAAGGTAAGAGTAGTCCAACATGTGAGAAGGTCCACGTACCAGAGAATTATTATTGAGGTCCATTCTCCCGGAGAAAGGGCCCCAGGTTGTTCCCACCGGAAGCTGCTGCCGACTCTGAATCTTCCTTTCCCCGTCTCTCTGAAACACTTCCAGTTCGCCTGCAGATGTGAACACAACAAGCGTTTGGAATTCTTACACACACACACATCCTAACAATAGCCCCTGCTTTCCATTTGCTCTACATATCCAATGTTTTCAGGATTCATATAAAGAAAATTAAGTATGCTTCCCTGAAAACAACAACCACCACCACCTTGGTATTCTTTAAAGAAAGAAGGCTTGTCTTAAAACTGTATTCAAATCAGTCCAGTTTCTTTTCTTCACTTTCCACATTCATTATTCACTGAAGCCATCCTAAAAAAGCAACATTTCCTTAAAAACCATTGATCTAATGCCAATAGAAAGAAGACTTTGGAGAATAAATGATGAGTAAAATTCTTGCATCTACTCAAAACTTTTGAAGAACAATTATCTGGAGAGTTGACAGTTTTCTGGAATTACTATTAGTTTCAATGGAAAAATTAAGTACATATGCAGTAAGCAATGCACATTATTTTTCTCAAATAAAATTGTTTTGGTAATCCCTTTTTTTTTCGTTTGTGTGTGTGTGTGTAGTCAGTTCAATACTAGATCTGTCTAGATAGACAAGAGAAATATTTTGAAATCACTAATGGGAAACAAAAAATAAATAAATAAAGACATTACAAACATTTTATGAATTATGGATTAATTGACTCCTTGGTTAACTGGCACATAACTACAAAAATAAATAAATGAATGAATAAAAACTAAATGAGGCCAATAGCTTGAACATGGTTTAAGACAAACAAGAATTCTCATCCCAGAATTGGTGATCAATCAATATTTTTACTTCCAAGGTACTGTTGTGTCATATGACAATCTAAATTTTTAAAACACTATGCCATTAGTATGGTTTAGTGTTTCATGTTGGCATTTCCTCTATTAACCTGTACAATAGTATATTAAGCATTGTGGTGCACGCCTTTAATCCCAGCATTCATTGAGGCAGAGGAAGACAGATCACTGTGAGTTCAAGGCCAGCCTGGTCTACAAAGCAAGGCCAGGAGAGCCAAGGCTACAGAAAGAAAGCCTGTCTTGGAAAAAAAGAATGAGGGATTATTAAATAAGAGAGCTATAGACGGAAAGCCATGCAGATTGGAAAATAGGGAAAAATTCAACTGGAGCTCAGTGTATCCCGTCATGACTGCCTCAAGTTGCCACATTCCTATGTATATGTGGGAAAACTGTTAAGGGCTATAGTTTCTGTCTTCACATTTTTAAAAGTAACCCCATCAAACTGAGCACAGTGATATTTCTTCCCTATGTCTTTATATTTGCATCACCTTCTTCTAATTATGTAAATACCAACATTATCTTTTGTTCTCTTACTATTGCTCTTCCTAAATCACTTCAAAATTACACAAACCTTTTATATACTAAAATATAACACAATGCTTAACATGTTTTCATTATGAAATACAAATTCATCTGTGTTTCTAAAAGAATATTCAGAATAATTTCACATTCTAACCTAAGGGACTATATTTACATTGCTCCCTCTTCCCATACTCCCTCCCCTTGGCAACTGTTTTAAGAATGAAAGAAATTATGGCACATTTACACGATAGAATACCTCTTAGATATTAAAAACAAGGAATTCATGAAAATTTCAGGGAAATGGATGGAACTAGAAAAGATCATCCTGAATGAGGTAACTCAGAAACAAAAAAGACATTCATGGTATATACTCACTTATTAGTGGAGTGAATATTAGCCATATAATGTAGGAATAGCCATACTAAAATCTACAGACCTAAGGAAGCTAAACAACAAGGAAGACCCTAGGGAGGATGTCTAAATCTTATTCAGAATGGCAAACAAGATATATACCAGAAGCAGTGGAAGAGAGGACAGGAGCCTACTATAGAGGGTTTTCTGAAAGACTTCACCCAACAGGGATCAAAGCAGATGCAGAGACTCACAGCCAAACTTTGGTCAGAGTGCAGGGAGTCTTATGGAAGAAGGGGGTGGGGGATAAAAGGACATGGAGAGGACAGGAGCACCACAAGCAGACCAACAAAGCTTAAAAAAAATTTTGAGCCCAATGAGACCTGGAGAGATTGGCCTACCAACCAAGGGCCATGCATGGAGAGGACCTAGACCCCCTGCTCAGATGTAGCCCATAGGCAACTCAGTCTCTATGTGGGTTCCTGAGTAGGAGAACAGGGGCTGCCTCTGTCATGAACTTGGTTGCTCTTTGATCACCTACCCCTGGCAATGAGGCCCTGCCAGGACACAGAGGAAGCGAATCCAGGCAGTACTGGATGAGCTAGGGATAGATGGCAAGTAAAGAGAATTTCCCCTTTCAGTGGACCAGGGGAAGGGGATGGAGGGAGGAAGGGTGGGACCTGGGAGGGGATGAAAAATGGGACTACAATCTGGATAGACAATGAATAAATTGTAATAATAATAATAATTACAAAAAAATGAAAACTCATTACATTAACATAGTTACAGATCCATCAACATTTCTTACAAGACCTGAGCAGAGACCAATAATGATCAGCAATGAAAAAATAAGTCCAGACTTCAAAAATCAGTTTTATAAAAAGAATACCTTGGTGGAAATTGCATCAGGTCTTATATGCTAAACTCTGAAGTGTGTTCAGAATGTGGAATTGTAATATTTTTTTGGTATGTGAAAAAACTGACCCACTTCTCAGATTTTCTTCTGAAAGAGTTTCAAACTCTGTACAATAATTTTGATTAATATGTTGAAACCAGCAGCTTTCTCTGGAAAATTTGTCAGAGACAGAGTAAAGCTAGCAACGTGTTTCAAGGAAGCAGCATTAGCACTTGAGCCCCAGGCTACTCCAGAACCTATTCTAATGTCAGTAAATAGTGCAGAAGATGTCTTTCCATTTATGCATATCTGCTTATTTATACCTTTAAGGATAATTTTTACATTTACAGAGAAAATATCTAACTTCTCTCAGATAAGAATTTTACAAATTTCAACTGTTTACATTTAAATAATCCCTTGATCTAAATATTAAGAATATTTATTTGTACATAAAGTATGATGTCCAAATAAATTTGCAATGTTTATAAATTTTCAAGAGGCATGCCATTTTTAAGTGATACCAGAGGAATCATGAAAATCTTTGAAGCCCTCTTTTAAAGGTAATTCATTCTGTCCTTCTGCTCTTGACATATTTCATTTGCAAAGGATTCTGCTTCAGTCAAACATTGACTCTTATCTACACCTGTGGATTACCAGTCAGGACTGTCTTTAACGGACTAAGTACCTGCACTTAGGACAGATCATGAAGTAATATCCAAATACCTCCTACATTGTCAGATGTCTCTGACTATGCATCAGAATTTTTAACAGACCAAAAATTCTTTGTGAGTTCTTAAGCACGACTATTAAAAAATACCCAGTAACTGTCTAAGCTCTCAACTCAATATTTTCTGCTTCATTAGACAAGCAGGCAAACACCAGTCTCCTTCTTTCCTTCCTAAGAAGCTATTTTGAAGTTTGGGATAACTCTTGTCTGTTGCCAAAACTGTTTAAAAATGAATCATTTATTTGTATCTGTATTCACAAAAAGCCACAGCATAGCATAAGGTAATAATATCTATTTAATTCTGAGAAACAACAAATATATTGGTGATTAGAAATTATATTTACCTTACATGTTACTTAAGAGTATGATGTTTTGATTATTTTAAATATTAATAGGTTTTATATAAAGTATTATTTTCCTAAAAGTCTGATGCTTTTTATTCCAATTCTGTCCAATAACCAGCTGAACAGTCTTTAAAAAGTCCTTGTTAAAATAAGAACTAGCCCAAACTATGTAGTAAGGAGTTTTCCAACTCTGCAGGTCTATGTTAATTGAATTTATTCTCCACAGCTATGTCATGGGGCATGGAAAGAACACCAGGCTCCTGAGTGCCAGATCCCAGCTCTAGAACCAGCTTGTTATAGATTGGGTATTTCACTTAAAGTGTAAAAGAAAAGCTCCAATTTATACCTAATCCATGGCTCATTTCTTTATGCTTCCAATCATTCATTCATTCATTCATTCATTCATTCATTTACCATACAAATATTGATTTGTCTTTTGCTAAGCACAAGACACAAGACAAGAAGTCAGGTTCAGACATAAAGCAACAAACACAAACCTGGGCCTGGAATGTAGTGCAGGTTATGGTTTCTGTGTGGATTGGATGGATAAAATTATACAACTAAGTTGCTATTTTTATTTTAGGATTTAGAAGAAAATTATAAGGATGAAGTTCAAGTTTTCAATTTGTGCGCATGTGCTTTTTGAGAAGCTGAGGGACTGAATAAGGATGGAAGAAGGATCAAATGGTTTGTGAAAGTAATGACTGGTGATGAGGTGAAGTTCACCAGTCTCTGGAGGGCAGGATTAGTACGGAATGAAAGGCTTAAGAATGGTTCCACCCTGCATGATGAAAGCAAAGGGAATAGCATGCCAGCCAGGGGAAGTTACTTAACACTTGGAACTTCAGTTGCTGTAGACAGAAAAAGGAATTGCAATAGCCAACTATTGTTATTCTAAGTATGTAACAAATATTTAGTACCTCACCAAGTGTTTGAATCATATCATCCCAATGTCCACCTCTCTGTGTTCACATCTCTCTTTGACTCCTCTATCCAAATCACTTCATATTTTCACTTATCTTCCTTCTCCTATCTCCCAGATTTGCCTTTCTTATCAGAAAATTTCAGGTTTGTGTTAACTATCGCTGAGTGACTAACCAGCTTCCATTGCAGGCTCCGTGCCCTCCAGGATAAGCTTATTAGAATTCCGCTATCACTGAGTCGGCCTTTTGGGTGAGATCTTGCAGTCTCTCTCTTTTGACTTCTGAAAGGGACTGTGTGTCACCTCAGTCCTTCCATGAGGCTGTCCTCAGCATCTGCGGAATGATGGGTTCTTCTGCTCTGATGAGGTTGTTCTTCCCCCAGAGAAGACATCTTCCTTGTCATCCCCTTTTCCTCATCTCCTGCTTAGCCCCTGTTCTGGGAGTTGCCCCTGCTACCCAGTAAACAGCCACCATGCTTTTGCCTTAACAGACCCTATTAATGTTACATGATCAAGCACAAAGCTATTTTCTTTGAATTCATTTTGAATTGCATTTCAAGTCTATTTAATTATTTCTTTGTGCTTTCTTCTTCATAATTTCCTTTAACTCAACAAAAATATCAACAAGTTGATCCATAAGGTTTTATAATGTTTATCACTGGATAGGCAATGGTTTTTGGTATGCAGTACTTAGAAAATAGAAATTTTATAAGAATAAATATGTTCATAAATTTTATAAAATTAAATATATTTATAATGTGATAAGTGTCAATTGTTGGACATTTAAAGTTGATTTTAATATTAGAAAGAATTGTCTCAGTGTGTCTGCTCTTTCTATTACAACTTTCACATGTTTCATTTGACCAGCATCCTATGGCACATCATGCTACATCATCTGCAAAAGAGCTACAGGAGAAAGAAAACAAACAAACAAACAACAACAACAACAACAAACCATTGATTTCTCTGCCCTGTTCACATTTTTGCAACAATTCTTCAAGTGAAGGCTTATTTTTTATCACGTTGGGTAGATACACAGAAAATACCCTAGACACTTAGGATGCCCTAATCAATTTCAGTAAAAGATAATATTGTTAGTGCTGAGGGCTGTTTCTCTTATCTTCTTGATAATGCATACTTTTAAGTCTGTGATTACTCAAAGACTTATGATACCTCCACTTAAAAAAGAAGCTAAGCCAAACTACCACTAACCACCCCACAGCTTTAAAAATATCAACTCAATTTTAGATTTAAATGAAATAAATTGACTAAGTGGGAAAAAAGTAATTTCAGTCACCAGAAATGACCTCAAATCTTTTTTGATGAAGGAGCTTTCAATATGCCTTCTCCCTCCCCCCCTTAAAATGATCCCTTTAAATGTCTCTTAAGACACAAAAGTCTATAAAAATAGTAGTATACAACAGAAGAGAAAGATGTGGGCTTTTTTGCGTCTCTATCTACAATCAGCTGAATTCAGCTCCAGCAAAATCCTGCATTAAGTTTGTAACATAAGCATATATGGTATTTTATTTAACATCTCTTTAACTGTGGTCTCAGCTTTCATACAGGATGGGGGTGCAAGTAAATGAGGTGATAGAAGATCCTATTTCATTTGCTGAAAATAGATTCTGGATTGGTTTAAACTTAGTTTAAAATATATAACCAAATTTCAAAGCAGACCACATGAATTGACTTGTTATGTTTATCAGGCCTCACTAGAGCAGAAGGCTATAGCTTCAGAACCCATATTTATATTTTCTTCATGGTTGGAAAACATTATACATCATGGTATCAAACATGGACAGCCCTGAAGTCATGCTGAGTTCAAAAAGCGCTCAAAGATTCTGAGACATTTTCAAAGTCAGCCAAGGTGGCCAAAGTATGCCAATGCTCTTTGCTATTTGATGGTTTAACCATTTGACAGCTGCCTTCAAGACACGTGAGAAGGCTAAAACATTTCACTGTTGACTATCTGAAAGGCCAAACCAAAATCTTGCCACTACATCCCTCAAGCACTAATAATTGCATTTCTCATCTTCCTCCTAAGACAACTCCAATTCTTTTATTCTCTATTGATGCATCCCTAAGCATTGTTTGACTCAGTAAATGATAGCTGTTAGGTGAAGGCAACAAATTGCCATATAAGGATGGCTTTCTAATTTCCTGTCTTGAGTTTTGAGTCATACAGTCGCAACACACACTAAACTACAGTTTTGCACATAAACTTGAAATACGACATTCCCTATTCAAGTACTCCAGTCAAACTCTGATAAATCAGGCTGGCCAGGCAGTGATCTTATCCCTTCTGACTCTTTAATAAATCGAACCTTGTAAGTTCCTACTGTTGGAAGTTGTCACTAAATGAAATTGTGACCTTATCCGGCGCATGAACTTATCCCGCTGACAACTACATTTATTGTGTGGATAAGAAAGGGGAAAAAAAGAAAAAGGGAATAAAGAAAAAAATGAGATATTTGATAATTCTGATCTTAGTCATATGTAACTCTAACAGATGGGATCTTTTTGATGTTCCATTAATGATTTGCCAAAGATGAGTCTACGTAGAGAAAAATGCTCACCCTAGGGAAGTGCCCGGGCGCCTGAGACCGTATTACAAGTGCACTAAGAGGTACTAGGTTGCAGGAGTGAATCAGCAGCTATTAGTCTAGCACAAAGAGCTCTGAATTAGCTTGTAATTGCACTGGGAAAGATAACACAACGGTGGCCGTGAAATGAAAACATCCCTTTTAGAGGCTGCGTTTGGTAACTGAAAATTCTGTAAAGACCCTGGCATTTTCTAAAACCTACAGTAACTCAGACCACCGTGTTTTTCAAGAAAACAAAAGCCATTTCCTTAGGCTAAAGCTTCCAAAAAGTCATAGGAAGTTATCAACACGCATGTCATTGTTTAGGGAGAGAATTATCTGAGTATGTTATGAAATATCGTCTGCCTTACAAACGGGTAATTTTCACCATATTATTGAGTAGCCTTGAAGAGTAATTCTAAAGCAAGGTTTCTATGGGAAGGCTTACTGAACACCCCCCCCCCACACACACACACCAGTTGTAATTATCATCTTTCTGAAAAGGGGAAGAGATAACACATGGGTACAGGGAATCATATTGCTGATAATGATCTAGATCAGTGGTTCTCACCCTTCCTAATGCTGCGACCCTTCAATACCGTTCTTCATGTTTTGATGGTCACCAACCATAGAAGTATTTTCGTTACTACTTCATAACTATAATTTTGCTACTTTTTACTTGTAATATAAATATATGATATGCAGGATATCTGATATGTGACTCCCGGGAAAGTGTCTCTTGACCCCAAATAGGCCACAGCTCACCTAATGAGAACTCCTGATCTGGATTAACAACTGTAGGTGAGTTGTTTTGTTGTTGTTTTGTTTTATTTTATTTTTTTAAACACCATAATATAAAATTACTAGAGAACATTCATGTTCCTGTGTAAAGTAATGTGGGGAACAAAAGGAATTGTCCTATTTTGCTCTTCCCTCTGTGGTCTATTTACATGAATAAAGAAATGGGGTAGATAAACTCGCTATGGCATGTATCTGAGAACATGTTCCTGGTGTGCCTCGCTCTGGGAAAACTTCGGAAAAGTGAATGGAAATAGGACTTTTCAGTTGCTGTAGGAACTGTAGGAAGGGAGGAAACTGTCCTTGGGCTCAGAAATCTGCCAGTGTGTTTCCCTGCTGCCAGGAGCCTCCTCTGACCATCCAGACAACACTCCTTGCCACAGGCTGACCCAATGACCCTTCCTGATATGAATCTGGAGAAACAGAGGGAGGTTATGCTTGGGAGCTCTGTGCTTTAAGGAAAAACTCTGTGGAAGTAGGGTGGGCTTGGATGACAGACACAGGAAACAGCAGTGGGGAGCACCAGCAGAGGAGAAGCTGCAGGAGGAACACAGTGGCCAGGGAATGCCAAGGGTACTAACAGAAGCCTGCTTTCTCCAGGAGAAACATCAAAGGAAACCTTGGAGAAAGTCAGGCATAGGTCTTGCCTGATGTAAAGTGAGGAAGGAAGAATTTTTAAGCAACGTTTAGGAGAGAATGTCAACAAGCCTGATTCATGGTCTAGGATTATAAACTCAGCCAATCTTTTGTTTAGATAACAAGCAATTTATCAAACAAACAAACAAAACAAAACCCCAAACCTCTTGCTTTCCACTAGGCTGCTGTCATTGGTTTATTTCACTAATGTTAGTATTTACCACTAGTTTCAGATGATTTTCAATGGCCAAAATTACCATATGTTGCTCTACTGGATACTTTGTTGCTGGTAGACTATAAGAACTCACAGTACAGTAGGTCTTCAACCTGGTAAAATGGTTTAGATGGAGATAAAATGGCTTACACTGACAAATTTGGACAGATAAACATCTTTAGGCATCAATTGCAATAGGGTGAGCTTTGCCTGAAAGTAAAGGTCTAGATGAGTTTCCATTCCGGAGTGGGGGTGTGACCTGGTACATCTCAACATTACAGAACCAGAGGGTAGCAGAATGATTTGACAGATGGGTAAATGACATGGGGAATCTCTCTGAAAGCTTTTAGTCTGGTTGAAGCAAATAATACCTTACTGTGAAGTTCTATCAATCAGCAGCAGAGAAGTAAAGACGCCTACTCTTGCACAGAAGGATTTCAGATTTTGATGTGAAGAGCATTTTGGTTTGATAACAAATGTCACTAGATTATTAGTTTAAAGGGTTTAAATAATAATTCATAAAATACTAAAAATATGGCATGTCATTAAAGAATATTGACCCTTGATAGGAAAGATTAAAACATAAGTCCTACAGAGTAAAAAGTACTAATGGATAATAATATCACTCAGTTCTCATCAGTGTGTGGTATCTCTTAAAAATACAATACGTATTTATTTCATTTGATAATACCTCAGTCCTGGGAAGATCCAATTCATAAAGCATCATGCTGACATGAAGTTGCTTATTTCCAACGTTTGAGCATTGTATTATTAAAAGTATTCTTAGTTTCATACAGTACTTCCAAGAATTTAATCTCTACTGTTAAAGTGATCTGTTAGGTATTTTCTTATATTTCTGGACAGACAGACACACACACACACACACACACATGGAGAGAGAGAGAGAGAGAGAGAGAGAGAGAGAGAGAGAGAGAGAGAGAGATGCACACATGTAAATAGTCTAACGTCACATAAAAAATGACAGGAAAAATTAGGACAAAGCCAGGCTGCTTTATGATACTTTCGGATGTTGATAACCTTGCAGTGGTTTGAGAGCATCACTGTCCAGTATATTTCTTAAAAACAATGACCATCTTTGTTATATGTAAACCTTTATCATCTTCTGCAGCCCACTTCCCCCTGTCCAATAGACCTTCCCAGATTTACTCAGTTTCTGTGTCTAAAGTCTGCAGGAGAGCCCTTCTACCCTTTAGACATCTACCCTCTTTTTATAACGGTGATTCCAGATCCCTCTACAATGTTTCATATCTGGAAGGGTTAGACAAAATGATGCAATTTTTACTGTTGTATTTATTAGCATGTGATTCAAATTAAGGTAATTATAAAGTGATGAAATTAGTATTATTGTGGACTACAAACCCGGCCTTTTAACTCTTTAATACTTTACTATTTTCCTTGAAATAAAAGCTAGGTAGTGATCTCAGGCTCATATCAGCAGCCAATAGGATGGATTCAAGTACAAGATTAGCTGGCACTTGATTTGAGAGGTAGGATGTTTGTGCCTGTAGGACAGTCCACAGACAAATGATAGGAAAGATTAAAAGTGAACCTTTGTCAAGTATTGCAGGAGGAAGAGTCAAAAACTTGCAAGAACATCAAGAGTTCACAATAAAAACTTCCCCTGTAGCTCAGGCAGATCTGGAGCTCACTATGTAGCCCAGGTTAAACTCAACCCATGGCCATCATCCTACCTCAGCCTTCAAGAGTGCTAGAATTACAGGCATGAGTCATCACACCCAGAAAAACACTATTGTTAAAGAAACCAACTAAAATATTATTATTAAATATATCATGCTACTACGAGCATAAGAAGTGATATGACTTTTGTTTCCAATAATCCAGAATGTAGAAGACATCAGTATATTCCAAATGACTCTCAAGAATTTTAGTCATAGCACATTCTCCAGAAATAATTCTCAGATGTGAAATTGTATCCATCTATTTAAAGCTACGAAATCCCTGTCCTTACTTCCTCTACCTTGTAAATATCATATTCTTTTTACAACACACTTAACACATCCAATGGATTTAGTATACATACGCTCAGTATATGGGTTATTCTGTCTTTCCTTTTTCTTTCAGTTTATTCTCCTAGGTTCTTTACCTCTTTAATATTAAGAGTTAATATATACCTGATTTTGAGGAAGCGAAAATTGAAGGATAGAAAAAAAGCAAACAGACTGGCTGATAATACTCAAGAACATAGCTTTGATAAATTCAATATCTGCTCTCAGATCCAAGGCCTCTTCACATGATCTGCATCATGTGAAGCTTCTCCATGAAGAAGGAACTCCAGGATGATTTGACTCAGGAAACAATACTCAACTGAATTTTAATACAACTAGCATTTACTCATTCAAAATTATGTATTAACCACTCTAAATGCCAAATACAATGTTGGATATTGGGTATAGAAACCAGAATGGCCTATCAATCATTCCCATGTGGGGTTTGCTCTAATTGTGGTGAAATATTCATTTACTGTCGCAATAAGTTTATATTAAGGTATAAAATAATTTCCTCAGGGATGGGATTTCAAAGGGAAGGGTGATAAAGGACCAGAGTAGTCCCACCTACTTCTTTCTATTGAAAAGTCAGAAACAAGCATTTCCAAAAATTGACAAAATACAATGTTACCATGAACACAAAGGACATTTGTTATGTTATACACAAAGTGTTAGCAAGGCAGAGGATTAGAGATTATGAAACATTCCTTTAAGGTAAAATAATTACCAAATGAGACTGAAAATGGCTGTCAATCATTAAACCATTATACATCGCAGTAATGCCTATTGGTAAGTTTCTATTGAATATATCTTTTATTCTTAGGCATATATTATTAAATACATTATTCTTAAGCAAAAGAGAACTTTAGAAAAATCCTGCAAATATTTTATAAGCTGCTTCATGTACTGAATGTGATATAAAATACTTTTAGTATTTGAAATTTTATTTTTCAGTAATTCCTCATGAGATGTTGCAATAATCTTGGGAACTTTCATGCTCTAGCATATGCTAAACACTAGATAAACAACCTCATTTTTAACTATATCTATTGAGGTCTCTCAGTTCATAGTGGTTTTTTTTTTTTTTCATTTTTTTCATAGTGCTTTGAATAAAGAAGTCTGTCCAAGCACTTTTACTCTTGGTCTGATGTGCTCACTCAGAAATAATGATGCAATGTTTGATATCAAAATCAAATACTGGGAAGGTCAAAGAGCCAGCCACTGAGTTCATGTCAGAGACAGTCCCTGTTCCCTTTACTAGGGTACCCACTTGGATACTGAGCTATCATGGGCAGGGGTTCTAGGTTATATCCATACATGGTCCTTGGTTGGCGAATCCGTCTCAGAAAAGACCCCTGTACCAAGATATATTTGGTGCTTGTGGAGCTCCTGTCCTCTCCAGGTCTTACTAACTTCCCCTTCTTTCATATGATCCTGAGTGAGCTATCCCAGAAACAGAAAAACACACGCAGTATATACTCACTTATAAGTGGATACTAGACCTAAAATACAGGAGAAACACACTAAAATCTGTACACCTAAAGAAGCTAAACAAGAAGGAGGACCCGGGGTAAGATGATCAATCCTCACTTAGAGAGACAAATGGGATGGACATTGGAAGTAGGAGAAAACAAGAAACAGGACAGGGATTTACCATAGAGGGCCTCTGAAAGACTCTACCTAGCAGTGTTTCAAAGCAGATGCTGAGACTCATAAACAAACCTTGGGCAGAGTGCAGGGAGTCATATAAAAAGACATCTTTAAAATATTACAATGTAAATGAAAAAGTGTTGTCTACCAGTATTAAGAGCTTCAGTAGGTCTCAGAAGCTAGAAAATAAATTGGAGTAATACATACCTGTTAAATATGAAGAATTTTGATTTATAATAAGCAAAAATGTAAAGATAGCTCATCAGAAGCTCTTAAAAGCAGAAAGTAGCATTCTGTGAATCTACTCTGGTTGCTTTGTTCGTAATAAATAGCCATCTAGAAAGGCTAAGGAATAATAAGTACAGTGATATAGAAATTATTGTACATACCTCTTAGAGTCAAAATAATAATTTGCATTATAAAAAAGAGTCTTAAGCACATTGTATTCAATCTTTGATAAGAATTAATACACCAGTGTCCTTCAACTCTGTATTTTCTGGTTAAGAAAATTATCATACTGTAGTGAGCATGCTATTACATACAATGCATATAAATGTAATCATAAAATAGCTAAAATGATATACATCATATTTAGCAATTTTCTTTATTGTTCCTAATTGCATCTATAAGGAATAGATGAAGTCCTAAGATGATGCTTATTTTTGACAAGTACTCCCATACCTCAAACATCTGAGAACTGGCAACGCCTTCCCCAGGTCATGTTCAGGGGATAGGGAAAGCCTTCTGGTTCATGTGCAAATGTTTACAGACTATATAGAAAGCACTGAATGCAGCTTTCTCCTCCAAGATACCTGCAGCCTAAGACTATTTCCCTAAAGAAACTTAATACTGAGACAAGCAACCCCTCCTCATGTAATGTGCTCAAACTAATTCTGAGTCTCCAGGTTGTTGAGTGATAATGTGGCTCCATCAAAATGTTTATGGCTCACCTGACCCCAGCTTTTCTGTATGTGTCTTTTCTACATTCCCTAATTGCCCCAGTCAGGTTTCCAAGATGGAGCCACGTAAATTCATCAGATCCTATAAATCATTATGAGGGTAGATTATATACACTCCTGTGCTTCAACATTGGGGTGTTGTGGGGGAGAATTATGTGGACCCTTATGAACAAAAAAAATCATGTTACCTGCTGTGTATCTGTGATGTGTAGTTATTTTACTATGGTTGTTTAACTGAGAAATTCACACTGCCACAGATTCATGTATGTCAACACATGATTCCAAGAAGTTGTGCTATTTGCAGAAGTTATGGAAACTTTATGAGGTGACATCATGCAACGGAATGTATGTCACTGAGTTGTTATTTAGGGTTTTTAGTTTTGTCCCACTTTGTTTCTCCTCTGTGCTTCCTGTGTCAGTAGCACTGAAAGTGATTCATGGAATGGAGGTCCATTATGTTTCAGAAGAAAGCAAGTCCTGTAGTAGCTGATGGGCTAGAGGTTACTGCTGGAATATTTGTGTACCAAATCTGGTTTCTTTCTGCCCGTGTCTTGAGAATTTGTCTGAGACTAAGATAAAAAGTAATGGAGTAATTTCTTTGGTAGAACAGATTTCAAAATAGTATAAAAATGAGCCTGTGGAATGGTTACTATTGATTACTCTTATACAGCTCTAAGATGAAAATGAGCAACAAATGGGGCACAAAAAATAAAAGATAATGCACAATTTAGAGAGAATAAAGCACTAGGAGGCTCAATGTCACAACAAAATCATGTGATAATTGTTAGGATTAGAACCAGTAAAAAGACTGTTCTGCTTTACATTTGAAAAGTGAGGAATGTGATCCAATTTGTGAAAGAAAAGAGACTAGAGGACTTTTAGTCCCTACCAAGTAATTGCTTGAGGCCACAAAAGCTGCAGGGATCTATTCTAAACTGGCAACTGATTATGCAGTGCCATCCATCAATGTGGTGGTTCTTGCTTTACAGGCATGGAAGGTATAGGATTGAAGGGCCTGTGAATTCTTCCTGTGAGATTTTAGAAAGGTGCTGAGTCCAGGCAACTTCTGTCAGCCTCAGAGTGTTTTCAAGGTGATTGCAAAGGTTAACTAAATGAAAGTGTGATGGTGAAGCCTATGCTGTTGTTGAGACTCCAGAGGATTGAGGATGCCAAGCTGTGGGACATCCGCCAAAGAGAACTGCACAAAGGAGCAGAACCAGTGCGTTACATAGGCAGCAACATTTGGGTTGAAGAGTCACTTGAGCTGTTTCCAACTGAAGCCTCAGACCCTTTTCAGAGAGGGACAGGATTTTGTGTTTTCCTCGATGGCCTCCAGCTTTGCTTTGGCTCAATACTTTCTCACTATACCCCATTATTTTCTTTGGGTATATATAATCTGTGCCACTAAATATTAAAAGGGTATAATCTGGTTTTCTTTCTTTCTTTCTTTCTTTCTTTCTTTCTTTCTTTCTTTCTTTCTTTCTTTCTTTCTTTCTTTCTTATTTATTTGACAGAGGTCACAGTTCTAAAACTGCCCTATTTTCCTAAAAAAGATATTGGCTTTGGAACAGTGTTGAGACTACTAAAGACTATGAGGACCTTTGATGTTGAACTAAACTCATTTTATATCATGAAATGCCGGGGGTCTATGTGGTCCAAAAGGCCAAATGTGGTTAAAATGAGAAATCTCCCCCATAAAGTGATGTATTTGAACACTTGGTCCCCAGATGGGCTTGCTGTTTGCAGAGATTATAGAACCTTTAGGAGGTTCAGCTCTGTAGGAGGAAGTGTTTCATATCACTAGGGGCAGGCTTTTAGGTTTCCCCACCCTACCATACTTCCTATTCCATCTCTCTGCCTCCAGTGTATAGATAATATGTGATCAGTCAACTTTGCAATACTGCTACCATGTTATGGCTGCCACTGCCGTTGTGGACTATAAGGCTAGAGCCCTCTAGAGAAATAAGCCTGAATAAGCTTTTTCTTCCTTAAATTGCTTTTGGCCATAGTATTTTGTCTTAGCAACAGAAAAGTAAGTAACAGTTTAACTATGAGCAGCAATTTAATTTCCCATTTGTTCCTAAGTAGTCTACATAACAACATGTAAGAAAAGAATCTGATGTGATGCCAGACATACAGAAGATACAGATAAAGGTTATAAATTTTATCTTGAAATCTTACAAGTAATTAAATGAAAAAAAAAGAAGCATATGGATAACAATTCCTTTCATTTAACATTTAGGCTTGATAATGGTATCGGAACAAACTAGTACTAGAGGCACTTTTATTCCACAGAATTGAAGGAACATATAAAACAATCCTGAAGTCAAAAGATAACAAGAATAGGTTATGGAGTAGATTTTACCAACATAGGTGATGCACAGTTCCGTGCACAGTAACCCTGTGCTGCTATTTCTCGCTTGCCTCGTAGCTAAGCCAAGCACAGGTATGTAGCTGTGAAGGTCAACACCAAAGATGCTTCACCCACTCCATTTCTAGATAATCAGGATTAGCTGCTGCGCTGACATTACCCTGACATTATAGACTTCCAGAGAGGGAAGAATGAGGAACACGTTTACACGTTTGTTAAAAGATTAAAGCTTGTCTTATTTAAAACAATAGAAAATAGTTATTCAACCTAGCTGGTTGCTGTTTAACACCCTTCTTCAGGTGCTCTCAATTATAAAGTAGAAATAAAACCTAAAGCATTATTTAAGTACACATCATACACAAGACAGTACACTTGAACCTTTTATTACTTAGGTCTTGCTGTTGCAGTACACTCAGGGAGAATGTCTGAGGAGAAATAATGTGGGTTACTGGTAAACCAATGAAATGACAGCAAAGGCATGTTTGATATCACAGTCTCTTTTTTTTTAAATAGTAAGACTACTCATCTTTTTTCTAAGTTATTTATGCAATGCACATTTACTTACCTTTTCTAACTTACTTATCTAGTGCAATATACACATCACACTCTTCTTAATTGAATAGAACCCTGACTCAAATTAGTGCAGCTAAACATAATATGAGATAGAAGAGTTAATCAAGATTCAAATGTAGGAACAGTTATCTGCTTACATGAGACATGACTGCAAAGGTGGATAGCCACAGCTGTTGATGTGCTGAATGACATTCATTAGCATGTAAAGGATAATATATTGTAAACTCAAAGACATGCTAATTTGTCAGTCTGAATGTATATTATTCCAACTATAAAGTCATTTCTTTTCAAATATTAATGGCTTTATGACCCTTTACACAAAATGACTGTATGATCCTGTAAAAAAAAAATGTAAGTTTGTTCCTTAGCCAAAATCTGGTAAAGATGTAGATATCCTATTAAAAATTGTTCTAGAAAATTGGGAATAGTCTAACTCAAGATGCAGCTATACCACTCCTAGGCATATACCCCCAAAATGCCCCACCATGCAATAAGGACATTTGCTCAACTAAGTTCATAGCAGCATTATTTATAATAGCCAGAATCTGGATATAATCTAGTTGCCCCTCAATGGAGGAATGGATAGAAAAAGTGTGGTACATTTACATAATGGAATATTACTCAGCAATTAAAAACAAGGAAATCATGAAATTTGCAGGCAAATGGTGGGAACTAGAAAAGATCATCCTGAGTGAGGTATCCCAGAAAGACACACATGGTATATACTCACTTATAAGTGGATATTAGCCATATAATATAAGATAAACATACAAAATCTATAGTCGTAAAGAAGCTAAACAGCAAGGAGGACCCTACGGAAGATGCTTCATCCTCATTCAGAAGGGCAAACAGGATAGACATCAGAAGTAGGAAAAGACAAGGAACAGGACAGGAGCCTTCCACAGAGGACCTCTGAAAGATATTACCCACCAGGAGATACTGAGACTCACAGCCAAACTTTGGGCCAAGTGCCAGAATCCTTATGGAAGGGGGAGATAGAAAGACCTGGTGGGGACAGGAACTCCACAAGAAGAACAGAACCAAAGAACCTGGGCCCATGGGGGCCTGCAGAAATCAATACTCCAACAAAGGACCATGCATGGAGAGGACCAAGACCCCTGCTCAGAGGAAGCCCATAGGTTGTTCAGTTTCCAAGTGGTTTCCCTAGTAGAGGGAGCAGAGGCTGTCTCTGACATGAACTCAGTGGCTGGCTCTTTGATCATCTCCCCCTGGGGGTTGCAGCCTTGTCAGGCCACAGAAGAAGATAATGTAGTCATTCCTGATGGGACCTGATAGGCTAGGGTCAGATAGGAGGGGAGGAGATCTTCCCCTATCAGGGGACTAGGGAAGGGGCATAAGGGGAGAAGAGGGAGAGTGGGTGGGACTGGGAGGAGACAAGGGAGGGGGCTGCAGTGGGGATAAGAAGTGAATAAATGGAAATAAATAAATAAATAACATTAAGAAATTGTTCTAATATCTTTGTTCAATTTAAAATTTTGTTCAATTTAAAAATTTAAACTTCGAAACTAAGAATGTTAAACCTGAACAAAGCATCACTTGTATTTACTATTATTTTTACTAACCCATAACAATTTAAGATCTTGTTCCAATGAATCCTCTTCATACACTCTTGGCACTTAGGTCTGACTAAACTCACTTCCTCATTATTTAATGAACAAATACATAGTGCACATCACTTCTGCACCTGAGCTTGCAATTGTGTGTTTGGGAGATCACGTTTCTTAAGCAATTTTGCTGGAATGGTGATGGTTGAATGGTTACTCCAAACCATATTTGTGTTTATTATGAAGCAAAATTTCTGTTTGTGCACCACCATACCGCTGTTCTCCAGATTATGAGATTAGATAAATATATATGCTCCGTGAAAGAATGATATCATGTACAATCTTTGTTCTTCTCAGTTCTAACAATGTATCTGGGCATAAGTATGAATATTTTTTTTAATGCAGAGAAAGATAGGAGAGAGGAAACAAGAAAGGAAAGAAGGAATGGGAGTTAAGAGGGAAGAACAAAAGGAGAGAGGCCCAAGGGAGGGAAGGCAGTGACATTTGCAAAAATATGTAGAGAGACTTCAGTTAGAAAGGATAAGGGTCCAGTGAGGCTCAGCCAGGAGCCCAGCTTCATTCCTGGGGCCCGCAGAGTGGAGAGAATTTACTTCTCACGTTTTCTCTAACCTACACATGCATGTCACAGTTTAGTTTACAGGTGCCCTGTCCCAACACTGAATAGATAGAAAATAGATAGATAGACAGACAGACAGATAGATAGATAACATGATAAAATTACATACCACAAAAAATTATATACAGCACGAGGTGAACCCAGACGTAATAAATTTAAAAAATTATTAAAAACTTAAAAATCTAAATTTTTGTAGTCTTCCAGAGCTCTCATTTCTTCTGATGCCTCAGGGAAATTGGGAATTTTTAAAAAAAATAAACATTAAGATTTTATTTTATTTTTAAAATTTTTTTATTAATTATACTTTATTCACTTTGCATCCCCCCTGTAGCTCCCTCCTTCCCCTTCTCCACCCATACCCTTCCCAAAGTCTGCTGATATGGGAGGTCTTCTTTTCCTTCCTTCTGATCCTAGTCTAGAATTTGGGAAATTAAAAAAAAAAGAGAAATAGTCTGTATGAGTGAGTATAGACACTCATATAGACATATAATATAGGATAAACATGCTAAAATCTGTACACCTAAAGAAACTAATCAAGGAGGACTCTAGCTAAAATGCTCAATCCCCATCCAGAAAGGCAAAGAGGCTGGACATCAGAAGAAGGAGAAAACAGGTAACAAGGTAGGAGCCTGCCACAGAGGGCCTCTGAAAGGCTCTTCCCCGCAGACTATCCACTAGGTGGAAAATGGGGAGAAAGGAGGGTTTTGGGAAGGGAGGAGAGAGGGCGCTACAGGAGGGATACAAAATGAATAAAATGTAATTAATAAAAAATTAAAAAGAAAACCTAAAAAAAAAGAGAAATAGTAATTAACTGTTATCATGTTTACTGAATTTGTGACTCTATCCTGCATGACACTTTTCGATATTGGAAAGGCAGAGTAGAATAACCCAGACATTTTATTCTCTTATCCTGAAAAGAAAATGGAAATGAGTTCTTCAGAAACTTTCAGTCCTGAAAGTTGAATCTTAATTTCTAAAACTAAAACTAAAGTAAAACTAAGTAGCCTCATGACTTTAGGACTTTTTAGTTGATCAGGGCATGGTGACACATGCCTGAAATCCCAATACTTGGAAACCGGAGTCAAAAGAATCAGAAGATCAAGGTCAGGCTCTTTAACCACACAGAATTATGTAGCCTGAGGCCTGACTTAAAAGAAATTCCAAGGACCATGTATGGATATAACCTAGAACCCCTGCTTGAATGTAGCAAATGGTAGCCCAATATCCAAGTGAGTACCCTAGCAAGGGGAACAAGGACTATTTCAGACATGAACTAAATGGCTGGCTCTTCGACCTCCTCACTCACAAGGGAGGAGCAGCCTTGCTAGGCCACAGAAGAGGACATTGCAGCCATTCCTGAAGAGACCTGATAAGCTAGATTTAGAAGGAAGGGGAGGAGGACCTCCCTTATCAGTGGACTTGGAAAGGGAAGAGATGAGGGAGGGATGGGAGGGATAGGGAGGGAATGCGGGAGGCGGCTACGGCTGGGATACAAAGTACATAACCTGTGATTAATATAAAATAAAAATGTAAAAAAAGAAATTCCCTTCAGTGGTTTAAACCATTCATTTCAATGGATACACAGCGTGTGTCTGTGTGTGTGCGCGTGTGCACACATGCGTATACATACATACATACATACATAACTATACATAATAACTGAACTAAATATCTAGCTTCCTAAGTATACTACTAGTTCTAAAAATTTTACACCTATTACAATTTTATATTCATACACACACTACTTAAACAGATAAATCAGAATAAAATAAGCAAACCATCTTGATGCCAATATCCTAGTGGGGAATATTATTACTATATAGTTTTACAGAGCAGTACCACTGAAGGATCTTGAGCAACATACCGAGGCCTCTTTCTGGATTGTTACTTACAAGCACATGTGAATCTATAATTATTTAAATTATTCAGTTAAGAATATAACATTGTGGGTGCTGGGGTGCACCTCAGTTGGCAGAGTATATGCCCAGAGTGTGGAAAGCCTGTACATTCCTTCCTGAACTGCACATAAACCAACATTAGAGAAAACTGAATGGGGAGGTGCTTGCTTGTGGATGTAGATGCTTGAAAGCCAAAGCTTGAAGCCATTCTCAGCTACATCATATGTTTGAGGCCACAATGGGTACAGGAGACCTTCTCTCCAAATTAGAAAAAATAAATAAAAATTAAATCATAAGCCTGAAACACCACACAATGTAGTAATTTATAATTATAAAGCACATCCAGCTAAATGGATTTAAGCTGTCACACTGTAGGTAATGTAATCAATAACCAATGGAAATATGAAGTCTGTCTCTTCAAAATTTATACAAATGTGAGGGAATAAATTACCTTTACTATCCAGATGTATGACTTGCTAATTAAAGACCTTAAAATGAACAAATTTCTTTTAATTTTTATTTGTATAATTTCACGATCAACAAACACAAATTAATCAGAGCATCTGGCAGACAATAATTACCTTGTGTAAGAAGAAGAACTTATTACATCAATGCTAAACACTAAAAAATTCCTCCTATGGGGACTGTAGTAATTCCTTATGAAATTAACAAATATAATTTACCATGATTTCTTACATTTTATTAATTTTCAATATACCTAGACTTATCAATTATTTGACTTAAACTTTTGATTCAATTTTTGAAAAAAACTTTCTACATTTAAAATATAGCAATTTATTCAAATTAAAGGTGATTTTAAATGACATATGCTGTCCATTTTCTCATCTGTTTTTTGTTTTTTTATTTGTAAGAATATAGGCTATATCCCATCATAAAGATATTACTCCATTGTGAAATAAAAAAGAGACCTCTTTTTTGATTTAATCTGCTATACTATTTTAAATGGAAATGTACTACAATGCAGATATTACTCCCTAGTTAAAGATGCTAAAATCTCTATATATTTAGCTGGTATGGCCTTAGGTAGACACCTACAAGTGAATTAAATTTAATTGCTTATTTTCGGCTTCCTCAGACAGCATTGCCTTTAAGCAAGATGTAAAAGCATTTAAACTGGTATGTTCATCTAAAACTGTTCAGTAAGACAAGGTTTTCTTCCAGTTCAGAAATTCCTCTTTGATCCAGAATATTCATAATAATTAATTAAAATTTTAGACATAGATTGGAGTAATTGAAGTAGAATGTATTTGTTAGATTTGAATTCCAGTTTTACGACTTAACAACAGTGTGACAGCAAGTCTGTTAAATAACAATTTATTTGAGGTCCTTGTTTATGTTAATCAGAGAAATAATTTCTATGTAATGGAAACTTGTATTAATTAAATGGTGTAATATGGATAAGTACAGCATACACAATCACTTAAAGTTAAAAAGAAAAGAATGTCCTAGTAAGCATAATCCCAGGGCCTTGTGTTGGTTCTGAAGAGTAGAAATAACAGATTTGTTTTCTAACAACTCTGATTTACAACTTAGCACCCAGATGCTTAATTTTGAGACTCTGAAGAAGAGAAAAAGTTGAACCCCACCAGTCATTCTGAGATACCAAACTATACAAACTGACAGCTACTTAAAACTGATTCAGTCCTAAGTTGGAGATAACAATGCTATAAAATACAAAAGATTCAGGTCAAGAAACATCCCCTCAAGTTTAATGACAAGACATGGAAGCAAAGGGGAAAAATACTTCCAGTTACAATTCTGTGAATGCAGGACCCTGCTGCTGATTTCTTGACTGCAGTTCTGTTCATAATTCATTTTTATGAAGTTAGGAAATTCAACACTAAAGATTTACAGAAGTGATGAGAAGTTAATTTGCTGAAAAGACATCTTTGGCATGTTGTAACTGAAATTAGAAAAAAAAACATTAACTTTTATGTCAAATAGTCAGACTTTCTTTCACTTTGAGAAAATGAGTAAGGGAGTCAGCAAAGAGAAGAAAGATTGGTTTATGCTCATGATCTTAGAGATATCAGCTCATGGTTGCTTCCCATTTCCTTTAGGCATTAAGGCAAAATCATTGTGGATAAAGCACATGACGAGGAAAACAGCTTACCTGGAGATTTCCAAGAAGCAATGAAGAATAACTGCTAAAAACTGAATTCTTCTACCTGGGCTCTGCCTTTCATAGTTCCATCGCCTCCTATTCTACTGAAAATTAGAGTTTAATCAATAGTAAAGTTAGATTAGAACCTCTGTGTTCTAATTGTCTCTGGCATGTCCTCTTGGAAATAGCCAGAGGTATACTGCATAAATCTTTTAGGTGTCTCTTCTTTAAAATGAAGAAGTTGTTAAAATAAATAAATAAAAGGACTCCAAATTAAACTTTATGTTGAGAATCCAGTCTGTTAAGCTTTTGGGGTTGAAAGGTGGCTCAATGTATAAAACCCTTGCCCTGCAAGCCTGAAGACTAGAATTTGGATCCCCAGAACCAACCTAAATTTGGAGGTGAGTGGGCATGGTGTCCCTGTAACTCCAACCTGTAAATGAGGAGGAGGGACCCACAGAGCAAACTGTGTAGGAAGACTAGAAATACTGTAGAACTGTGCATTGCTTGAGAACTACTGTTTCTCTGAATAAGGTGGAAGGTGGTAGGACTTGTTCTCAAGTATCAACTTTAGGCCTCCTCATGCACAGACACAAAAGTGAACAGGTACCTACATATGGTCTACCCACACACAAGCAAAACACGCACACCACACATGAAAAACAGAAACAGAAAAACTTATAAAACTTGCATTTTCAAAGACGGTGCATTTCATTCAGTTTTTAGCAATTGATTTAAAATAGAATTTGTTGATCACTGAACAGTTATTAATTTGCCATCATCTGTAGCTATCCCCTAGCAGCAACTATTACCAGCCACCAACTTTATCATGTAAGTGATATAAAATAAAAAACATGTTATTTTTAGTCAGCAGATGGGCCAAGGGTTGGTGGGGGACACACGATTTCACACAAGCCTATCACAGAGCCGATGTTGGGACAGTTATAAGCGTTATGCCCACAATTACAAGATTTGCATAAATGTATTCCACCATGTAAAAAATAGTCTTCTATTTTGAAATAGAAGAAAAATATTCAGAGACTAAGTAGAAAAAGAGACAAAAAGACAGTGAGAAGACAAGAGAGAGCAGGAATCTAATCAATTTAAAAATTTGACTTAAAAATTTTAAGACACTGAAGAAAAATTAACATAGTGAGTAATTATCCTGAAATCATTAGAACATATGCTGGCATATTTAAAATGGCTTAAAAGCAAATTTCTTCAGGCAGTGTGAGGAAACACAGAGTAACATAAGAAATAAACAGACAGCCAAGAAATGCAGAAAAAGAAGTTATAAATTTTCTTCGAAGTGCAAGTGAAAGATTTAACACTTGTAAAATGATACAACTTATCCCGTGATCTGACTGTACTGATATTGGTCAACTTTCTGTTTGGGGTCCTGTGGGTACCTCTAACACCAACATAATTATAACTTTGCCATAAAAGAGAGGCACGTAATAAATCCAGGGCTCTTTCCTCCAGCCTCACAAAGGTACATGTAAATTGTTTGGGGTCATTTTTATGGGTTCGTTTACTATCTATCATAGTCATGACTACACATAAAAACTGTCCAGAAGACAATAAATACGTCTCAGGCAAGGCCTTACTCTCATCCTCAGAGAGTGGTTCCTGCAGTGAAGCTATGGTTGCGATGTGCACTGCAGCACATGGAGACCCTGAGCAGAAAAATATTTAGAGAGATTTTTGGAGTAATGTTTACTAAAAGCAAATTTTCCTAGCTGGGCAGGATTGATGGTGGCTTGCAGGAAGGGGGCCCTGTCATTGCTCATCCTCCGGTGCTCATACTCAGCCAGCTCCTGCATGCAGGTACTTGTTGCTGGATTGAATTAAATACTCTCATAAAATGAATTCAAATACACAAACATGATGTTTATCACTGTGGTGTCCCAGGCAAGTGTCAGTCATCTGACACTACCGTAGAGAATGCAGACACTTTGTGAACATAGGTGTTGCCAGTTTACTCAAACTGATAGTGAGTAGTTCATGCACCTTAAACTACTTTGCTTGACAGTAGTTTAATCAGCTTTTCATGTTAGCAAATAATTGAGACCAGGAAACTTATTTTTTTAGTGTTTAGTTCATCACTTGTTAAGTCTAATTTTTTAATGGTCCTACTGCTATTTGTTTCTGGTGTCACTTTGGTGTCATTGGTTTGCTTTACTTTCTCTTGCTAAACAAGCATCTTATTGTAAGATTTCTTTGAATTATGTAAAGATTTTTTTAATGTTCTATACAAAGGATGATTGCCACATGTATTCTACGGACATTATTGTGTCATCCTAGTAAAACAAAATATAGTATCTTATACTCTTAAAAATGAGGTTGTGGTAGGTTTTCCTCTGTGAATTTGACTCTTAAAAATTCACCTGTAAATTTCCATACAGCTGCTGAACCATCCTTGCGTGATCTAATGTAACAAGAAGAGTGATAAACTTTGAAGATCACTGGTTTAGAAATTTGTGAATAGGCACCACTATTTCAATCTAGGAAATGCAATAATCACAAAGTAGCTAGATAAATACCTACACTGGACACACTGGACTAAAACAAGATATTTTCTTTCACTGGGTCAGACTTCTATCTGACCACTGGGAGATACCCCTTTTGTTGGACTCATCCTAATGCTCTCCCACAGGTTCCAAAGGGAGCCACGGTCATGCTGTTCTTTTCTGATAGGAACTCTTCCCTGACAACCCCTATGCTTTAATTCAAGTCTCCCCAGCACTAATCATGTGTAAGGCATGTGATCTTCTGGATATCTCGTTCAGTGTTCATAACTGCAAGTGGCACTTGAGGCCAACAATATGTCTAGTGTTCATAAATGTGTCTTTTGAACCATCTTGAGGAATTTTCATTGTTTGTTACATGGTCAGAGAACCCATTATCTTGGTGCAAATAAGATTAGTTTCTAAAAGAAATCTGTTTTCTTTATGAAGGTTATGAAAGGGCCCCTGACCTTCAACTTGAGGAGTATAGCATTGAAAAAAGAAGAGATAAAATTCCACAGTAAACTGTGAAAAATTGAAAGGCGACGTGGGGGAGAAAAGAAACTTGGCAAACACTAAGCCTTGCTTATAAATGAGTTCTTTTCAAATAATCACCAGCATCCTTCCAACTGTTTTACACTGAGATAAAAGGAAACTAGGGCTATGGATAAAATTAACATAAATATTAAAATAACTGTATTCAGTATTAAATAGTACAATTAACATGGCATTATTCTCAGTGTGACCTCAAAGTCATACCAAACTTAGAAATGTACAGAGTCAGGTCTTATTTTCCCCTTAACTTATAGAATATATAAGTTAATCAAGATCTTACTGTATATAAATTTTCCTCCAGCTATCTTATGATTTCATGCTGCAGCATTGTTTTAAATGAAACCAGAGATCATTAAAACTTTAAAATATTCCTTAATTCGTTGACACTCAGAGGTCTTAGGCAAGACCTATTGCCTCCTCAGAGACGTTCCCCTGGCCAATTATAAAATTCAAGTAACTGTGCAGAACCTCATAGTAGAAAATTCTTTAATATGTGTTTACTCAGAAAGACGAAGTTCTTAAGTTTGAAAGCAGTCATTCACAGCTCTCCGACATTTTGAAAGTTAGAAAGTAGAGAGAGTGAGCTTTGTTACCCCCATGGCTAAGGTGCTGAAGCCAACGTCATGGCTGTGGTCATCAGGTGGATAGAAACTGTAATTTCAGAGTACTTCACTGTCCTCAGGCTGAAACTGACTTAACAGTTTCTTTGAAATGATAAGAAGGAGCCCAGAAAAAAAAATCAAACGGAAAGACATTTATGCAGACAATCCAAGATGGAGTCTCCCACAGAGGTTAGCTTATTTCCAAAGCAAACAGAATACTCAATTCGTGTGATGGAGTTTATGGTGTGCAATACGGGAATGTGTTTTTAAGCATGGACTCTGCAGGCTTTCCCTCTGTTGTCTGGATTTCACTGACGTGGTAATAAGTCACATTCAGGATTAAGGTCAATTTTGAGTCATTTTCTCATAAGAGACATGTATCAAGTAGGACTATCCATAGAAGCATGAAAAAATATGTGTATGTCACAACAGTGATTATGTATATATGCTAGCACAAAAATCCAAAACTACCTTGGGGAAAATCAGTGTCCTCGCTTTATGAATTCCAGGCTGTATGCAAATCTGGAGTCTAACATAAAGTAATTTATTTAGTGGGAAGGAGGCCAATAGCAGAACCACTTGGAATTTCCAGTCTATTTATTAGCCAATGATACTTTTTCAGATGTTTAATTCAGGGCCTTATTTGAAGGTATTCTAAGAGCCAGATGTCATATCTTATGAGATACACTCTGTAATAAGAGAAGGCCATTTTATGATCTAAATGTAACTAGTCTCTCAAAACTTTCTGTTTCTATAGACACAACTTTCTTTGGTCATTTGGATGAAGGCACCCTCCTGAATCCCTGCAATCTTTTCTCCACACTAGCCAAAGCCATCATTTGCAAATTGTAAATATTGTCTACTCCTCCAGCACCCTTATTGAAAAGAATCCATCTTCCCATTGCTCTTAAGCCAAGCACAAAATTCTTGAAGGCTTTGTGTTCAGTTTGGTTATTTTCCTGATCTCTTCCTCTCTTCCTTTAACCTTACATATTTTCACTGAGCATTTCATATACCAAGGACAATGAACAGGGTGTATCATCTGCCAAATGTTTTTCCCTTTTAAATGAACTCCTATTCAACCTGATGCCATATGTTCTAGGATAATCATCGTTAACATTCAGATAAGGCCCTGAATGCCATAAGTTCTTTCTTTATATCTTACCTTATAATTAGGAAGGCAAATGGAATCAGCAGGAAAGGAGGAAAAAAAATGGATAAGGACACTTGATCATAATCTGTCCAGTCATCCTACAGCTTTTTATGTGCTGTTTCTCTCAGGCAAATTGGACTGGTAGCTGATACAGACTCTTCAATTCTCATGAAGAGTACTTTGTACCTTTACATAGCAGATGCATGAAAGGGATTTTAGTTTTGTTTGTTCTAGTCTTTTTCTCTGCATGTGTTGGCCTAACAAATTTATATATTTATATTATAACAAACTGAATGTAGCCCTTAACGCTTTGGTGATCCAAACCTGATACATTTTAAAATACCACTTACTACAGGCATTCTGTGGTGTCTATCATGTCAGAGCTTTCACTGAACTCTATCAACATCGTGTTTGTCTTTTGGCTGGTTTGGTGGAATTGCTTAATGCAAGTTATTTGATAGAAAAGAAATTTATGTCTATAACATGGGCCAGGAATTTCACATGGTTTGTGTTCTCACAGAAGAGTTTTTACATGGCCATGGTTGTACACTCTCAGTGTGGAGAAATGTTCCAGAGCTCACCTATTTTTCCTGTAGATGATACAGATTTGTTAACTATATTCACTTGCCGGTATCCTGAAACATTACAAGACAAACACACAGAACACAGACATTGCAAGACAACATTACAGGACAAACAAACAAACAAACACAGAAACCGAAGCAGGTGTGCTTCTATTAGTGGTCAAGAATCCTTCTCACACCTAAGCACTTGCCAATCTTCCAATATTGGTATTGTAACCACAGTCTCTCACTCTTCTGTCACATGAATTACTAGTGATCCATCTAATTTTCTAATTTCTTGCATAACTCCAGAAAACAAGCCATTATAAGCAAGAGTTATGTCCAGTAGTTAAGCACAATGTACCCAATTATCTTATTCAGTAGGCACAAGTGTGCAACAAAATATAAAAGGTCCAGACACCACACACTAATCAACAGGAATGTGTCAGTGCTGTTATATCTTTTTATTCCTCAGAAAGTTGAAGGAAACGAATTTTGTATGCAGATAAGCATTTGTTCATTAACACCAGGGGAAGAAATCGCTGGGAGGGCAAAATATTAACATTTCTATTATCATTTTAAACCAGGTAAGAGTGATTTCATTTACAAGAACTAAGAATCATGTTTTGTGACTCTAGGGCAACAAAATTCAAAAATTAACAGCACTTGAACTTGTCACTTTATTCACATATGAAATTCTAGGGTAAAAATAACTGATTTATCAAAGCCATTCAGCCCAGAACTTCTGACAAGATTCAAAGAAAATTTCCAAATAAGCATGGAATTATATTAATATATAAAACAAGGCCTTCCAGCTTTTTACCTAATTATGTTGTTTAGAATATAAATTTTATTTTGAAGTCATCAGCAGAAATTAATTTGAACAATTGTTATGATCTCTAGCAGGTAGGGGAACGCTTTAGAATCCTACTTTTCTAGTAACTATTATTATTTTAAGTAATTTCTTCTAGAAGTTATCAAAAGTTTAGAAAATTAGTAGCTGTGTCCTGTGAGATTTCTTGTGAAATATGGGATTGATTTCTCCTCAAAAAATTATTCTGAACTAATTCCACAGTGTGAGTTGGTTTGCACTTTCTGGAAAAGCATATGATCCTCCTGCAAACATGGCTTCATTTAGAAATAGGTCACTGTTTGTCTAACTCCTTGCTCTAAGATGAGATCATGGTTGATCTGGGGCAAGAGGTTCTTAAACAAACATCAGTGCTCTTCAGAAGATGGTCACTGCAACCCATGGGGAGAGTACATGATGACAAGATCAGGGATTGGGGTGCTGTAGGTGCAAATGCCAAGGATTATAAGGACAATGCTGGCACCTAGGAAAGTGCAAAGAAGGATTCCATCTAAAGTTGTGGGTCAGAGGGAGCCTGGCCTTGCCATTATCCAAGTATCTACATTTGGATTCCAGGCTTGAGGAATGAACTGCTATATTCGAATGTGCCTTCATTACGGAAATTGGCACCACAGCCTCATAAACCAATACAGAAGAGATGATGGACAGAATGGCACATATCCATGATTCCCAATATCTGAGAAGTAGAGACAGAGGAATCAGGAGCTCAAGGTCAACTTCTCCTACACAGTGAGCTAGAGGGTAATCTGAGTTATGTGATCCTGTTTATCAAAGAGCACAAGAAAGAAAGGAAGAGGGAAGGAGAGAGGGAGGGAAAGAAGTAGAGAGCCAAGGGAGGGAGGGAAGAAAAGAGGGATTGGATGGGGAGAAAGGGAAGGAGGGAGAGAGGGCAAAGGAAGAAGAGGGAAAGATTTTAATTAATGTAAATGTTGACTCAGCTTGGTTAGCGCCATTTCTAGCCTTCTTGTTACTGATTCAGCAGTTGACTAGAACACAGAGCTTTACTAAACTTCTCCAATGTTCTCCACCTCAGACTTTCACCTCGGTAAAAGTGAGGTTCTTCAATCTGGTTATTTTTGAAAGGAGTATTAACCAAAGAGCAATATTTTATTCAGCAGATGGATCAAAAGAGGACACTTATGCAAAATAATATAAAATGTCATTATATTTGAATTCATTATATTTGAACAGTAGTCCTACATATTTGGATATGAAGTTTACTTGCTATTTGAATTTACATATGATTTATCACAATAATCCAGTGATGATACAGCAACTAGCATTTACTGTTGCCTTGATACATTGTTATTTGTTATGGTGAACTGAGTTGCAGCACATATACTCACCCTAACTCTTACTCACCATCTTCTCCACAGAACCTGTTCCTTACGTTGAATCCCTATTTGTCAAATTTAAATCTACTTGAGGAAAAAAAATCTTAAGGATAAAATATTAAGTGTGGGCATATGGGTAGGACTTCAATCTTACAACATTAGTATTCTCAAAAGGAGAGAGGCAGAACATCAGTCTATTTCTCTATCTCTCTATTAGCTCTATCTATCTATCTATCTATCTATCTATCTATCTATCTATCTATCTATCTATCTATCTATGTATCTACCTATCCCTCTGTAGTAAGGACAGATGATGACTTTGCAAGAAGACAGCCATTTGCAATGCTGAAGGCCTTCTCTTCATGGGACCTGCCCATGTCAGCACCCTGATCTTGCTATTAAAGCTACCCATAAGATCATATTTTGACTTCTAGCCAGAAAAGACTGCTATACTAGAAAGTAACTGCTACACACTTATGAAAAGGATTCACAAACTGTCATGAGGTTTTAACTTTGATAAAAATTATAAAAGTTTGATATTGCTGAATATATGTGATAACAATAGCCTTTAAAAGGAAAGTCTCCAATGTGAGGAGACAAGAACTGACCTATCTACTTACAGCACCTGATGGAAGCTTTCCCCCACCATGCAAATTATATTTATTAACATGGGGACTTGACTTTCAGACATATTTAAGAATTTTTACATAGTTTGCTCATAAATCTCATTTTACTACCAAATTTTAAAACAAACAGTCTGTAAGTGAAATAATTAAGGTCTCATGCTTTCGGTACAATCTTGTACCATATTCTCTATCTGTTTCTTCCTGAGCAAGTATATTTACTTTGCCCTCACTTGGGTAGGACTTCAAGGAATTACAGAGAAAGCTGTAGATGTTGAGCCCTGGAAGAGTACTTGAACGGTGGCAAGCACGAGCATGTCAAGGCTGCACTCCTCTAGAACAATGTGTATGGTGCCATCTTACTCAAGACATGGATTAGCACCTGTGACAAGTCCTTGGCTTCAGCTCAGCAATACACAGGAACCAAAACAATCAGGTAGATACAATAGCAGTAGTTTAACAGTAATACATGAGGCAATATGTACATTATAGATTTTCCTGATCTTGTCACTTGAACTGTTTCACACTTCACAAATTAAAGGCCTAACCACCCCATTACATATAAAGTATTTAAATATGTGCATTTAAGATGATATGTTCATTAATTTTTATTGTGACAATATACTGATAGAAGCAATTTAAAAGAGAAAGAGATTATTCTTGTCTTCCCGTCTTGTGCAGTCTAGTCCATCATAGCAAGGAAGTGATAGAGAGATGGCTCATGGCTACAGAATAGTTTGGTGGCTGCTAACTCACAACAAGGTATAAAGAACGAGCACAGGCGGTACCCGAGGCAGGTATAGCCTTCAAAGTCTGCCCACAGGAATCTCCCTGCTATCTCCACCTGTTAATTTTCAACCCCCAAATATTTCACAGGCTTCAAAATCTTCTGTCAGTTAAAGACCGAGTATTTAAACACGGGGACCATGGGGACATTTTCACATTCCCCAATAGTTGGTGGCTAAAGTAAAAGAGGTCTTATCAGTAAGTGCTAATCCAATGTCACTTGTGTCTTTATAAGAAAAAAAAAAATAGAAAGAACCTCAGGCCGAAGGGAGACCTTGTGATGACATAGGAGGAAGATGGCCATCTGCAAACCAGAGGGGCTTCAGAATGAATATGATACCGCCACAGCTTGATCTCAGCTCTGCATCCTCCAAAATCATAAGAACATGATGTATTTTTGTTAAAGTCCCCAGTGAAGATTGAGGTATTTGATAGCTAACGCTGAGCTGTGAATGCTGTTTCTGAAGAAATGCAGCCCAGACCTTAACAAGCATTGCTGACTCCGACTCCCAAGTACCCCTGCTGGCACTCACATCTAGGGATTTCTCTTGAGTTCCTTGAAGTCTTACCCAGGTTAGGGCAGAGGAAACACACTTGCTAAGGAAGAACCAGATCAACTAATAAAATGAGCACACAGAAAGCAAATATGAGCTTTAAGATGGTGAAAGCCTTCAGCGGCTACTATAACCATAGGCTGATACTTGTCTACCTACCGCTCCAAGTTGTAGATTTTTCCTTTGTTTCAAACTAAAACCCTTCATTGGTTTATGGTTTTTTTTTCTTTTAATCCTAAAATATAACATAAAAAATACATTCAAAGCTTTCATCCCTCAGACAGAGAACGGTTTTCCAAAACTTCAGGGTTGACTTAAAGTTCAGAAATGAAATGGTTGAATCTCATGGTATATTTTGTGCCAGTATGTACAATGTTGTACCATGTGACATGTTTTTATTTACTGCTGTATCTCTTTCCACAGTGCCATGGTGATATTTCAGATGTTAACAGACACAATATAACATTTTCAAATTCATTCTCCTTCAATGCTTTTAGCATTGAATCTGCCCAATTTATGTTGCACCAAGACTCTTTGACTGAGCTCCAAGCGAGATGTTTCAGATGTAGTACTCAGAAACAAAAAGCTTGAAACCCGTCCATTCTGTTACACCGTCGCAGACACTGTCAGTATCTGTTCTTAAGAGAAAAATCAAGAGAACATTGTCCCTTTCTTACTCACATATTTCTCTAACTGTTACTTCTCTTCTAGCATAAAGGGTAACACTTCCATTCCCCAAAAGAGTTACCAAGGAGCTTTTGAAAAAATGGAGGTTCTTTTGATACATGAAGAAAAGTCCCTGAGGGACAGGAGAAATGGCTCAGCAGCTAAGAGCACTGCTCCTCCTTCAGAGGACTGATTTAGTTACCAGCACCCACGTGGTGGCATACAAACATCGGAAACTCTAAGTTTCTGGAAATCTGATGCCCTTTTCTGAACCTCAAGGACACCATTCAAGCAGGCAAAACATGTGTAGACCTAATATAAGCCATTCAAAATTTTTAAATGGAAAAGAAAAACCCTTGAATGTTCACAAAGTAAACATGGAGAACATCTTTCCAGAGACACCATGCAGCTGTACATGCCAAATCATCCCTAGGAATTTTCCCTGTTAGGTTTTCTACAAGCATCTTTGCTGAGAAAAGAAAGACTGCTACTTCTGTTTTCAGTTAATACTCTCGTACCACTTATTATTCTGAAGACACTGTTCTACACAATTTACAAATATTGTTGGACTCTTCATAATACTTCTACTAAATGCATACTGCAATAACTTCTATATTAAACATAAATAAACTAAGGCACAAAGAAGTCGACTAACTTGTGTAAGGCCTCAGGTCTGGTAAATGCAAGCAATCCACAATGTAAGGAAAGAGATGGCATTTGAGACATGGGGAGAGAAAGGAGAAAAGAGATGCTCATTTATATATTTCTAAATATTTTCTCTCTTTGCACCCCAATTTGGGCTGTTAACTAGTACACTTTATCTTAATCATGGTATATATGACTAAATTTGGTCCTGAAATGATTCAAAATCCCCCAAAAGATTTAGTTTCCCAAGCAAATTAGTGCTTTACCAAAACATGTGCCACTTTGGTGTAGACTTCCTCCATCTTAATTTCTCTCATTGTTGATCACTATCTGCTTTGTTTTTAAAAGACTTAATATAAAACCTTTGAATGAAAGTAAAAAATAAAAATAAAAAATAAAAGAAGCCAACCAAGCAGTCTCTGGCTTTAGACAGAGAACAGAACCATACATTTTTAAAAATATGTGAAAAGCAACTGTGTTTCACAGTTAGATTTTCCATTTCCATTTGATTTGAATATTTTTCTGTACCTAACACTTTTCCTGGATTTTTCTGATGTAAAAAAAAAATATGGCAGTGTGAATTATTCCAAAACTCCCTCTCACATTCTTATTTTTCCTATATATTTCATGTCCTTAACACACACAGGAACGTTCAATTCGTGTTAGGTAGGGGTTCTGGATGAGTTAAACATGGAGAGAAACTTTGAATGTTTTGAAGAAGAGCAGAACTGGGTACACTGGGTAAGAAGGCTGACAAGGTTAAAAGAAAATTAGAAAGAGACATATCTCCGTCTGAGCAGGTAAGATGAATTTCAGTTAGCTGCCATGAGAAGACCTAACTTTGAAGATAGTACCACCACCACGCTGATTTTGTTATTTTGTCTTAATTTATGAAGACATTCTTGAGAGTTCTAAAGAACCCTACTCCATGCTAGCTAGTGGGTTATATGGAGAACCACCCATCTCAATGAATTTATTGAGCACCCTTCAAGCTGATTCAAGAAAAAAAAATGTCATATATGAAATAACATCCTAATTTAAAACTTAGGCCTTGAATCTTTTCAAAATTCTGTTAAGTGAATGGCTGTATTTGTAGACACATTGTTTTGCAACTGTCTAAACTACTTCTTATCTATATAGTTCAACATGTTTGTTTGGATACTGGCACATAAGGTTTTACAGCATGTCTATAGCGATGGAGAGATTGTAAATTCTATATGCTAATATCCATTTTCATTAAAATTTCAAAATCAATTTAATCTCAAGGACATGGAAATCACCTAACTGCCTTGAACTCAGTATGTGAAAATTGAGTTACACAGTTCTATTGATCTGACATTGACCAAAAACATTAAAAAAAAAAAAGCAAAACTAGAACAAAACAAAGAAAGCATGTGATGAAGGGGGAAAAAACCCCTCTCCTTAAAAATAATCAAATGAGCATATTATTTTCACAAAGCAGTAATTATTTATAAAACATTCATCAGGTGTCTGGCACAGAATGGCACTTCCAACTTTATTATATATTTCAATACATTTTAAACTATTCACACTTTCTAAGGCTTGTTTTCTTCATAGCCTTTGGAACTAATCATGTGGTTATTAGAAGAAGCTATTCCAGTGGCTTCACCTGATGAATTAATGTAATTAAAAGCCAAAGACTATTTGCATGACTAGTAGATGGATCCTAAAGAAATCAAATTGGAAATTAACAGTAAAGTTTGGTGTCTGCTTCAGTTTGAGTGAAAGACACAAAAGAATAGAAGTCACAAGTGGGTTTTAATGACTTGGCAGAGCTTTACAACTGGGTTAAATTTGGTGTTAGTTGCTGTAGAGAGTTGTGACTGAAATTTTTCCCAGGGAAGAAGAAATGTCACAGTATTTTGATAAGCCAGGGAGATGAACTCTTATCCCCCCACCCAGCCTTGTGCCATCAGCAAGACAAAAAGAACAAAAATGCATCATTTATAAGCCACAGCTCAACCATTATCTCCTAGTGAGACACTTGTTTTAAACACTCAGGGACCTTTTTTCTTCCCCTCTGTGAAGTCTACAGCTCTCTGAGAGGCTCCTTCTCCCTTAGAGCTGTGAAAGAGACTTGACACTTGCACAGCCAAAGTTTCTAGGCAACGACAGAAGGGCACTCATACACCCTCTGGGTCACAGCCAGTTCTGAAGTACAGAGGCAGCAGACGAACAGCATATGTCTCTTTGATCACAGATATCATCTAAAACTGATGTGGAGAGAAAATCCTGTTCTGCACCAAAGGCTTTACAGACTCTTTTTCTGACTTCACCCTCCAAGCAAAGAAATGGAACCTTGCTCAAATTATGGACAGACCAGTCCTTGATGCTAAAATTGAACAGTCTACCTATGTGCATGCAAGAGTATATCTGAATGTGTGTGGCACACTTTGGAATGTTTATGTCAGCAGTAAATCCAGGACAAACAAACCAAACAAGGCAAAATATGCCAGAGATATAATCGGGTATTTATTCCTTCATTCCGTGAATGTTGATCAAGTGATAACTAAGGATACTGAGGCTTCCACTGAGATCCAAAGTCCCAGATTCACTATGGAAGTTGTGATCATAATTACTAACAATTACATTGGCCTTAAGGAATCAGTGGAAGGTTGCATTTTGCATAGCATTTGATTGATTTAAATATACATCCTGGTATATACACAATTACATCTCCCTATAATCCCCACAATTATGAAGTATAAGCGTATTTGGAATCTCAAAAAAGTTTTATGTTTAACCTATCCTTAGATGCTACAACAGTCTCTTAGCACAATACCCACAGTAACTTTAGTTAAGTTTGGATCAAAATTGATAGAATGCATAAAACAGAGAGTTAAGATATTTGCAGAAGGAACAATTTGAGGTAAGAATCAGGACCAGAATACAGTCAGTTGCAAATGCCCATGCAAATAACCTAGAATTTTTCTGTTGTTTTCACCTATTTTGGCTTAAAGGGAACATGAAAACCATCATTCATATCAATGTTAAACTATATGCTCACAACAACACATACAAATAATTGCTAATGTGTCAAATTGTTGGTTACATCTTGTACACAACAAATGAACTAAATTTCCCTTTTCATTTTCAGTGTAGTGGCCCCTCTAAATGCAATATCTGTGGACTCTTTTACCAGTGTCGTAGCAGCCATCACCAACAGGAAGGCAGGAGGGAACAGTAATTGCCAGGTGCAATAGAGCAGAGAAGAAATTACTCTCTCAGGGGATTTACTTCAAAGCTGTGGGGCTGTAATTCTTGATGTCTGAAAAGGGATAACCTTAGTATCAGTCCTGGCTGGGTCATTGCATGCTGGGATCTCAGCACTGGCGATGGGAGCAGGGCATGCAAGAGAAAGGGAGGCAGTGTGGCTGTGGAAAGTGATGCCTTGGTAATGTGTAAGACAAGCAAGAGGTTTTGGTGCCTTTCATTTTGTGCCCTGTGCTTAGCATTCTACATTTCCTAGCAGAAGCCAATAATTCTTTGAGAGACTAGTATAGTATAAATTCTCACATCATTTGCATATAAGAAGACTTACATCTTTGTTAACATTTGTAAACCTTTATTAATTATTTCCAATCTTACAGTTCTTGAATTATGTGAAAATTGCCATATTGAACACTTTCATGTTGTCAACTCAAAAAACAAATCTTGTAAAACCACAGATGGTGGGTTTGGGTGGGTGGCCTAAGGCTGCAGGGTAGGAGCCCCACATGGGCTGCTCTTGCTTGTCCCAGGAAGATATCCACAGACAGTGGGCTTGGAAGGGTGACCTAGGGCTGTGTCATTGCCACTTTAGAACCTGGGATTTTTCCGGTATTAGCCTGGTGGCCTGAAGAAGGAGCTTAGAGTATCCCCGTGGATTCTCCTCTCACCTGAGAAACACAGAGGTCTGGGTTTCAAGCTTCACAGTAAGGTCTGCCAGACACCTTGCCCTCCCCACTGAGTTGCTGTTCAGACACCTTGTGTGGTCGGTGCTGCCATCCTGGATCTCCTCAACAAATCAAAATGACTCTGAGATTCCACCTCACACCCATCAGAATGTCTAAGATCAAAAACTCAAGGGATGACACATGCTGGAGAGGATATGGAGAAAGCATAACCCTCTTCCATTGCTGGTGGTAATGTAAACTTGTACAACCACTTTGGAAAGCACTCTGGTGCTTTCTCAGACAGTTAGGAATAGTGATACCTCAAGATCCAGCTATACCACTCCTAGGCATATATCCAAAAGATGGTCAAGGACACAACAAGGACATTTGCTCAACTACATTTGTAGCAGCTTTACTTGTAATAGCCAGAATCTGGAAACAACCCTAGATGTCCCTCAATGGAGTAATGGATACAGAAATTGTGGTACATTTACACAATGGAACACTATTTAGCAATTAAAAACAAGGAACTAATTACATTTGCAGGCAAGTGGTGGGAACTAGAAAAGATCATTCTGAGTGAGGTAACCCAGAAGCAGAAAGACGTGTATGGTATATATTCACTTATAAGTGGATATTAGACATATAACATAGGTTAAACATACTAAAACCTATAGTCCTATAGAAGCTAAAAAACAAGGGGACCATTAGAGAAGAGGCTGAAACCACGTTCAGAAGGACAAACAGGATAGACATCTGAATTAGCAGAAGACAGGGAATAAGACAGGAGCTTTCCATACAGGATCTCAGAAAGACTCTACATATCAGGGTATTGAAGCAGATGCTGAGACTCATAGTCAAATCTTAGGCAGAGTGTAGGGAATCTTAAGGAAGTAAGGGGAGATAGCAATACCTGGAGGGGACAGGAGCTCCACAAGGAGACCAAGAGAGCCAAGAGACTAATACCAAGAGAGTTCTGCAGAGACTAATACCTCAACCAAGGACCATGCATGCATGCAGAGGACCTAGACCCCTTGCTCAGATGAAGCCCGTAGGCTGTTTAGTTTCCAAGTGGGTTCCCTAGAGGGTTCCCTAGTAAGGGGGGCAGGGGCTGTCTCTGACATGAACTCAGTGGCTGGCTTTTTGATCACATTCCATGGGGGGTGTAGCCTTGCCAGGTCACAGAGGAAGACAAGGTAGCCAGCCTTGATGAGTCCTGTTAGGCTAGGGTCAGATAGAAGGGAAGGAGGACCTCCCACATCAGTGTACTAGGGGAGAGGCAGTAGGAGAGAAGAGGGAGGGAAAGCGGGAGAAGACAAGGAAGGTAGCCACCACCTGGATACAAAAATGAATAAATTGTAGTAAGTAATACATTTATAAAGAAATAAGTAAACAAACAAACAAAATCTTGAAAAACCAATGATTTTAAGCCAGTTTTACAAATGAAAAATAAATTTGAACTAAAAATTTACTTCCTGTCAGAATTAAGGCAAGAGTTAGAGCTAGATCTGGGGTTGATTTTAGGAGATCACCATGTTATATTTCTACTCATAAAATTGAAAAAAGGTTCTCATATACAGTAGGTAGTATACCAGAAAGACAATATAGATCACAGATATACTAGACAATACAGACTTTGAGGTGGGATCAAACCAGATTTTCATGTAAATTCTTTCAATTTGCAAACTTCCATGGCCAATCCAAATAGAGGAAAGTTTCAGTTTTAAATGGAAGTTTGTCTGAAAGTTGTAAATCTTTGTTAAATTCTATGAATAGAAATGACATTGCCTGAATCATATGGATAAGTGTATTTTCAGTATCCTCTCTCAACAAATGAATACATGGACCTGGATTATGCTTATTTATAAAGTACAAAGATTTTATTATAATTTTGTTGATGTATTATATTTCTGGTCATTTAATTGTCATATGTGACAAAACAAAGTTTTTTTTACTTTATTCTTTTATATTCTATAAAAATGATGATAGAATATAATCTCATGAAAGTCATGGAAAATATTTCCATTGTGTTCACTTTTCTCATCAGAAGCTACTGCTATTAGGAATATAACTTATCTAGTGCCGTGTTCAGCCTTCATCAGGGGAGCTTCCTTCTGCAGCAGAGGGGAACACAACCAGACATTATCCAGACAGAGGAGAGAGATGCTGGAACACTCAGTAGATGCAATTATCCTACTTAAACAATTGGTCTGTATACCCATTAGCGGCAAGCTCTTCATGACATATATATAAATTAATTTATATATTAATATATAACATATACTTATATATTATATATTAACATATATTAATATATATTAAGCTGGTTCTTTAGTTGTTTCAAATTTTAGTCTATGTAGCATTTTAAAGCATTGGCTTTTTTTATAGCTTTGTATTAATATAATGACTTGGATGTAGTTTATATGTTATTTATACCCTGATATTTGGTTTTCTCTATCTCCCATTACTTTTTTCTGAGTCAAGAATTCCACCAAAATACCTTTATCTTTTCGAATATTTTTCCCCTGAAAATATCTGGATCTATATTTTTCATTTTTTTCACTAATTTAGTTCTATTTATTACTCAGTTCCTGGGCTTAATGATGTATTTTCCTATTGTCTACTGTGTGTGTGTGTATGACCCTCAGAGCTGTTTTGTTTATAATGTCAGTGGTAGAATTTAGACACATATATGTTCAGTCTACAATCTTGAATCCCCATCCCGCTGGTTACAACAAGAGTTTAACACATATGCAAAATGTTGGTGATTCTTTTCCTGTGGTCATTTCTCAAATGACTTAAGCTGGCATGTAAAATACTTAAAATGTTGTATGCATCTCCATAATCAGCTGAGTTCAATATACAATGATGTTAAAAACCCACAAATGTCATTTTCATATAAAATTGTTCACAAATGTTTTCAAGTTGCAAAATAAATTTTAGTAATTTATTCAGACAATAAAATATTTCCCTATCAATTATTCACACTTCAATTCCACTTAAAATCCACCTATTCTAATAAAAAGTCTTTCCATATCCTCCCTACTCAAAAATAAATCTGCCCTAGTAGATCAAGGCAACAGTACCTAACCTGTGATTGATATAAAAATAAATAAATTAAAATAAAAAATAAATAAATTAAAATAAAAAATAAATAAATTAAAATAAAAAAGATTGTTTCTCATTATTAGCTAAAGAACTTGTAATTCTAGTTGAATACCTTTAGCTCAAAACTATAAAATGAGTTGCTTCTATTTACTAAATAATAACTAGTTTGTGTACAACTGACTACATATTTTGTGTATGCTATCTTATTCTCATAAAAATCTGGTGAGGAAATTTCGTGTGTGCTTTGCTTACTCACTAATTACAAACAACGTTTAATGAATTAAGTGTATGTATTTGAGATAGTTGAGATGGATTTGAATATTCTTAGATGAGAACCTCAGTTTCTTCATTTTTAAACTGGGGTGACAACTGTACATATATGTCATGAGATAAAGGGGAGTATTTTTTTTCTTTTTTGGAAAAGTATGTGATACGGGGTAAATATTTAATGTTAGTCACATGCTTAGTTTTTGCCACTGTGATCACAGCTGGCAGAAACAACTTAAAGGAGTGTGGTAGTATTAGCTGTCACCCTGGCAGATCCTGCATCACCTGGGTGATGTTCCTGTGGGCATGCCTGTGCAGTATCATCTTGATTATGCTGAGTGCTATGGGAACACCCATTTTAATTGTGTGTAGACCAACCATTCCCCATGACATGGGCCACATAAAAGGAGAGAAAACAAGCTGAACAGCAGCATGCAATGGCTCCTTGCTGTCTACTCGCTGCAGGCTTGGTGGGACTCACTGCTTTAACTCTTGATACCTGGGCTTCCCCACAATAATGGGGACTGCAACCTAAGGCAGAGAAACTAAAACAGAGAGGAAATATTTGTATTGACACTCTCTGTTTCCGAGGGCTCAAGTCCTTTATGTCAAGGATTGTATGGCTGAACAGCTCAGTGAATGGTGAATGGAACATGTGTTGGGAACCATCCACAACTGTTAATTCACAAAACTGAACTAAGAACCAAAGGCTGGGTTGCAGCTTTTAAGAGCTTACCTGGTGTTTCTGCCAGCGAGATGCCACCACCCAAAGTTTCCACAGTGTATACATAACATCACTATCTGTGAAACAACAATGCAGAGCAGGGATTTTTCAACCATCCTAATATTGTGACTCTTTAATACAGTTCCTCATGCTGTGGTGACTCCCAATCATCAAATTGTTTTTGTTGCTGCTTCATAATTGTAACTTTGCTACTGTTATGAACCATAATGTAAATACCCGTGTTTTCCAGAGGTTTTAGGTGACTACTGTGAAAGATCATATTGCAACCCACAGGCTGAAAACCACTGATTTAGAATATTAATGTGTGTGGCCTTTCTGGATAAAACCAGAATACTGGCTGTTTTTAATATTCTTTTCTTTAGTTCCTAAAATGAAGTTGGTCTAAAGTAGCAAATATCAAAATGCCTACCATTTTGCCTGTGGACTTAGATGCTCAAATAATCAACAATAGTTACATCATAAAGTGACATATATTTCTTTAAAATTGTGGTATATTTCAAAATTGGTGGTATCCAGGAGGATCCTATTTTTAGAAGTCTGAATGGAACACAGTTACACCTGGCTAGCTCAGCATATGATTTGTAGATGCAAGTACTTCCCCACTAGATTCTTAGTTTTTTTTCTCAGAACAATTATATTTTAAAAAGCTTGTTACAACCAAAAACATCTTCCATAATAATTCCTCTTATTTTTCTTCTGCTCTTGTAGCAATGCTCTAGTCACAAGACAAAGGAATCTGTATGATTTCAAGGCATGACTCGCTTCCAGGAAGTCAATATTCACACATTCTCCATTTTTCATGCATGAGCAATATGTAAAACTATAAAAATGTTTGGGCATTTGAGAAGCCTAAACCAACAGAAAGTAACTGTTTTTATCAAATCTACAAGGGAAATTAAACTTTAATTTGAATAAATATACTGCACTGCACCATGAAAGATGAGTTGCTATCCATCTAAGCTAACAAGATGAAATATAACAAGATGAAATCCAGTAAGAATGAGGAAATATCTTCAAAGCTTCCTGTATGAACATGATGATGATTCACAGGTGTGTAGACATGCTTTGTAAGTAGAGCTGGAATACGTAACAAATATGTGAACATATGAGCATAATTGTGGTCTGTCTCTCTTCAAAAGCAGTATTTATTTTTCCACATTGATAGTTATGAAAGAGACGTCTTAGAGATGATGATGTTATCAGTGTCCAGAGTGCCTACGACTAAATTAACTGAGATCAAAGTATTTGACCAATTATGTGTTTAGTGTACATATTACGGTAATCAAGTGATCAGTGTCTAATTCTAGAAGAAAGGAGAACAAAGCCGAAGCTTACAGGCTGGTTGTTTAGAGAGAAGCTCCTAAGGGTTCTCATCACGAACACGTACAAAATTCTGCTGTGTAAGGTGAATGATGGGATAACCATTTCATACTGTGAACTTTAAATAGAGAAATTTATTTCTAGTTTTACCATAATATAAGTGCATAAAAGGAATGATTTTTCTCCCAAGCTGTCAAGGAAAATTACTTCACCAAAAAACACAGTGTATTATGAGTGTATTTACATACTTCATCAATGCCCTTCCTGTCAATTAGTTCACGGAAACATGCTCTCTAATTTAAACCATTTTTTAAACTTAAGACACACTGCTCTCATCCATGCCACTGTTATAAACTGTGATTTGGTAAGTCATAATTGAAACACACTTAAATTTATGATAAGGATCTAGCCCATATTATTTGTTGTAAAACTGATCATTTACTTATCATTATCATCATGGACATACAGTTGCACTGTGGGTTGAAGGAAGTCTCTAGAGATAGAAGATCTGAGTATCCATCTCATAGCGGTACTCACTAATTATTGGATTCATTTGAATCTCTTGGAAAACAGTGGCTTGTTCGTTAGATGATAGGTAATACCCTGAGATAGTAATAGAGGCAGTTTTCTACAAATTTTAACTATAAAACCCATCGATGACATGGTGACTCTAGGAGGGAAGCAGTACAACAAACACTGTTGCGAAGGAAAGAAAAGGGAGGAAGTGGTCCAACAGGAAATCTCATGCGCTGTAACTTACTTACCTCATCCTAATAGCATCTAAGGTCACCGGAAGCAAGGCTTCACCTACCAGAAACCTACTATTAGTAAATTATGTTAAGTGTTAACTGTTAATAAAATTAAAATGGAAAATTAAAAGAATCCGTATTTTAAAATTAGGGCGACAAGAAGGTTCACTATATAAATGTGCTTGATGTATATTTAAGTTTGATTTCTTCCACTGTTGATATTAAATACTCTGACAAAATCAACTTAAAGAATAAAGGGCTTGTTTTAGTTAACAGTTTGAGCCACAGTCCATCATAGCAGGGAAGTCAAGGCAGCAGGAACTTGAAGCAGTTGGTCTCATGCCATCCACAGTCAGTACAATGAATGTATGCATGCTAGTTTTTTCAATTGTACAGAACCAAGGAACCTCTGCTTGGGGAATAGTCCCACCCAAAATCAGTATGATCTTACCACATCAGTTACTTTAGGCAAACCTATTCCTCACAGACATTCTTAATCTATAGCTGACCTTAATCTACATAATCTGTCACATCTGTGCCCATAGAATAACACCCCAATGTACATCCTATATGTAACATCTACACCTAACTCTAACCATGACATTGTGTGAGCCTGGAACCCAGAGTTCCATCCCCAGAAATCATTGAAAGATTGAAAACTACACAAATTTCTCCTCTGACAGCCATGTCTGTGGCATAGCATGTCTGACCCCAGTCCCCCACCCATTCAGTGAGAGAGAGAGAGACAGACAAACAGATGGAGACAGACAGACAGACAGACACACACACACACAGATATGTTGGAGGACGGTCTGATGCATGTTACTGGCCCTCAAGATCTGATTACACCTATCCTTTTTTTTGTAAACCTGCCTAAGACATACCTGATTGGTTAATTTAAAGGCTTATGGACTAGGCGTGGCTAAGGTTCCCAGGCTTCAGGGACAGGAAAATAGATAGATGGAAAGAGAGGTGTAAGGAGGATGCCAGGGTGGGTTAGTGTGGAAATAAATCCATGTGGGCTGAGAGGAAAGACAATGTAGGTGAAATATTGAGACAATGTAGGTGAAATATCTGTCCAGCCCTAGGTAAATAAGACAATTATAAAAGCTAACAGTTGTCTTATTATTTGTGATAGCAGGTTAAATAATACCACTGTGATAATCGTAGGGAAAATAATAAACATTATACAGCCCCCACTTTTTTTTACTACAATATAGATAGATACATAGATACATAGATGATAGATGGATAAATAAATTTTAGAACCATTTTCATGTATTCAGCTAGAAACCACATTTTCAGCATTAACTATCTCTAATAATTTACTGTATATCATACCTACATTCTTGTTAATTAATTTTGAGACTTCTCAAAACATTGCCTGATCTTCCTCCTGTATTTATTTCTCTCATTTCCTATGAGCTTATTTGGTTTAAGAGCAGATTCTCTGTGGTCAGGTGTGTGTGTGTGTGTGTGTGTGTGTGTGTTGGGCTTGGATTAGACATTCCATTAATCTCTCTCTCTTCAATAGTAACTTCTTCAAGAGATGACCATACAATTCACTCCAGACAAGGAAAGCTAACCACAAGACTTTCATGAGTAATACCTGTTCATGTGAGTTCCCTAGCACTGAGCTGTGTAGGAGTGTGTGTGTGGAATTCAGAAGTATTCCTATCTTAAGAGGCTCTCATCTAAGAGTATAACTGAAGCCCACAGAGGCTAGAACCAGGAAACAAGAAAGAACCAGAGCTTATACGCAAAGACTATATGATGTTCATACAAAGTTCTCTTGTTTTAAAAACATTCTAAATAATACAAGAATGTAAGTGCGGAGGCTGGGGGTCTTAGCTGGGGAACATAACAAAACAGAACATTTTATTTTAAATAGCTGAAAAGCTGAGATGTCAAAGGACTGGCAGGACAGCTCCTGGCACTTCTGATCATATTCTTCATTCTTGTACCATAGCTATGAAGAAGAACAAATAGGAAATTACACGTGAAGTGTAAGCATCACCTAGCACACACCACACGAGGAGCGTTCCACTCTCCTCTTTGTGTTTCACTCTGTTCCTTTGCATAGAAGCAGCACGAAAGCTAAGCATTCCCAGTCAGTACAAAAATGTTGCTTGAGAAAAACTGGATTTACTAAAGCCTTTGATATTAACATGCCTTCCAATTTAAAATAAATAGATTTGGCATTCGTGCTTAGCAGTTTTCAAAGTTAACTGTCCTCTGTTACCCCCAAATCAGAAGGTTTTGGCTAGTGGACAACCTCGCTCTTCTTAGCACTTTTTTTTTTCCCCTAGGGATGCTGGCTTTCTCAGTTTTAGAAGACAGTGCAGCAATTCCTTGCCCAAACATTTATTCACAACACCATGCTTTTCATTAAAGTAAAACCTTTATACTCCACGTATCCTTAACAGAGAGAAGGTGAAGGGCTCCCTTCAGTCATGTCACTATCAAGTTAAAACAACTATGACCATGCATTAAGCTCTGTTATGTCATCTGTAAGTAAACAAAAGCCACCGCTTTTGTTTTAGCCGAGCCTTGAGACATTCAGCAATCAAATGTTCACACGAATAGACACACATTGCAATGTTGGCAGGTTCTGTGAGTCAAGCTCAAAGTTAGAATCAACCCCATAGAGAGGGTACTTTGGGGCGGGGGGTAAGGGAAGCATCCTTGGACAGGTGATGATTGAGCTGAGATTCAGAAAATGGATGAGATAGGAGTGTGCTTCAGACACAAGAATGCGTGCTGGGGCCAGAACAGACGCTGTTCAAGGTAAGACTTCTGAGGACTCAGGGCAGAGTCGGGCATTACAGCGAAGCTGGGAAGAAACCATACTGCCCGTCCAATTATGGTGCATGTTAGGAATCCCTACCCATCAGCACAGCCCATGGGACTGATGTTAGCCACGCATAGGCGATGTATGCAAGTCACAGAATGTAACTTATCAGTTAAAAATCTGTGTGGAAAAGTCAGCAGTATGTTTTATCTGCCTTATTAAAACCAGTACTCACTCTAGGCTCACTTCAAATCTTGGTGGTTATAATCTAGGAATCTACATTTTTAACTATGTCCAAGGTGACTCTTAGAAACGCTGTACATCAAGAGTTACTGATCACAACAACATCACTGCCTGGAGGCTGCTATCTAGTCTGTCCTTTGAAAATGATCCAAATAAACCAATTTATCTTAAAATAGAAGATAAGTTACGTCCAAAAAAAGGTTCAAATATACAAGCACATTGAACGTTTTTAAAGCATAAATTCTATGTCCAATATAAACATAATTTTTCAAAATGCCATTTCATAAATACAAATTCACATACTTGTGGAAGAAAATAGACGTAAAGTGGAAGAGTAAACAGAAACTTCTATCTTAAGATTTTTAGTAAGACAGTTTGAAGAAAGAATATTCTACCTGAATGGGTGTGCCTTTTATACAATAATCTGGAATCACAATCAGATTACCTCTCTTCTTTGCACCATTCTGCATTTCTACGCTGGGGACACTAACCATTAGGCATGGTAATGAGAAGAAGATCAGAGAAAAGAAGGATTTTTTACCCAGAAAACTCCTTACATAGACCTTTAAAAAAGGCATCACTTTGGATCAGATACCCATTATCAATTTGGACAGAGAGTGTCTGAACCACCACTATCTGCAAATGATTCATGAGTGCAGGTATTTCACTACCTGAGGATTTTAGAGAAACCATAAATATAGGAAAAGACAGAAGCTGAAATTCATAAAGGGTCTTGAGAAATATCTGGGATGGAAAATTATGTCCAATATAAAGAAAAATGCAAATTCTCAAGTCTGACTTACCTGTTCCATTGATTACCAGAGAGTTGCTTTTTATTTCCCAGCTTTTTTAAATGTTGGATCTTAAACTGTGCAACTAAAAAATAGTATATTTCACTAGTTGGCAGAAATTTGCTCATTGTGAGCTATCGTTAAGAAAATAAAATTATAAGATCTTGCAAAATTAAGAACAACAGCAATGGAGAGGCTACAACAGTAACAAGCATGCACAAATTTACAAAGTTCTGAGTTAACAAAAGAAAATTGATGCAACTTCTGCATTTAAAAAACTTTTTAAAAGTAGAAAAAAATTATAACATTCACATGGCAAAACAAAAACACTCTTCCAGCTATATGATGTGTGAGCTAACATAAAAATCTCCAAGTACTATCTTCACTGTGAGCATTCTTATGGGGAAAACAACCTACTGTCATTTTAAAATAAACTAATTTTTCTTCTTTTGGCTGGAGTGCCTTATATCAGTGATGGGGAAATTTGATTGATTAATAAACAAAGAAATAAGAAGTATCCTCTTCTGACATTTATATAGTTAATCATGCATATTAAATCATTGACAATTTTGAGAGCTTATTTTTCTTTCAGCAATTCTTTTGCAACATATCTACCCTTAAATGCAAATAAAATTTCTGCCAGTTCCCTAACCAAAGACCAATGAAAGCTAGCATAAAAAAATTATGATACATGAAATTTATGGTACATGATTGGCTTTTGATTTTATTTGGAATTTAATAGAAAAACTAAGGGTGCACTGCACTATTCCTACTAAATCCATTGTTCAATGAATGTTTATTATGTGACAAACACAATGTTTAGCATTTTACAAAAGAGGATTGCATTTAACCCTAAAGGGAGTCTCTGTGGGAGTGCTTATTTCATTATGTAAAATAAATTAAGACACAAACTCAATCAGTTTTTGAGGCAAAGCTGAGATTTAAACCTTTGACCATTTGATTTTGACACCCAAATTCCTCATGTTAACTGTATATATGGTTATTTTCAAAACCAGATTCATAATTTCACTCAGGACTCCTTGCATCTTCAGATTATTTCAAGAGCACACATTTGCCCTTTTGATACTAACTTCTTTAGAAAAATTTTACTCAGAATAATTTTTAAAAGTTGATAAATCAGCCCATGAAAGATGTCATTTAACAGAGGCTTCTAGAATCAAAATAAAGTAAAGGTTGAGGTTCACACTGTTTAATTAGAGCAAGTGCCATATGCACACCATTTTCTAGGCAGGGCACTGAGAAACACATACCCATTTCCCTATCACAGCAACTAGAGGGTTTGTTGCTGTTATTGTTGTTAATCTTTGTTAATACCTGATGTTATGAAAATATGCTTAAAGAGACAGTTACTTGTTTCTCAGTTTTGACAGGTATTGTCACACTCAGATTGGGAAAGGTCATCAGCATGAGGAATGAAGGCCCAGAAGAAGCCAGGTTCCTGTAGGATGAGAAAGTCTGCAGAGATGGAGAGCCCCAACAAGGAGGCTCCCAGCATGCCAATCTGACCAAGAAGAAGCAGTTTAGAAGACAATTCTTTTCCCCAGTACTCAGCATTCTGAGATACTAGCTACAGGTTGGACTCAACATCTGCACTGTCTGCAAACTTGTCTAAAATAGCAGGTGGCTACCTATTATACCAACGATGATCCTCCAAACCCTTTAAATGCAATGTACAGAACCCTGAAAATATATAGGATTTCTAATGCAGCATACAAGTTTTCAGTCCTTCTTGTCTTTTATTCTTGGTGCAACATGAAAGGGTGAACATTTTGAGGCTTCAAGAATATAGTCAGTACCTGATAAACCAGGGTCAGATGAAAGGGGAAGAGGTCCTCCCCTATCAGTGGACTTGGAAAAGGGCAGGGAGGAGATGAGGGAGGGAAGGTGGGATTGGGAGGGAATGAGGGAGCAGGATACAGCTGGGATACAAAGTTAATAAACTGTAACTAATATTTAAAAAAAGATTTGCAATACTTAAAAAAGAATATGGGGAGTCATAAATGCAATTACAAAACAATAATTTAATGTCTAACGGGGTTTAGCCTGAAGGTAGAAAAATGTATTGAATAAATGGTGAATAAAACTGCTAAGAAGAAGAAGAAAAAAGAATATAGTCAGCTTTTCACACCCGGAACAGGTGCCTGAGTCTGCATTCCAGTTGTTCCTTAGTGACTGGCCATCACACTATGATGAAATCAGGTACTTTAAACAATAAAGTATTGTTGTAAGAGTCTTATTGCAAGCACTCCACAAGAGACAAGCAGTTATCCCAATTTGCTTGAACTGTGTTATTCCATCCCATGGTCTTTGCAGAGAATCAGGGACACAGCCATCACACACAGGCTGAGAAAGTAACATTTGTACATTTTAACCATAATTGATCACCGTTTCCTGACTAAGTGATGTTTGCCATCGTTTTATATAGTGAATCTCATACAGGTGAAGCAGCTTACAGGAAACTAAAAAATTTAAAAAAGAAAAAGAAAAAAACCGAAGCATAGTCTACCTGCCAGACACACTAAACTATCTTATCTACCTAGGCACAAGTAGTGTTAACAGCAAAGTGGTTTTCAGAGGTAGTTCCAGACCATGTTAAACTGACTCTTCATTCAGGACCACTAGGAGACCTGAGTATAGCATACTCTAGGTCCACATATTTAGGCAGAGGAGGCTGCGGCCACAGCTTCTACTATGGCGGATTAAAGGAAGGTTACATAAGTTAAGTACATTTTAATAGTAAATAGCAAGAAAAGACATGGTCGGGCTAGGATGGGCTACATAGCAGTTATTGCTTTGGAATCAAGTGGAAGCTTGTTTTGGATACTCTCTCCCCATGTGTGTTGGGTCAAGAGGACCACAAAATACAAGAGTACAGAAGGGCTGAGCAGCAGTTTGCTAAGGTGGTCAGTGTGCTGTATATTAAGCTTTCTATGTTTTTTAAATATGTCCTTTATGAAACATAAAGTGTTGTGGTTTGTCTTCTGCATACAAATTTACTAAAAAAATTAGCCATTATCTTTATTGGAACAGAAACAATAATATTCAAATAAAGAAAATCTGTAAGACCATTTAAACTAATTCCCTCCGTACCTTATACTACTCTGAGCTTAGAAGAAAAATAAAACGTGAGAGGAGAAGAGAAAAGAGGATAATGTAAAGTTCAGCCATCAAAATTGGCTTCATTAAGATCCTTAATGAAGCACACGGGAGCCATTTATTGACTCCTCAACTATTAAGATGGAACATTATTACTGCTTTAATAGTATTTCCATTTTCATTTAGGAAATAACTAATCAAGGGATCAATGTACCAAAGACTTTATTTTCTTTCCCTTGGGTCACTGCGAGTACATATTTTAAAATGCACAGACAACCTAAGAGCAATTCCTGCTGGCGCTGTATCTAGCGAACAGTTTAGCGAAATAACAAGAAGGGTACAGGTCAACAGCTACCAAGAAGACTGCTATAGAGCAAAGGAAACTCAGTGAGGGAGGTTTCCTCCTGGAAAGAGGACAGGATCACTTCCAGGGCAGGAAGCTTCCCCTGGCGGGTATGCAAAGTGTCTCCACCCTGACCTGCTGTCAGCCAGTGAAACATTTCTATTTCTCAGACTCACTTAGAATGCAAACTACTGTTTTCCTGGTAGTTCTCACAGCTCTGCTTCCTTTGAGGTACAGACGTGTAGCCACGGAACCCAATCAGATAACACCTATTTACATATTTATAAAGCATCCTGTAAAATCTCCTATCAATTGTTGCTGCTATATATAGGCCTTTCAAAGGATCTTGTGGGCCGGGCGCTCTACTGCACTGCTCCCTTCAGGAATCCAGATATATCACATAATGTGATTTCAATGTAAATGGGGCCCATCACACAGTCACACCACTTCACAAACTCTTTTCTGCTGGGGTAGCTTAAATCTAAACACACTCAAGCGGCTTGCTGCACGGAAGCAAGATTTCTTCCACATTTAAAAAAAATTTTTTTTTGAAAAAAAAAATCCAAAACCCCAACACAACAATGCCAGGGGAAAAAAATCTGAACGTTTTCTGCAGAAAGATGGGCCGTCTCCAAATCCTTGTGCCCTATCAGACAAATTAAAGTAAATCAAGCATGAAATGAAGCCGAAGAGCCCCGAGATAAGGCCCCTTTAAGTCGTTTACAGATTAGGATAGAAGAGGTGCATCTGGTCTCTGGCAGCGAAGGAGGCCAGTTTCTCAGCTCACAATAGCAGTCTGTGTATAGGATTACCTTACCTAGTCAGTGACAAGGGAGGAGGCATTCTCAAGATGTCCCTCACTAATGTCGCCAGTTAAGGGCTCTTATTAAAGTACTAATTGTTGCAATGAAAGCAATGTACTTATGATAAAACAAAACAATATCCCCCCTTCCAGGAAAAAAAAAAGAAAATCCTACAGACTGATTTATGAACTGGTCGGAAGCAGATAAACTGAGGAGGCTGGGGAGAGGGGGTCTGCTACCGGCCTAGGAGCCTCTTCGCTTATCAGGCAGGATTCTGGAGCTAGAGACAGAAGCAGATAATTCTCCAACAGGAATTAGTGACGGGGCCAGGAAGCCGTGTTACTGGTTGGACTGGAGCTCTAGCAGCTGCCAAAAGTCCTTCTCGTTATCAGATGGGTTTTGTTGCTGTGAACGGTGAAGTATTCTCTAGGAGAAACTGGTTGCTCCCTCAAAATGCTCCATGATTGATGATTAAAATATAGGAGGAGGCCGGCTTCTTGGAAGCATCTGGGATTTTGCAGTATCTCCCTGAAGACCTTGTAGTTCTTTGGCACTTTGAGCAGCCCGGAAACTCCCTTCTGTTCCTTTACTTGACAAAGAACTTTTTCTTCTCCAGAAAGAGTTATTTATGCCTTGCTGCTATATAAGGGATTCCTGAATTCCTCACCCCCAAGACACTGCCACCAGCTGAACCTAAGTGGCAGTTTCACTGAGTCTCAAGAACCCCTCTCCCCCACCCCCACCCTTGGCTCCGCGTTTTGATCAGTAGAGTTCTGGGAATGGGGAAGGGCTTACCCTTTTCTCCTCCTTGTCTTTGCTCACCTCAAGTCCCAGGAATGATGCAGCTACCAGTAGAGAAAGCAAGGCCATCCTTGAGAAACAGCCTGAAACTTGACGCTGAAGCCAAGTATAACTCTCCGGAGGACTCTGTGTTAGTGCTCACCAGGTGATTTTGCAGGGCTCATGATACGAGATTTTGCAATACACCTGAGCTTAAGATGTGCTGTCATTCTCACATTTGAACTTCACTGGCAATATGCTAAGTTATCATTCCACCAAAGTTACGGGGAATAAACTGAGGTTTAGCTGGAATGAATGCCTCACTTCAAACCATTGATCAGAGACATAGGCTGAGGATCTCAACCAACCGCATGTTCCCTTCCAGCATCTGCAACTTCCTAACCACTTTCCTCAGTGTTGGATCAAAGTGCTTATGAGGTTTTCAAGCTGTTGAGTGCAAGAGAGAGATATTTACCTCCAACCTCAGGTAACTCTTTGGCTATCATCTCTGTGGAAACAGGAACATGGATACTGAAGTTGGAAGATAGTTGTTTAATTTTTTTTTTTCTCTCAGACAACTATATGGAAGATCTTTAGATTAAAACATAAAACACCTCCTAAATTTTGTTTGAATATATTTTTAAATCTAGCCCTGTTCCTCTGTACCTATGACCTCTGTGCCCCTTCTTTAACTTTCTAAAATTATCTCTCATTATGTTAATTAGAAGAATCAATTGCCGCCATATTAATACTGTATTTATGTAAAAATGAGCAAATTTTGGTAAGTAGCATCCTTAAATAAAAAGAAAATTGAGTAAATGCAATGTCTTTGAATGACGTTCCTCAACTTGGTTTTCCTGATTGCATAAACAGAAAAAGTATCTTTAGGATCAGATCATAGAAAAGCAAGTTTAAACCGCAGCATAAGTTTAAATCTTATATTTGGTTTCCTTTCCATTTGAAAAAAAAGTTTAATTAGAAAATTTAGCTTCAAGTTTAGACTCAAATATTACAGAACAGTGGAGAAATAAGTCTTACTAGTAAGTTATGTGGATTGAAGTCCGGTGAAATGCATATATACACATCACTTATGAAAACGTTGTACTAATTTCAGTGGAGCAGGTGGAGAATTATCCTTCCTTCTGCACAGAATTGATACATTTACAAATCTGTGACCAAGTAATTTCTAACAAGTGCTCACTGCTTGCTGTTCCAAAATAATCATCTGTCTTAAATGATGTCAAAAGATAAGAGATATGCTTTGTTCCTCCATTCATTAATATTATTCATGATATTTACAACACGTCTTTACTCTCGACTTTGGAAAAGGAACATCTTTCTCTTATTTCATTGTGTATTATTTAATTACACATTTTTCTAGCTTCAAAATAAATACTGTTCTGCTAAAGGAAGAGTTAGAATATGTTCTTCTTCTATAATATTGCCATCAAAGACAAGCTAAAAGAGACTCTGCGTATTTGGTGCCATATTTCTCAATTATTGTAATTGGAATATTTCAAATTTCTTTATGCACTAAGCTTATAGTTCAGGTATAGTGTGACAATATAGTGTGACAATTCATACACAGCCTTTTGTGTATATCTCATTGATTACCTTTGATTAATTATTAGTTTAGCAATATAAATTTTTCTAGTGTCTCAATAAGAGTTAAGGCAAAGTGAATACTTGGCGTTTTTTTACATGATTTTAAGTGAGGCAATGGACATTCAACAATTTAGCAAGAGTTAACATTCAGTATTACATTAAGATTTACTGGCCCAATTAGAACACAAAAAAATATGTATTATGTGCACTTGGGACTTGGTACCATTTTCTTCCATGTGATAAAAGAATTCTGAGGCAGTGTTATCATCTTCATCAGTAAGATGAAGGGATGAAGAAATAAGCAAATGGCTATAGCTTTCCACACGTGTGTTTGTTTAGCTGTAAACCTATCTGATTTAAAGCTGAAGATTTACTGTCACTAGACAATTTCTACAGTAATTAAGAGCCATCAAAGCTTCCCGCAGTGTGCACCAACCACATGGACCTTCTCTGCATGACTTTGACTGTGGAAGGTTTGTGTTCTTTACATACATCACACCTTTTCCTTTTCATAGCAGTCTGTCTTAATAGGTACTTCTAGTTATTCTCCTTCTGAAGCTGAACAATTTGAGCCTCAGTGAACTTAACTGATGTTAGGATTTACAGCCAGGTACGTGCACACTCAAACCCTGTCTTTTTCTGTGAGTCTTGCTCTTTGGGCCCTTTTGTATTCATAAATTAGACTGATATTTTTCAAAAACACCTTTTTGCAAAAATAGTTAGTAAACTCTGATGATTATTATTTTATTTCCTAATATTATCATTGTTATGATACTACTTTCTATTTTTAGAATTTTAAGTATGTATGATCCAGTTCACCAATAAGATAGACCCTCTCAACAACAAGTTATTGTAAATAGTCTTAGATGTTATAAATTTGTTTCTTCTTAATTTTTCACTTCCCTACGAACTCAAAGAATGTTGCACAGAGTTAACACATGCACTACAAAGGTCTACTTCTAAATGTGATGTTCAAGTAGACCCTTTGCAGCAGCTCAAGTACTGGCCCCAACAGCAACTACGCTCAATGACGGTCCATTCTCACACACCCTCATTCTAGACTCTACTTTAACATTTGTGGAACTCACAGTGTTTTAACTCAGGCCATGAACCAGAAATATCTTACAGATCTTACCAAAAAGGACTGTATCTCTGCTTTGGTTAAGATGCAATTTGAGACATCCCTTGAAGTCTCAATGCCATCACTCTTGTGATTTCTCTTTGAAGAGTGGCTTAGATGCAGGAAGTGTGATTTTTCTACACATCACTAGGAAGCTCCAAATTATAAAAGAGCCATGGAGCCAAAGCCTGCCCTACTTGTTCATAATGATGGCAGCATTTGTCTATCTTAAAGCCTTGTCCACATCTCCCCTGTGCTTGTGGCTGCTTATCAACTCTTAGTCAATCATATTCACTGAGCAATCTTGTGTTCCCCTAGACTAAATAAAGACGAGATGATAATATCCTCTCTGTCTTCCTGCCTGCAATTAAGAAGGATGAAATGGGTAATGTTCTTGGCAGCAAGTCTCAGAGAGTTCTGGAAGAAAATGGTCTAAGAACCCCTCCCTTGGATTTAATCCTAGGGGAGTTATCTCTAAGAAAGGCTTGCTGGCTTGATATTTGAGAAGCCACACATTACAACAGTGTTCACATAAAAGCCGCTTCGACTACCTTTCTTCAGGGAAATGCTATTCATGAAATCATCAGATTTCATCAAATGCACTATAAGTCAAATAACTAAACAGTTCTAAATGAGGTGTTACTAAGGTGAATTGGACCTTTCTTAAAGGCTGATTGTCATTATTCCACAGACCTGTGTGTTAATAAATATTGCCTTTTAATCCATTCACACTATAAATAACGTTGAACAAGTCAAGTTTCACGGCACAATCTTGGGAAATCATTAATAATATTATCATATGACCCTGTGTGCATATATCCAAGAAAGGCTCACTGATATCTGGACTTGTCGCTGTATGGAGAGAGCCAGGCCACTCTTTTTTCGTAGCCTTTATCTGCCTCATTCCCATGGCCTTTATCTTGTATTTTTCCATAGACTATTTTCCCAAAATGTCAAAATTGTTTGGAATTATTTTCTTATCTATGAGTTAAGAATTTTATTATTGCTTGCCATCATATGATCTGTAAACTAAATGTTCTCAGATATATGATCTGGGTCAGGATAAAGGTGCTCTATTCAGTTATTTCCAGATCATTCTTTATCAACACTGCTTTCCAAATTATATTAAAACTCTCTTCTACCTTCTCATTTCTCCCTTTGAACATTTTCTACACAGTTAAAATGGCCAGGCCCAGGGTCACATTCCTCTAAGTCCAGCATTCTGGAAACAGAGGTGGGAGAATTACAAGTTTGAGGTCAGACTTGGCTAAATAACAAGATGCAATCTAAAAAGAAGGAAACAAAAGAGAGTATGATAGGAAGAAAGGGAGGAAGGGAGGAGGAAGAGGATGACAATGAAGGAAGTAGGGGGTGGGGAAGGAAGAAGGAGGATGGGGAAGGAAAGAGAAGGATGGGGAAGGAAGGAGGAGGAGGGGAAGCAAAGAGGAGGAGAAAAATATGTTCCTAGGAGCCTATCACAGTATCAACATTACCTGGTAGTACCTAGAAGATTTGGGAGTGTAATAATTAGGGAAGATGAAATTTTCCTTAGCATACAACCTGTTAGTCATTCCAAAATTATCACCTTTGAGATAAACCCATAGGATCCAGTATGTTGGTAAATACTGTCCTGAGGCTGGACTCTTCTGTGACTAGAGCTATCTGGCTGATCAATATGACACTATGCAATCCGAATCGAATCCCATCTTTAAAAACTTGGAAAGGGGCAGGGAGGAGATGATGGAGGGATTGGGGGTATAGGGAGGGAATGTAGGAGGGGGCTACAGCTGGGATACAAAGTACATAACCTGTGACTAATATAAAAAAAATAAAAATGTTAAAAAAACAATAACATCATCATCAACAGCAGAAACTACTTGGCTGCATTAATGATATCAAGATGCTCATCTGACAAATGCCCCATGGATGATGGCTCCTACCTGATAATCCACAGTGGAGTATGAAGCCACAGACAACTGTGCACTCATTCACCTAACCGAAGTATGGTCTAGACAGTATCTCCCTGCTTGTTGATGAGAATGTCATGTGGAGAGGACTCAAAGGCGTTGCTGAAGTCTCCGTAGATTACATCTATTACTTTGCCCTTATCTACATGGCCTGTCACTCTATCATCGAAGGAAATTAAATTGACCCAGCACAATTTGCTCTTCACAAAACCATGTTGGTTGCTACTCACTAACTTTTGCTCTTCTAGATGATTGCAAATTGATTGTTTGATGATTTCCTGCAGTATCTACCTTGGTATCAAAGTTAAGCTGACTGCTTTATAATTACCAAAATCTTTTTTTTCTTCTTTCCTTTTTAGGGATCTACTTTTCCTATAAATGGTGACTCATTCTTGACTTCTTTATATTCTACCACATATTAATTACTTGACTCTCAAGTTTGAGTTTCAATGTGATTAGCATATACAATTATAATTTTTATATTCTGATGAACCTGCTTTTCAAAAATCATCTTCTTTTCTAACCCAAACTCATTTTCATGTTTTCAAATGGGTATACCTATTTTTATCGCATCATAAGTCATTATCCAATAATGAAGCTCTAAAACAGAATCTTGTCTTCGCAAGGGCTTCCTAAGTCAATCCATCATCCCTCATGAGCATTCATTCAGCGTTGGGAAACCATCAAACCTTAAAACTGAGCAATTCTTCCCTTCAGTGTTAACATCTATTTTTACCTAAATGTTTACTGCCTATCATATGATCCCTTCAGTTCTTAATGAAAGTAAAACGCATTTGTTTTATTTTCAGTAAATTTTGAGGTAGAGTGACACGCATAGTGTTCAACAAAAACAAGGAAAGAATATGCATTGCTCTTTTTACTTAAAATTTCACATTAATTTTGCTTGTTTAATGTGTTTTCAACTTCCAAATTTCTTACAAATAAGCTTCTGATTTCATTATGAGCACACACACATGAATAATTAAAGGAAAAGAGATCATAAATTTGAATGAGAGCAATGAGGGTGATATATGGGAGTATGGAAGGTGGAAAGAAAAGGGAAAATGATGTACTTATAATATCAAAAATAAAAAATTAAAGATCAAAAAACTATTTTCAATAAATAAATCTATCATCCCTCCAAAAGTATTGCTTATTAAGGTAATGAATATGCTGGCTAAGAAATAATAGATACAACATTTTTTAAAGTATCATTATATTGAGTTTTTACTAAAATGGACACATTAAAAGCACTTAAATTGTGGCAAAGTTCAGATTAGCTTTTAGCTATAAAAATTCTATTATGAAATAATTTGTTCTTATTGGTGAATAAAATAACAGTTTATATACTGCAAAAATGAGGAGGGAATGAAGTATAGGAGAGAAAGAGAAGTATAAAATAATACATTGAAATACACAATACATAATGCAAAATACATAATTCATTTAAACCAAAAATAGTTAAAAGAATAAAGACACTAACATTTTTTCTCATAGCAATAGAACTGTAAAACCTCAAATTTCACAGCCTCTAAAACTCTGAAAATAGATACAGCTTAAGAGAAGTAGAAGCTCACATACTTAAGATTATTAATTAAAAGAAATTTATGCACAATTGTTTGTTATTTGAATATATTGCTTAATAATATAGAACTAATCGATCTTTTCAGCCACTGTCAAGATTATTTACTTTTTCAACAATTTTTTATGTTTTCTCTTATTTTTGAAATTATAATAATTACCTTATTTTTCTCTTCTCTGCCTCCTTACACACCCTCCCAAATAATTCTCCTTGCTCATTTTCAAATTGATGTCCTCTTTCATTAATTGCCGTTAAATTCACATATGCCTACATTCAATGTCCATCCCATTTGTCCATCTAACAGATGATTGATCATCCCACCCTGGCTCTTCCTTCTTGCTTATCTTCCCTAGGTGTATAGATTTCAGCATGTCCATCCTATCCTATAGGTCTATATAAGTGAGTATATACCAAGTGTTTCTTTCTGCTTTTGGGATACCTCACTCAGGATGATCGTTTCCAGGACCCACCATTTGCCTGCGAATTTCATGATTTCCTCGTTTTGAATTGCTGAGTAGTATTCCATTGTGTAAAAGTACCATAATTTCTGTATCCATTCCTCGACTGAGGGACATCTGGGTTGGACACTGAATGTAGGAGAAAACAAGCAACAGGACAGGACCCTATCATAGAAGTGTAAAAGTACCATAATTTCTGTATCCATTCCTCGACTGAGGGACATCTGGGTTGGACACTGAATGTAGGAGAAAACAAGCAACAGGACAGGACCCTATCATAGAGGGCCTCTGAAAGACTCTAACTAGCAGTGTATCAAAGCAGATATTAAGACTCACAACCAAGCCATCGCCAGAGTGCAGGGAATCATATGAAAAAGGGGGAGTTAGTAAGACTTGGCGAGGACAAGAGCTCCACAAAGACCAAATAGATCAGGGCACAGGGGTCTGCTATAAGACTGTTTTTCCAACCAAGGACCATGTATGGATACAAACTATAACCCCTGCTCGGATGTGGCCCATGGTAGCTCAGTACCCAACTGGGTGCCCTAGTAAGGGGAGCAGGGACTATTTCTGAGCAGGGAGCTCAATGGCTGGCTTGTCGACCATCCCTCCCCCCCCCGCCCCCCCGAGGGAGGATCAGTCTAACTAGATCCCCAAGGAGGACATTACAGCCAGCCCTGAAGAGACATGATAAGCTAGGGTCAGATGGAAGGGGGCGGGGAGGTCCTCTATCAGTGGACTTGGATGGGGGCAGGGAGAAGATGAGGGAGGGATGGGGAGAGTAGGAGGGAATGAGAGAGGGGGCTACGGCTGGGATACAAAGTACATGTGATTAATATAAAAATGAATAAATTACTTAAAAATTCATATACGCATAGCTATGTACATTTTTACACAGCATTTTCTGGATCAACCAAAATCTGTGATGAAACTTGACAAAACATGTTTTCTCTCAAAGCTTATGTAAATCATGGTGCTGTTAAAAAATTTACGTTTAATTATTAATACAGGGAAAAAGTTCACCTTGTTTGAACTCCACAACTATAGCATTTTCTTTATCAAGATTCATTTTGCAGAAAATGAGCAAACAGAAAGAGTTGAGCAGACTATCTTAGGGAAAGGAGACGTTACAATTTCTCTCAAGTCAGATGTGGTCTCTTGTCGGTATGTCTCAGTCTCTATTTCTGCAACTTGTTCTCTTGAAAATTTCTAGAAGTAAGCATGCTTTCATCAAGCTTTAATCTTAATTACCTTTCAATTTTGTCACCCTTCACACTAGATTAAATGTATAGAAGACTATACACATAGATCTACATAGCTTTTGTGTCAAGATTTCCTAAATTATAATTTCAAAGAACATATTAATTGAAGCAGGAAAGAAAAGTCATAATTATTACTTCAAATCTGTTTTGAAACAGATAATCTCCCCCGAAATTCCATGTTCTTGTGCGTATGGAATATTTAGAGTTTACAATACTTTGCTTAATATCAAAAAATTAAGAATATGCTTAATTACATATATACATTATAGGGTAATATATATTATACCTGCTTAAAACCTAAATTTCTATCCCTTAATTCATATTATATTTATACATTTTTCAGTTATTTACTTTCAATAGCCATCAAGAAATTGCACCAATGAGTAATGTTGTTATTCCTGGAAAAAATTTATGGGATATACAATTCAGACCTGAGCCAAATGTGACACGTCATTTAGCTGTATGATATTTACAATAATTTCTGAAGTGTTTGGCTTATACTGACATTCAGCCAATATATGTTTATTCTCATATTTAAGCAGGATCTATCCTTATCTTATGTTATTAAAAAGTTTCTCCCAATAATTTCTAAAGTCATATGCTTCTTGTGTTGCTATCTTACATGCTATTTAGCAACCAAAGTAATACATGTTTTATTAGGTTCAGAAATGGTGGTATAAGGAGAAATTACTAAATAATCACAATTATAAACATACCATATAACAAACAGTTTGATTAGAGAGACAATGTACAGATACAATTCATGAAAAATTAGAATGTGAGTGTCTTAAACAAATCACTGTGTGTATTCTTTCTACAACAATGGAAACAATAGCTATTTCACCAAAATACACAATAAATGTATCCAAGACAATTTAGTGCCTTGGAATTACAAATGATTACATTTTCTACTCAATTTTCCACATAAAATTGCTTTCTAATCATGTTGCATCCTTGATGCCAATCCTATAAGCGCAGCCTCTGCTTCTCTAATCTTGGCCCCAAACTCCTCCATTTCCACCCTCCTGTTTTTTATTGCTCTTTTAAACCTGTTACTACTGCCATTTGTAAAAAGGCCTTTTATAACCAACTGTTAGTTGTTGCTTGGGTTTTTTTTTTTTTGGTTTTGTTTTTTAGAATAAGAAAGCTTGAAACAAGATTTAAGCTTGAGGCATAACTATAGGACATCAGAAAGAACAGAAAAAAATGGTGAGAGAATTTGAGAGAGCTGGGTATCTGATCATGGAACCAGCCCTCCTCCATAAAAACCACAATCCCTATCTTTCTCTACTCCAGTACCCACTACTTGAAACCACACAAGCAATGAGGTCAGCTTATAGACCTCCACTTGTAAAAGTAAGTTGTATTGGAATGGGAGTGTTAGCAATTCACTTTTACATTTTTTCTTCTAGGGTCTAGCAGACTTCCCTTGTGCTCACACTGCCTTACCTGAACTGTGTTTCAAAAGACAGTAGGTGACACCTCTGCCACAGGCAGTTCTGCAGTAAGAGAGAACTTGTGCCCTGAAAGCCCAGTGGGAGAGAGAGAGGAAAATCAAGTAGAGTCTGAATGCATGTTATGCCCATTTAAATAGTCTCTGGAGTCAACCACATGCTAACAAATGGGAAGATCCATCTTTTCCTATCCTTTCATATTCTACAATTCTAGTCTTAGTCCAAGGCTCAAGGAGTACCTAGGAATATCCAGAAATTAGGTTTCATTTTTATTATTAAAGATAAGTGACCCTCCTTATAAATTAGATATTTCTAGACTGGCCTAAGTGTCTTCCTATTCCTGCAGATCAAGTTCAAATTTATTTGCATAGTATCACAGGACATAGTATTCATTCGTATGTACAGCCTTGCAATCCATTCCATTGGGGATGATTATATAGCCTATCAGACATGAGGGTTTTTTTCGTGGCATTCTATTTCTGCATATACTCTTCCATCATACTCCCATTTCTGCTTACTCTTGTTTCTTGTTTCAGGGCTTTATCTGAGCTAAGAGAAGATGCCTGGGATATAAAGGTGAACGAGGACTACAGGTCAAAGTTCAAGTGAAGAAGAAACACCTATGTAAACTAGCTGCCAAGTAGTATCACTGCTAAGCTGAAAAGTTCAATGGGTGGTCTTTAGGTGTCACTGGAATCTGTTCTGCCTTTCTTAGAGGAATACCAGAGCGCATGACACCACACTGGCCCCTTGTTGGCTGTTGGCTGTCCAAACACATGTCTAGGAGTCTATGAAATAGAGTCAAGTAGAAAGTCAACTGAAAATGCTGTAAGTATAATCATCTTTACTGCAGAGCATCCTATGTGAGAGACTGCATGCTTTACTGCATAAATCATTTACTGCTTTTGTTAAATTATTCTGCTTATCCATTAATCTCTTTTTAGTAACTACTGGCAGTATATGTTAGCGTATGTTATTTAGGATTATGAATGATATCAAAATACTTTAAAAGTCATGTCAACTAAACTGGGAAACATTTAATACAATAGTTAACCTGTTAGTCAAGAGGTTAATTTCAACATTAATAGTAATAAGAGGTATGAATGGTACATGCTACTGGACATAGTACATTGAGAAAAGCACACTCTTATTTTGGTGATATTCTTGCACTTCTAATGTATAGCTGACCAGCATAATAATGAGAAAATGGACAAGCAAATTTAGAGAGATTCTACAGGGGATGACTAAACACTGTTCTCCAAATGTACCACTCAAGGTAAGGAAAGGGGCTATCGTGACTTACACAGGGAGAAACCTAACTGCAATACAGACTGTGGAAATCAGGAAATAGAAGACGTCAGGGAGAGCTGTGAAATGTGAGTAACAGCATCACACCAACATTATATCTTATTTTGGAAATCCAAATATGGTTATGTAAGATACATTTTTTATAAAGTAGGTACAGTCAGAGTGACTCTGAACTAGTTTTGGTACAGTTTTTTCAACAGTAAAGATATTTATTAAAACACAAATTTAAGCATCTATAGTGGTGTGATCAAAGGAGCTGTAAAAAATATTCATGGGTTGAAATTTGTCAAGAGGAATCATTCTGAGGTTGGATGTATGTGGATGGCAGGCAGTGAGTATTCTTCCTCAGCAACAAAACCATGAAAGGCTAACTGAGAATTTCTCACTAGGTAAAGCACCCCCCTCAATTGCCCCCAGTGTTGTCTGTGAGAGGAGTGGAAACACACATGAACCTGAAGGGAGGGAATGAAATTCCTACATAGGATGACTATAAGTCAGAAATAAACAAGAACCAAATCTAAACTTTTTTTTTCATAAATTAAGAAACATCAAATAAGTTGAAGGAAGAGTTACAAAAAAGAAGCAATGTTCATTTCCCAATGTGACCTTTCCTTCCTTTTCTAATGAATAAATATCTTTTGAGATAAGCACTACTTTCCCTAATAATAGATAGACAAGTAGAATATAATTTCCTCGCTCCAGGAGCCTGAAGCTTGGTGAAGGAGAGAAACACACTGATGAATAAGAAGTCCACAGGATAGAAAATCTACAATAAACACAAGATGGGAAGACAGCTTGCTAAGGTCAGTCAGGAATCATCCCCTATGTGACAAATGCTTGCCCATAGCCACAAACTATATTTTATTTATAAAAACTTATTTCAGTAAAATGATATTTTATGGTATATAAACATTACTTTAAATCTATACCCGTGCAGACAGAAACAAACTTTTGGGTTTTAATGTTAAAACCTTTATGGTTTTCTCACATTTAATAAAGACTCACATGTTATACTTTATTTTCTTTCTTGGCCCATGTTATTTAAAATATTTGCTACATGAATATGAGCAGAAATAGTGTGCAGACTCTGGTCCAAAAGCAATGACTCTCAAATTTTAGTGTGTATCAGAATTTCTTGAAAAGCATATTAAAATACAAATTGGTTCATTTTATCCAAGACGTATTTCTTGGGAAATGTGTTTGGGAACATATGATAATTTTCTTATGAGTTCCCAGGTAACAATGCTTGTGCTGTTTGGAGGCCAAATTTTTAGATTGTGTGTCCTTAATACCTTTTCCAAGGGACAGAATCAAAGGCTGATGGCGCAGAATGAGTGAGGATATATAGGGAGAGGGTGTATGGAAAAGTCTGTAAGTAGGGAATGCTATATTATTGCATGATAATTTGAAAGAGATGATTGATAACAGCCCAAATGTTGGGAAAGAACTGGGGCAGAGACAGACCAAGAAAAGACTGTCAACTTTTACAGATAGGATACAGAAGATGAAGAGAAAAGAGACAGCCATATGTCAAGAATAACTCTTGTTTCTTACCTCAGAGAATGTATAGATGGCAATGGCTTTCATTGAAGGGTCTAAGGGGAATGGCTAATTTGGAGGAACTTTGAAAAATTAGGTTTTGATTCATTTAGTTAAGGATGATTAGGTGTTTGATTTAGCAACAATTATATGTCGGATCTGACTTCTGTATACTCTATGGATAAGCTCATCAGAAAACAGGGGCAGATTGAGTTGAACTGCAGGCTGGGGAAACAGACAGGCTTGAGGCAGGGGTGCGGGGGTTATGCCAATGTTAAGACAGTTTCAAGAAATGGGACAGAGGAACACAACCAAAACAAGATAAAACAGCCAAAGGATTAGATGAGTTAATGAATGGGTGGCTCTAGCATTTAGCAAGCAAAGAAATTTGTGAAATTAAGAAGTTAATTTCACAGGGATAGACAGGAGAAGTCTAGGGACAAAATAAGGTGATAGTTTGTAGAAGAGCTGTTCTAGATAGAAAAGAGACAAAAAGTTCGAGTTACAGGTAACATGAAATATAAATTAGTGAAGAGGTGAACTGTCCATTGATAAATAACAGACGTCGGTAGAGCATTGTGAAATGTTTGCTATTAAAGGTGATAGCTTAACATAGACCTGCCAAATGGTAGTGAGCCCGAATGGGAGAATTTGGTAAACACCATCCACACTCCTTAAGATCATTCCTTGGCATGAGGTAATCAAGAGATAGAAGAGGTGGAGCAAAATAAGTTCTCTCATCACTTGCAATGCCTGTTGTGAATATGAATCAAGGATTTCCAAGGTTCTCACAAAGCATAAAGCATGTGAGTAGGGACCTTGTCAGCTCCCTTCTCCCAGATTTGAATTCAGAAACAACGGTGGTTCTAAGTATCTACCCTTCAATAAAAGACTCACCCTTTTCACATCCCACGATTTGATTTTCTAATACTGACCAGCATCTTTAGAAACATTTTGTGTACATAAAACAGTTGCTAATGAAATCAGTACCCAAAATATTAGAAGTTCAAAAAGTCATATGAGACTAACCTGCTCACTGTGCAGTCTCAGAATCAACATGTCGTCTAGGACAACTAACTACTTTGTCATGGAAGCCGTTAATATAAAATAGATTTTTAAGAATAAGCTTCTATGAGCACGACTGTGCCATGCTACCTTTTTGTAAACATTACCTCCCAAAGGGGGAAATAATGGCGGTTTCAAGAAAAAAAATGATGGTGTTTAATAAAGCTAAGTCAGTTAAAGACACACACACCTACACAGACACAACTAATGTAAACGTTTGAGAAACAAATCCACTATCCATCCACATCTGCTGCAATGGCAGGTGATCATTGCTATATAAATATATATGTTACATTGCATTATAACGTAGCTAGTGCTTAATAACAGAGCATCTGTAAAGTTCTCACCATAATTTATTTATATCAACTTCATAGTCCAAGCTACCAATCTAATTAAAGTCCTTACAAATTATCAAACTATGACAATTATTAATCAGAACCATTTTAACGAAGGTTTATCATTTACAGAAATTTTACATCTAGTATTTATTATACTTATTGCCCTGTCAGCTCTAGCGTATAGATACATTGCTGCCTTGGGCTAAACAAATCTATGCACAAATATTAAAATCTCATGATATCCCCTTCTTGGATGGTGCATATCTTTGTTATACTTGACAATTTGTTGGACTAGATATGTAGGGAAATATTCTCTACATGTATTGCTTTTCCAAAACATAATATATGGAATCTTTCTTAAGAAAACAATGTAAATGCAGAGGAGTTTTTCACAAAACAAATTTTTATGTTCACACACTTTAGAAAAATCAGTAGTCTTTTCCCAAGCATTAGAGACGGTGTGCTGTGGTAGCCACATTTACATACTAGTTAAGAAAAATACATTGCCAAACTGTTGAAGAAATACACACATAACCAATATAAAGGTAACCTACAGGTAAAGACTCTATATTCTTTAGAGCCTCACAAAAGACGTATCTGTGCAAACCAGAATTTAAGATGAGTTACAATTATTCCTACCACCGAGGAGCTTACAGAGACACAGTTAAACAGCAAACATTTGATTTCCTTTGTTTCAACTGTGTTTGTTAAATTGATTTATACCTTCCATAATGATTATTGCTGGTGTATGTAGGCTTGGACAGAATCTAGCTAATGTAATAATTTTTTTATAAAGGAGAACCCTGAATGACTCTAACAGGAGTTGAGGGACATTTGCAGCTCAGCTTGGAAGACAGAAAGTGTGAAGGCCTATGTTCTAGTTCTAACAAATACTTTATTTTAATTAAAACTCAAATATTTAAATTCCATGTGCTTAAATACCGTGAATGCCTTCTTTTTATTGAAAAGCATAAATTATTGCACGTAAACTACAATGACTAAATCTTCACAAAAAAATAAAGCAAACTTCTCTTCCATGCAAGAGAGAGAAAGAGAAGGAGACAAGTTTGCTATTCAATCATGTCCTTATGGCGCTAAGAGTTAAGGAAAAAAATGAAAATCTTCAAAACTTACTTGTTTGTAAATAACCCAACTCCACAGTTGAGATATATGGTGCTTCTATCTTCCCTCACCATTAATTACAAGCAAATTCATCTTTCTTTTGTGGGCCTGAAGTTTGTTGCTATTATTATTAGTTGAGTTACGTTCAAACTCCAGCAACAAGAAAAAAGAGGAAGCAACATTGAAATTCATCTCACAGTCCAGAATTTACTTAACGGGCAGCCTGTGCACTGTGATAAACGGAATGATGATCCGGCAACATGTCTTTATCCATGGTTTGCTTTAATTAACGCTGGCTTGTTTGTTGAAAAGATGATTAATATGCCAATGGAAATTGCATAATTGAATACCACAACACTGGCACAATCAGAAAGACACATGCAGTTTTTTGATTAACATTTATTATTATTATTATTGTGCTTTTTAATGTACTCTTCTCACTACGAAATGATGCTGTCTTTGACCAAGAGGTGAAAGGAAACAGGGTCGAGGGCAGGCAACTCCACACGCAGGAGGAAAATACAAGGAGGCTTAATCTGATCGAAGCCATCCTCAGTTCCACTGCTCTTCAGAATTTCCAAAGCAGCAACCTCCAAATAGAGGCATGTGCCCGCGGAGCACAAAAGAGGGTTATTCTGGGGAATGGCAGAGAAAGAAAAAGACAAACACCTCTGAAACCACAAGAGATTTTCATAAGTTCTAGAGTAACGACTTAGGGTTTATAGGTTTTTGGCATGAAATGACTTTGGAGACGATCATACTGAGTGAGGTATCCCAAAAGCAGAAAGAAACATATGGTATATACTCACTTATATAAACCTATAGGATAGGAAGTTCAAGCTGAAATCTACGCACCCAGAGAGGATATACAAGAAGGAGGACCCAGGTTG
>CM053752.1:54570397-54632897 GCA_028658305.1 Pachyuromys duprasi
GATGAGGGAGGGAGTGGGAGGGGGGGAGGGAAACGGGGAGGGGGCTACGCCTGGGATTCAAAGTACCCAACCTGTGAGTGAGATAAAAATAAATAAATTAAAAAAAAAAAAAAGAATGACATTTTTTATAATATTGAAATTTTGGATACATATCTTAAAATATGATCTTTCGAAATTGTAATTTTTGGCTAGTTATGTATCAGAAACTGCTCTCAGCAAGTAATCTGAGAAATATAAGTATAGTTCATATGTTATTTTACATCAAATTTTCATTTTGTTTTTATTTCATTCATTAAGTGAGTACTTTCTGTGGCCTGTGCCCACAGGCCTAATTCTAAGATTCAATATTTAGGGTTAAAGTTGAAATGGAAGAAGGTGGTGGTGGGGACTCCAGGGAGTAGAGGGAGGGGAAACTGTGATCAACATTTATCGATATACTTTTTATATTACATATGAAAATAAATTTGGATTCTATTTTCAGAGTTAGCTCAGTTCCTTTTGTTTAGATTGAAAGGAGACAATCAAGTACGCATATGTCCAAAACGTATGTTATGTGCAACAGTTGTCCCCCAAAGTGGTACTTTGGGACTAAAATGTTTTAGTGGTTCTGAATCACTGCTGACATAGACATGTTGTCATAGAGAATTTTTCTATGACTAGAATGTTAACTTTATAGAAAGTCTACATAAAATTTATAATGCCATTTCAATAAAAACAAATTCAAACTCAAAATAGAAAAGATATTTACTAATCTTTAAACTTGTTCAGTGGTCATAGCATTTAACGTTATGTTTAGCATTACTCCTTTGATAATTTTGTTCAGGTATTTTGATCATAATGACCCCCAACTGCTCTGAGATTCACCTTTAACCTCTCTACCCCTCAACTTCATGTTCTCTTTTAAAAAATAACCCCATGTGCCTGCTTTGTGCTACCATATAATTCTGAGTGTGGAGACCCACTCTGGACCAGACCCTACATACCAGGGCTGCACCCTTAAAGAAAACCAACTCTTCCTCTCCGTGTAGCCAAGCTGCCAATCCCTCCTCAGACAAGGATAGACCCCCAGGCTACCTTTGTACTACACAAAAAGAGCTACACAAAAGCCAAATGAAATAATGTTTAGTGTCCTTTGTTAAAATGTTCAGATGTTTGGCCTACGCTAAAAACATGCATGTCAGAATGTGACAGAGGTATCCAACTGTTGAAATTTCTTCAGCAAAAGTGACAAGACAGCTTTACAATACAGTCTTTGGTTATGATAACTAATGATTCCATGTACTTTAGTGAGTTCCTTCTTAATGGAGAATAGTGACCACATATTTTTTATTCTGTATATGTTCTTATTATTGGAGCTGTGACCCGAGGACCACACACTCACACTCTAAGCTCTGCCTGTGTTTATCTTCTCCACTGTAAACTTATTTTTGGTACCCTGTTGAAAAGCATGTCCTTGCATTATACCATGGTGGCTACATTAGGCCAGAAGCGGATACTCCATTTTAGATAGCTTATTATTATTGGAGATAATTTTGAAGTTAATGCTAAAGTGATTTTAGAACAATTAAAAGTAATGTGTTTCCCAGTGGAGAATGAAGGTGAAGATAACCTACATTGGACAAGAGAAGGTCAAGACTTCCATAAAAGACGATGTGTCCAACCAAGGAAGACGCTTATAGGTCCATGGGGCCACCACGTTCACACACAGTCTCTGCTCCTGCAATTCCATGTCTGATATGACTGTCCTATAATCCTGCCTTTCCTCCTCTGAAAAATCCCAAGAATAGAGCTCCAACTGTGACAGTAACTTTTTGTTACCATTATTTTATCCCCGACTTTCATTATAATATCACCGTGTCCCTGGTTCTTAGTAAAGCATGTGGTTGCTTGAAACTAATGCAGTATTTTCCAACCTCATGTGCAAGGAAGAGTGGCCGTGCAAGAGGCCTTTATAGAAGGGAAAAGAGGGCTCCCCTTTGCTCTTGTGTCCTTCCTACCTGATGGAACTAGAAGTAGCAGCTTGGGCGTGAGCAGCTATTGCGGCCCTTGAGGGGGAAATGCATGGTTGCAGAGGATGCAACAACTAACAGTGAACATTGATGCCTCACAACCACTGGTTATTCACGCTATGCTTTATATATACCAAAAAGATCAACTTTTCTTTCTTATAGAAGTTGCTGTTGTTTGGGGATTTTATTTCCTTGCAACTGAAACACATAGTAAAAAATTAACATAATCTTAAAGTGTGTGCTAGATGGCGGTAGACCATAATATATCAATGAAATCCATCAGCTGTAACATATGTGTCACATTCTAGTGAAAGATGGCAGTACCTAGGAAGAGGCAGTATATTAATGTTTTACTGTTTCTGTAAGGTTTAAGTGTTCTTAAACACACATCTGTAAATGGTTTCTACATAATTTAATATATATTAAACCAATAGTTGAATTAGAGCAGTGAAACACAAAACATAAATATCACTTGGCACAAAGTTAGTTATTGACAACCCTAGGCATGTGTAGTTGTCCACTATCTTAAAGGTAGTACTAATAATGTAGATTTACTTAATCTATTTGACTATGTGTGCATGTGTATGTATGCTTGTACATGTGTGTGTGTGTGTTTATTTCTCCTATGTGCCAGACACTGTTTTGGTCAGGGCTTAGTAAAATCTGACCCGCCATCTGTAGTCTTTCCTAATCATCCACTGGAGCACACTCATGTTCATTCCATTACAAATGTTCTATTGCTGCTTTTGCCCAACCCTGGAGTTTTTATTCTCAACCATTTCTTTGCAGAAGCCATGCACTGTTTTAGTAAACCACAAAGCTTGCATTATCTAATTTACATGTATAACACAACACCCTGAATTTTTCTTTAAAGACCCTCTTGGAAGATGAATTAATCAACTATGTAACTGACAAGCTCTCACTACTCCTTCATCGGGAACACACCTACATCCTAATTGTGAGAACTGACATAGTCTCAATTAACTCTATTGTAATGCAATTAAACCCCTAAATTTGAACACAGCTTTACTAAGCCTGTCTCACATAATCCATGTTCTCATGTACCTTAATCAGAGAGAAGAAAAATTACATGCTACCAAGGCCAACACGAATCAATACTGGTCCATCTACCAAATATACTAATTTGAAATAAAGGAATTGGCATCCTGGTACATGCATGTCTCTTGTGAGCTGTTTGGTATATGCTCTGCCTTTGTATATGGAGCGTCTCCTTATCAATTTTACCTAATCAATCAGTTAAACATATTCTTATGTTGTAGAAATATCAATAATATCTTTGGGTATTTTATTTCCTGTACAAAATCACTTCAACCCTCCAGAGTCTTAGGAAGATGGGAGAAGGTCCAGATTTCTTCTTAAGCCAGACAGACATGGGGGGGGGGGCGGGGAGTAGAGGGAATGACTTCTTCGGCAAAGGTTTTACAAGCTAATTTCAATCATTAATAACACATTAATAACACATATCCATATCACATTCTGTGTACTAAAACAAAAAATTAGGCTTTTCACAGGTAGGGTGCTTACTAGAAGTAGAGTCTGTTTTATAAGTGGATACTAGACCTATAAGATAAGATAAACATGCTAAAATCTGTACACCTAAAGAACATACACAAGAAAGAGGACACAGGGTAAGATGATGAACCCTCACTTAGAAAGACAAATAGGATGGACATTGGAAGTAGGAGAAAACAAGTAACAAGACAGGATCCTACCACAGAGGGCCTCTGAAAGACTCTACCTAGCAGTGGATCAAAGCAATGCTGAGACACATAACCAAGCCTTCGGCACAGTACAGGGAATCATATGAAAGAAGGGGGAGTCAGTAACCTGGAGAGGACAGGAGCTCCACAAGGACCAAATATTTCTGGGCACAGGAGTCTTCTATGAGACTGTTTCTTCAACCAAGGACCATGTATGGATATAACCCAGAACCCCTGCTTGGATGTAGCCCATGGTAGCTCAGTAGCCAAGTGGGTACCCTAGTAAGGGGAACAGAGACTATTTCTGACACGAAATAAATGGCTGGCTCTTTGACCTCTCCCTGCCCTCCGCCCCAAGGGAGGAGCAGCCCTGGTAGGCCCCAGAGGAGGACATTGCAGCCCATCCTGAAGATACCTGATAAACTAAGGTCAGATAGAAAAGGTGGAGGACCTCCCCTATTAGTGGACTTGGAATGGGGCAAGGAAGAAATGAGGGAAGGAGAGTGGGTGGGAGGAAATGAGAGAGGGGGCTACAGCTGGGATACAAATTAAATAACCTGTGATTAATATAAAAATAAAAATTATTTAAAAAATTAAACCAATTACTGGAATGGAATGTGGTTTAAGAGTTAGTAAAGGAATAAGTATCTATTTATTAAAATATATGAGAAAAACCCATGTCTTCAGCATGAGTTCAAGAATTGAGGCTAGCAAGATAAAAGAATTCCATCACTTATATAGATGAAGGCTAAATGTATTTTCTTGAATTTATGGATGAAATTAATCTGCACATTTGGGGAAAATGATAGAAAAATAATAAAACCACATCTGGAGAGAGCATGTGTAACTACGGAAAACCAAAGTACCAAAGGACATGTGAAAGTCACCAAAGAAAAAAGAAATAGTTGATTAACAAGCAACTATCTACATTCCTTTAAGTAGCAAGAAAAGAAGCCAAAAGACTAGGGGGATGGCGTCTTCAAAGACCTATGACAATTTTAATTCAGTGACAACAGACATTTGAATGCAGCCAGTTTGTTATTCTACAGAAAGGACCCCCCCTTATCAGTGGACTTGGGAAGGGACTCTGGAGGAGAAGAGGGAGGGAGGGCCAGATTGGGAGGGGACCAGGGAGGGGGCTACAGCTGTGATACAAGGTGAATAAATTGTAATTAATAAAAAAAAAACTAAAAGAACCAAAGAAAATGTGTTTTAAGCTGAATATAACTGAAGTTCTCTCACTAAAAAAAAGCACTCCAGAGAAGGCTAATAATTTATATAAAAAATAGAAATTGGAAGTGAAATATAAGAAACTGCAATGCACACAAGTGCAGGGGATAGCCATAAAGCATAAGAAAGCATTAAAATAGATATTTCCAAATAACATAATTCATTATTTTTTATAAAACTAGAAAACAAAATGATATAAAATTTCAGAAAGAAAAAAACAAAACAAAACAAAACTCCCAGGGTGCCCTGGATAATTGTCTTTGGAAATTTTGAAAGAAGATTTAAACATCTAACAATGATTACTGAAGTAATAATTTTTTTATGAAAGTGGCTTGTTTTCACTCAATAGTGTCTTCTAAGAACACAGAAAGTAAAATTTGAGTGAGTAATTCAAATTTGACAAATTTATGCTTATAATGAGTGACTCAGACACACTGTCTTGCCAAACTTGGTAAATCAAACTGTAAAATAGTAGAGGACCTGAAGACCGTATAAGCTGCTCCACTAGAGTCTGCAGTGAACCACACCGTCCCAGAGTCCACGTGCAATGCTGGCAACTGCCTCTCAACTCAGACCCAGTAATGGGCTCTGAGGACAAATCTTTCCCAAGATATGTGACAGGAAATCGTTTTTGTTCATGATGATGTGATGAGTCTTGAATATCTTTATTTTCCAGGACTACTTGCCCAATTCATACTAAATGACACCTTTGTCAGGCCTCAGTGGGGTTAAAACCAATATAAAGCAGTGTGTGTTTCTTTGGGGCAGAAACTACATGTTCACTTACCTATTTACAACAACTTCTTACAGTGTAACTACAATGGTCTCATTAGTGGCTAATACCCAATTGCATTTCCCCCAATTTCATATGTTCAAAGCCAGAATCCCCACTGGGATTGTGATTGACTGCAGTAGTTAAGGTTCCATGAGCCAAGTGACTCAGCATTGGCATTGAATAAAATGGATTAGGTACCATAAGACATAGAGACCAGAGTCTCTGCTTTGAGGAAAGGCCATGCAATACCCACCTAAAAGTTGGCTACCTGTAACCAGGTAAAGAACTCTCATCAGACCACCCTAACACCAGAGACTTTTAGTCTCCAGAACTATGAAGAAATGAATTTCTGTTATTCAAGCCTCTCAGTCTAAGGCATTTTATTACAGTAACTCTGGCACTAATATAGTGGGAAGCAAATAATAAAAAATAAAATAAGGAGTATAGTTCATGTATTTAGTACTATATTTAGTAATAATTTAGACATTGAAAGGCTAACATCTCAGGCCCAGGAAACCACTCATTTTCTATGACTAGGTACTTTGTGAACTACATTATTTTGACTGCAATACATTAGCAGCATTATTAAGCTAATAAGCCTCCATTGCCTGCATTATTACTTATAAAAATATTTCTTTTCCCCGCTGGAACCTTTAGAATCTTTGAAAAAAATCCCATATTGACCAAGTCTAGTCTGGAACCATACACATTCTATGAACACAATAAATTCTAATTGACTTAAAAAAGATTAAGTTTTATTTGATACTAAAGGTTTAATTAAAATCATTCTACATCTACAGCCTTTGAGGTAACACACACACACACACACACACACACACACACACACACACACACACACACACACCAGGAATCCAGAACAATGCTCGGGCCAGGAAGGGAGCGTGTATAGATGGAGTCCTACAGTAGAAAATGATGTAAACTGTAACAGCTGAGTAAGTGGATGAGAGTGAATTGGTGCAGGCAAAGGATAAAGTGTTGATGAAGTAAAGAGCTGAGAGTTACAGTAGGCTAAACATCACACGTCCATCTGACACCACCTAGTCCAGACAACAAAGTATGTTATAAAGTGCTCATCACAAAGTAAGATGCAGAACATACAATTTGCAATAGCCCTCAGTGGTAGGAGCAGCTCTTGTCACTACAGGCAAAGCCTCTCACAAGCAGTGCACGACCATCACCACCTACCACCACAGTGACTGCACTCACATATCACTGCTAATAGGCTCTACTGCATGGTGCTCACAGCACAGTTCAAGAGACTCACCAGGAACTTAGTGGCTGCATTGATGCAATGTAGCAAAAGCCAATTTGCAACTGAGCAAGATTAACCTAAGACAGGTGGCTGAGGCACAAATGCAAAAAGTGGAACGAATTCTGAACAGCACCTCTATTAAATTCTAGTGCTGGCACCACAAAACAATACGAAGCCAAAAGCCCTCCAGGCAGGGAGTTATGATATTTGTTAACATGTTTCAAAAGATACCTCCAGGTTAGAGAAAAAATGTGTTATATTTTCTCAAACAAATTAGCTTCCGATGTCTTTCAGTCTAAATCTTTTCATGTTCTGTGTTTCTAGGAACAATGGAATGAAGTGGGAATTTTTCTCTTTTATGAGGCTGACTCCTAAGCACAATGCTTCAACAATTCTAGCATCAAATATTTCACTAGTTGCACATGTTTCAACCACGTTGCCTGTATTTAAAATGAATTATGTAAATATTACCACAGTGTGTGTATATATATATATATATGTGTGTGTGTGTGTGTGTGTGTGTATGTGTGTGTGTGGTTTAGAGAAAAAGGTAACTTTGATTATTACCTTTTGTACAGATAATGAAAAAGTAGGAGCTAGGAGGGGTGAGTTCTTAAAAATGTTCTGAATTGCAAGGACTTTGCAGTCAAAAGTATGAATAAATAAAAGGTTTAAAATGCAGGCCAAATACAAAATAACAAATTTTAGATAAAATATTTTATCATAAAAATGGTCCTCCCCTATCAGTGGACTTGGAAAGGTGCAGGGAGGAGATGAGGGAGGGAAGTGGGGGATAGGGCAGGAATGCGGGAGGGGCTACGGCTGGGATACAAAGTACATAACCTGTGATTAATATAAAAGAAAAAAGAAAAAAATCATTTCTGTTCAAGATTTCTTGGCTACTCTGAAAAAAAATGCAATAAAATAGAGCACCTGCTATGTCCTTTCTTAGTTTCTTATAATCATTCATGGTCCTATATATTATATTAAATTCAGAATTTTAATAATTTTTATGTTCTTTTATGTGCTTGGGTTTTGTATGTTTATACATGTATGTTCATGAAGTGTCATGGAGGCCAGAAGAGAAGTTTGATTCCCTGAAACCGGTGTTATACATACATGCTGTAGGCTGTCATGTGGGTAATAGGAATGAAACCTGAATCCTCTGGAAAAGCAGCCTCTGGCCCTAACCACTTAGCAACCTCTTCAGTCCCACAGATCAGAATTTTAAACTTCAATCTATATATAACAAATTTGGGTCAAAAGATAAAATTAATTGAAGATCAAGAATCAGAGTCTCACCATCAGCATGTAAGCTAAAAACATTACACACAACTAATGGTTCTATAATCTCTAGAAGATTCAGTTTAAAACAGAGAAACACAGCTTTTTATCTACACCACTCCCGTATATTTACAGATTGTTGCTGATGTGTTATAAAGTACAGCTTGAAAAAGTGAAAGAATACTTTAGCATCCTCTAGCTCTTTGTTGTTCCCATGAACATTACTTTGTGGTCAAAACTGAAGAGATTCTTGAGATCATTTCCAAGAGCAGCTCACCCAAGGCCTTTGCCAGCATCTAAGGAAGGACTAGTCTCTCAGGCAGTGATTCTTATGTGGACATTATCAGAACTGCTCCATTTGAGTTGACAGAAACAAGGCCTGGGAATCTACCGCTGTCTGCCTTTCCAAGGTGTCTCCCAACACTAACTAACTAGGGTCTTAGGAAAAAAAAAGTTGGGCGCTATTAGTAAGTCACACACTATGAAAGTGAATGGTGGAAGCTACTTCCTCTCCATGTGGACAGTTGCACTTATGAAGCAGCCCTGTCAGGAAGGGTGCTATCTTAGCTGTCCCTGGCTCTGTTGTAAGTACTTTGGCCCATTCTAGGGAAAATAGCAAACAATAACTTCTGTTGACACATCATTCTTTATATAGGACGTCATACTAGCAGAAACAGTTTAAAACATATCTGGACATCATTTTGCAGTACAATTTCCACAGGAAGCTCAATATGCATTATTGTTCAATCTTTGAATCGGTGTTAACTGATATTTGATAACAGAAACAAGGAAGCATTGCACACAAGGAGATAATTATCCAAAGCCACAGTAACAAACAGGTCAAAGCTGAGTGGTGGCCCTAGAGCTGAGAGTGTAAGCCCCATTTCCCTTGTTCAGTCTATAAAGTGGAAGATATCCAAATAGGAAAAGCATGACAGGGAACTACATTAAATATTCACTACTCTTCTGCCTGATTGTACCACAATTCCATGTCATAATTTTTTAAAAGAATTAATTTCTTCTGGATCCAACAGACAACACCCCAAAGAGAGTAAACTAAGTGCCCACTAAGGAAAAAAAGTTACACTCCTCAATTGAGACACTTAGAACTAGAAAGTTTTCATTATTAAGTGAGCCAAAGAAGTGGAGACATTTCCTAGGCCCATATGTCTCACTAGCCAGCTATAAAAACATAAGGGATACATGCAAATTATCTAGATTTAAATCTCTTTAGATGTATTTGAAGAATCTATGATCAATATCTCATATAAATACACAACGATACTGCTGTACTATCTCTCTTTCAGGATCACCCTTAGTAATCACTTTTTAATAGAAAGTTCTAGAAAATCATTTGATACTTTTTTCAATAAATATCTATTACATCTCCTTCTCAGAGAACATTGTTTAACTTTGATGACTCCATTGGAGGCAGGTTTTAATTTCCTTCCCTTGATGGTTCCAGATTAAAATTGTCTGCGGATAATTATTTCAACATCTCAAAAGAAAACTAACCAAGTTCCCAGTTATTGAAAATTCTGCCCCATATATAAGGAATAGGGGCACATACCTCAAGATTATACTCACTGTGAACATACTCCCACCATCACCTGCAAAGTCTCTAGTCCTTTCTCCAACCACATTACTATTTGGTAAACTTTTTACAATGGAGATTTTTAGGGAGAAAAATGTAACAGGTTGGATTCTTTGCTTAATAAGTATTCACTGCCTATTTTGACTTTTACACATTGTTACTTTTGGAGGAAGCAAAACAAACAAAAGTTCAACCCCATTGCACTTTCCTCCTGTGGGGAATGATGGAAATTGCCAGAGAATATCAGGGGTAGAAAGTGCTGAGGGAGTGGAGATGTCAAAGGACTAAGCATATTGGTGATAGAGCTACAATCAAGTCATTCAAAGGAAAAGAATCTTAAGAACAATTAAAAGTCACCTTTGTTTTGCAAAACAAGCACATGGCATGTCAAAGACTAAATATTGATGACAAATCCTGTCTATTGTGACTCAGACATGCACACATAAATATATTCATGGAGATTTTAGAAAATACCGAAATCATCAATGTTGTTTCCTGATCTTCTGACTTCTGACCTTAGGTAGAGAGTTACACACACATTAATGCTGTCTCATTTTGGCCAAAACTCTTTTTATTTTCCATTTCACGGTGCATCATTGGAAACTTCCTTTAAAAATGAATCCCAGATTTAAATGTGAATTTTTTTTGTAATAAAAGAGAATCATCTCTAAGTCAAAAAGCAAACAGGTGAAACTTCTCCTAAAGATTAATAATGGCTGAATTTCATTTTCTTTTCCCACTTACCTAAGAATCTAGCCTCTAATGACTTATAAACATGATGTTAAAAATGTCTTTCAGATTCACTGGATAGTTTCTCAACCACGCATGTCCAAGGCTATCATATATACAGCCATGTTCCCCCTCAGCTAGAATCCTTTTTAGCACTTTTGAATTCTCTTTTGTTGCAGAATCATACATGAACTCTTGACCCTTCCTCAGGATATCATAATCAAAAAGCAAGAAAGATATCCCATCTCAGCTAACAATTGATGCTTTCTGATAGCTGTGCACATTCCAGTAGTTGAGAATTAGTGATATTTATTTATGTGCACAGGGGGCTAGGAGGAAACACCAGAATCTTTCTTAATTTTTAGGTCAAACATAACTTCAAACTAACCATCAGTCCAGGGTCAAAACAGTGGGAAGCAGAGAGCTACTTTACAAGAGGTTAGGGGTTCTCCTTGGAAAGGTTGACTCCTGGTTATAAAATTAGAGTAGGAAGAATTAAAATGATTATGCTCTAAAAATGACTTAGTAGAAGTGACAGGGTTGTTTTTAACCTAAATATTTTTTAAGTACCAAATTTGTCACTCTTCTAAGTTATATGTTACAAACTGTAAAAGCTCTTTATTGCAGCCATAAAAGAAATGAAGCACTTTTAGCCAATGCTTTTCAGTAAATCAGAACTTTGTATTAAATCCACATTTTATTTGCTTATAACGACATTCTTTATTTTGACTGAATTGGTATAAATTGCTGAATCCCAGAAGGAGGTGTTTTTAAGGAGTCTCTACTGGTCTTCAGAAGTGATTTCCTTGGGGCAACCGACCTGGGAAACTATTGGGGGAAAAAAAGAAACAGTGGCAGGTAAAAACATTTGCTATGCTTGAGTTGAGGGCTATCGAATTCATCCAGGACTGATGTTTGTAAAGCCACACACTTTCACATGATAACTTCTGGCCTCAACTAATCATAGATGTTTTTAATTGCCTTGATTTTAAATATTCACCTATTAGGTTTGCAAATTGTTATGTAATTGCTTATTAGCTAATGGATGGTGGTTAATGATCAGCTATAAAATTAGATTATTAAAAGATAAATGATGTAACTTTTCCATAGACTTCTCATTTTTTTATATGGAAGGAAGGACCTTTTTTTTTTATCAGTTGCTTCTTTGTCACTTTTTTAACATTATCAATGAAAAGATAGGAAAGGAAACCCAAAGCAAGAACATCACAAATCTTTCTTATCTTGCTTCTCATTAGCTCTCAGTTAATGTTAGCTACCTTTTGAACTGTTAAAGTAAGTTGCTTTATTCACAGTGGATTTATATTCTTCCTGGGTACTGTCAAAGTGAAGACTGTAAGCTGTTGCCATATTTTTTTCTTTTTGGTCAAACTTAAAGCAATGTGACTCAATGATTGTCCTCTGTAGGACATTTTCCTTGGGCATAAAGAGCATTTTAAATAAATATAAACGCAGAGAAAGGCAAATTCAAAAACTGAAACACCAAATCTAATAGCAAAAGTCCTAGATTTTACACGGGAGCATATCCAGTAGTCAAAAAGACGGCTTAGTCACTTTGCTAATGGACTATCAACTATATCATTGTAATCTAATATAAATCAATTACAACTCAGCCACTACAGTAGTAAAACTGCCATATGGCAGCGTAGCCTGTTTGAGGCAATAGAGCCTTCTTTAAGTGCTTTGGGACTTTTCCAATCTAAGCTGCAAAACTAAACTACAAAGTCAATTCTATCTTTCTCCATAACTGAAAGTGTGTTTGTATGTGTGTGTCTTTTATATGATTTGCATGTATGCATAGTTATTTAATCATCCATCAGAAAATATTACACATTGATAATAAATATATTAAAATAAATATTTTCTGAGTGTCTTTTTTATTCTGAAGGCTTTGGAATTTGGTGGATTGCACAATCATATTTTTGTTACTCTATGGAAGTTTCCCACTAAACAGAAAAGATTCTTAAAATAGCAACCCTGATACAAAAGGCTCTAAAGACTGTTCCTGGTACTCTTCAAGAATTCTGTGGCATAGCTGATTATTTTCTTTTATTCTTAATACGCCATATTTAAGTAAATCTCAGATATCTAAATATTGACTAAGCATTTACTGTGTTGGAGGTGCCGTGATGGGCACAATTGGTGAAATGAAGAAGTATTCAGCCAGTTAAGGAGATAAGCCATACACATGTAAAACATTTCAAATAAGATTGTAAGCATCAACTTACAACAATAAGAGATAAAATATCACAATGGCATTTGATTAATTTCCAAATAAATTATATGAAGTACTGTTGCCACAGGGGGCTCCCTGGAGAGAAAGGGGAATCATAGGAAACCCTGAGTTGGGTCTTTAAAGATGAGACCATTTATCAGTCTAGGGGAAAGACATGTCCCAGGTGAATGAAATCAAAAGGCTAATAAATCCTAAATGCAGGGAGTACCCAGGAGGCAAAGGCCAGCTATTTTTCAAATTTAAGTGGTTTCCAGTTGTAGAGATTAAGTTGTATTAACTCTAAGAGTAATGAGTTGATGGCATGAATTCTGTGATGTTGCATAGGAAAATATATTTTCTAAGGAAACTATAAAGGGTTTATTGGAATGGAGCAGAGAACAAACAGCTTAGTCACTTCAGATTGTTTTTTAGTCAAGTTCTTAGAGTTTTAACATGGCAGAATCTATCAAACGATAAGAGAAGGATAATGCCTTATTTCCTGAAGTTGAAGCTTCAAGTTTATTCATCTCTGTTTAAATTTGCAGCTGTTTCTATAGGCTTTCAAAAATGACTGTGCATAGCACTTAATGTATTTTTAAGATCTACTTTATCTGTGAAAGTGCTCAAACAATTTAGTGACCACATTTTGTGGAGACAAAGGTCTAGAAAATTGGGGTCTTGGGTAACAATACAAATGATTCAGCAAGCAAAAGCTTGCCAGTTGGATCTAAAGGAACTTATCTGAGTACATTAAGTTTAATGGTGATTTTAGTAAAGTTACAATTAAGTGGAGTTTCTTCTGTTGCAGGGATAAAATTCCACATATAAGAGAAGAACTGACTGTAATTGAAAGCTTAAACAGGGGTGCTCACTAGGCAAACTTTAGCTCGAAGAATATGGAAAGGACTCTGCTTAGACACCTTCTCCCCTAACTTGGGACACTCCCTAGCTGGTCCTGAGTCTCTTAGAGAAGAAAATTAGGGCTTGACCTCTGCCTCTCCACATTCTGATTCCAGACTTGACATGCTCTTAATCCTGCCATGAAGTAATGACTAAGAGAGCCTCCCTATGTCAGAAGCATGCTGATCAATCACAGACATGAAGTGACACAGCCTCACTTAGAAAGCTGACCGAGTCCCTCAGCTTCTTCGGGATTGTAACTACTGAAAGGGTGGTGTCACCATGATAACCCCAAGGCAGCACACTTCTGTCTGTCCCAGCCACACAATTAGCAGCAGGAGCTAAAATTAATGTTCATCATTGTGCCCTTGAATCTTGTATACATGCAACAAATGTGTGACACCGAGCATACATACGGAAAAACTGTTCCAAGCTCACCTTTATTCTAGTGATGGCAGCTAGAAGACCTACCAGATGCCAAGAGATTCAAACACAGAAGCAAATGAGAAAGAATGCTTGGTAAAGTAGGAAGCAGGAACATAATAAAATAGAGGGAAATGCTTAAGGATAAACAGAAACGGTTCCTAATGATAAACTTGGAGAAAAGATTTTTTTTTAATTTTGGTATTTTCCATTTAATTATTTATTCATTCATTCATAATTACATTTTATTAACTCTGTATCCCAGGTGAATCCTGCTCCCTCATTCCCTGCCAACCCCACCCTCTCTCCCTTCCCCTTTCCAAGTCCACTGATAGGGGAGGACCTCCTCCCCTTTCATCTGGCCCTGGTTTATCAGGTCTCTTGAGGACTGGCTGCAAAGTACTCTGTGGCCTAGGAGGGCTGCTCCTCCCTTGCTGGGTGGGGAGGTCAAAGAGTCTGCCATTGAGTTCATGTCAAAAATAGTCCCTATTTCCCTTACTAGGGTACTCACTTGAATACTGAGCTACAGGCAAGCAGAGGTTCTAGGTTATATCCACCCATGGTCCTTGGTTGGAGAAACACTCTAATATAGGACCCCTGTGCCCAGATATATTTGGTCCTTGTGGAGCTCCTATTCTCTTTCAAATAGGCAATAAAACCATCAAGAGCCTTACTGAATGCAGCAAAGGTAATATACTTCTGTAAAAATGTATAGCATTCTTTTTAGAGAAAATATTGATGTTGATAGGGAATTTAAAATAGTTTTATATTCAGTAATATTTAATACAAAATGTTTTGCATTATCAACAGGAAATATGAGACTAACTAAATAATATTAATAAATAAAAATATGTGCTTAAAATTTCTTGGAGGTAAATTGACAAGTAAAGAGTGAAGAAAACAGACTACCATTATATTATGATTAGTATTCTTAGATACTCGTTCCTATAACTTACATGTGTGAAAACATTCAATATTATCTGTAGTCCTGACAAGATCATTTTTATGATACCTATACTGAGGCAAAAAAAAAGTTGACATAGCAGCTATCACCTGTGTGGTTCCTCATCTCAACTAAAAGGAATGGAAAAGGGGGAAATATGAAGTAGAAATTTAAAAGCCAGATATTTTTAATTATTATGAACATATCATGTTTAATAGGCTGTGTTTGTGAACTTCTGAGATGGATATTATATTTGACATGGCTTTCATACAAGTAGTTTACAGTCATTATTTCAAAATTTTAAATAGTTAATAAGTATTGAAAGGGGATGGTTTGTAATTGAAACAATAAGACCTGGGTACTCTCGAGTATTTGTTTTGAACTAAGTATTTTTTGAAGGTCAGTGTGTCCAGTGTGTTTATAAGCTTGTGTAACCCTTGAGAGAGAGAGGGCTAATTACATTACTAAAACATGGGATCATATTGACATTATTGAGTTTTGAGACTGTGTTAGTACTCACAACTTTTCAAAAAAAAAAAAACTCAAATGTAGAATGTCCATAACAAGCACCAGTTGTTGTTGTTGTTTTTTTTTGTTTTGTTTTGTTTTGTTTTTTTCTCATTGATACAGTTAGAGTCTACTCTTTGTTTGCAGATGAGGAAACTGAGGGACTTGTGGAAATCTCCTGACCTAGGATATGAAAGAAACATTGTTTGAAACTGTTAGTCAAGCCCTCCAACACCAGTGACTGTGAAATCAATTCATGCGGAATGCATGCATGCATAAATGCACATGTAAACTGGGCAGAGATGAGCATTTAAATGGAGAAATTATAGGACTGGCAGGACCAATCATTGGATAAATGCACTTGCAATCATGCCTGATTATCTGAGTTCAACCCCTGGAACCTACATTGTAGAAGGAAAGAACTAGTTCTCATAAGTTATCCTCTGACTTTCACATGTATGATCTGGTGTGTTCACTCATACACATACACACACAGTAGTGCTTATACACTAATGTAGGTGTGTACAAACACACATATACACACAAAACACACACATAAATGTATCATTCTTTTTCAAAAGAAGACAGTAGGTAGAAATTAAATACAGGAACAATTTGAGAGTCTGTGATATAATGGAGCAAGAATATTCAGCATGGAGAGAAGTTTGAGGGAGTGTAAGAAATGCAAAAGAAAAAAAGTTCATTACAGGAAGCCCTCACATAAGAGGAAGGCCATCTTCTTTTAATCACAAGCAGCAATTAATGTAAAAATGAGAACTCTGAAATATCAGAGATCACACTGAGAAAATTAAAACAGCATTAAAGCAGATTCACCTTGAAGTTGGGGAAACTTATTATGTAAGTGGGCAAAGATAATAGGAGAAAAAGTCTCATCACAAGACACCATGATCAAAGTGGTTAGAGTACCTCTAAGCTACAATGTTTCCAGATTTGTATGCTCTGAGCACATTCCCTGTTCTGCTCCACATTACTGTTTTCTCCCTATGGGACAAGTGAGAGCTTGAATTTACAAAGGTCCCCAGGGGAGAAAAGCTCACATGAAAACTGCTGTGCATTGAGCAGAGAAGTTGACAGCAGAGAGGGAAGTTAGTTTGTGGCTCTGACTGTAGAATGGGAAGAGTACTGTGAGACTTCAGATACAAGGTAATTGGCAAATAGACGAAAATTAGCAATAACTTAGATTTGTAACATTTCCAATACAGAGATATGTCATGCTTTTTAGGGTCTCACATTACAGAGAACATTGCTGGATGTCACTTACTAAGTGCCTGGCAGAGTGCCCATTATAAAATGAATGCATAGTGTAGCACAACTAGGGTTCTTTTAGAGTGATTTAGAAGCAGTGAATAGAAAGCATCTTTTTCCACATCCTCATAATAAAGCAATGAGAAGCAAGAGAGATATTTGGAAATCAAAGTCATGGTAGATTATGTAGACACAAATGCTAAAACTGATTCCAGGATTTACGTTCAATGAGGGTGCAACAAAGTACAGATGGTTATCCACAGAGAAAGAAAATTTTATGTAGGAAATCTCAAGTAATAGAGAAGAATAAAGCACAGCCTTATAAAGGAACAGACTGATATAAAAGAAAACTTAATTCCTGGGAGGAGGCAAGCCTTGAGGACCATGGGGCAAGGTCAGGAAGCAAACTACAGACAAAGAAACAGAAAAAGGTAGACATGCAACCTTTCAGCAACTATGATGGTGGATTCAAGGGAATGTAAAATTATGTCACTGGTCACAGGGGAGGAGCAAATGCTTGGCTGAGCACTAAGGGAGTGGAACAGATAGAAGACCATGACACTGGGGGGAGTAAGGAAAGGTTTTTGAACCAAGAAGATAAAAAGGGAGCCATTGATGTCAAAGAACACAGCTAAGAACAAGGGGAAGGAATAAACGGTAGTAGAAACAGATTGGTGGGGAAAATGAGAGAGCTGTCCTTCAAAATTTGGAAGGGAGTGACAATGTGAGAAATACCTTCCAACTCATGCTGAGCAGCTTCTTTCCCCGAAGTCATGTTTTACCCTCTATAAAGCCATATCAATTTTATTTTCTTCAAATATTCTCCTTCTATATTCAAATATAAATATATCATCATAACAAATACAACATTATATAATGAAAATATATGCCATTAAAATAAGCTTCACTTTAAAATCATGTGACATAGCTCATGGCAATTACCTGGATTTTAATTAATTTTTACAATGACGCAAAGTTCACAAGAACAAGTACACTTGATAAGATCACACTGTTCTCTCTAGATCAATTCCTGCTCCATAGAGACATTGACTGACTGGTCATTAACTGACAGGGCTACACAATGTTAACGCCAGGAGTAGTTCATCATGGCTGTGCAAATAGCAGTAACAACGGCTAAAGGACTGAACTTGCTAAGCCCGTGAGGAGTGTTATCCCTTTAAATGAGGACAGATGACACAAAACAACTGGTGCAATCACTCCCATTTAACTGTGGGAAAACTGAGGACCAGAGAAAGACTCTTGTCCAAATTACCATCTATCCAAGAATATTTGTTTCTATTCTTTGTAAAATAATTTTTATTAGAATAAAACTTATTTACCAAATATACAACTGACAGTCAGAGTTCTCCCTGATATCTCTCTTCAATAGGTTAAGGATATCGTTCAATCCCAAAAGGAGGCCTCCATCCACCCATACCTGTGGTATTGCTAAAAGGAAGCATGCACAGTACTGCACATAACCTTGACTAAGTTCCAAAACAGACATATGACTGGGCCTCAGTGACTGACTTAAAAATGCTCAATGTCAGAGAGATCAGGAAAAATTTCCAACTGGTGTGCAACGTTGATGTAGGATTTAAATCCAGTTTTATCTAAATAAAATTTTATAAATTTGTCCTGAATGCATCAAGAGCCATAAGTCGCCTATACTGTTAGAACAAAAGAAATCATGAAACTAAGACAACAACAGTGGCTTAAACAATCATTTAATTTAGCATGAACTCTGAAGTGTACGAATGTGTTTATTAGAACTAAAGTGTTTTAAATAACCACATAAAATTAAAGTTACAATCTAAAGTAAAAAATAATGTGGGTAGTTAATGGCCCTTTTCAGTGTATTATAAACCTCTGTGATGTCAGAAGAATGCATAAAATAACAATGAACAAAAGAATATGTGTAAACAGAAAGGCACAATAAAATGAAAATAAAATAATAAAGTTACTTAATTATTAAATATGTATAACCAGCTTTGGAAATTGCAGATATCTTAAGCATAAAAGTATGTGGGAATCTATAAAATTCACTGTTAATTAACTGGCATCTTACTGAAATTGCCTTAATTTACATTATTTATATTGATATTCTAAACTGTTTTGGCAATACTCAATATATATCCATGAAAATAGGGTAACCTTATGACGTTTTATCATCTTCTCAGTTTCCACATGAATATGATATTAGAATAATATTTTATACGTAAAAATGTTTACCACAGATGAGAAAAGATATCTTAGCTAACACATTTATAGCCCTATAAAACAGAAATTACTTTGGCAAAGGAATTGTAATCACATTAAAATATTAAAAATTAAATGTAATGTCATAAAACCTTCACGTAAGAAAAGCCATGAAGCTAACATTCTCATCATCCATATATGAGGAGACAATGTTTCCAAAAGCCATTATTTCCACCGTAGAAGGATAGAGACAACAGAGAGCTCTCATTTTCAAAACATTCTTATCTGAAAGGACAGGCAAAGGTATTCAAATTGTGACGTTTTTATCAAATTATTTTAATGGAAGAATCAGATTTGGCCTAACCAAATGAACTCTTTCTTAAAATCTTACCAACTTCTTGAGAAATGCCTATTGGGTTTTGTCAAATATTTAAATCAGTATCTCATCTGCTGGCATAGGGCTTTCAGAATTCAGAAGTGATGGCTCCCTCAAGATAAAACATACTAAATCTCAGAGAACACCACTGTACCAGGAACAGCAACTACCTCATTGCGAGATCTACCACATTCCTCTCTAGTAAATACAACCAGACACACCATGTGGCTTGCCATAGACACATCTGCAAATTCTCGGGAGGCTCTGCTTCATGATTCAAATGCTTACGTCATGCTATAGTCCAAATGTGAATATTTTAGGAGTGAAAATATAAGATATAGAAGTATAATTTCTATTGATCTAGTTTTACTGTTCATTCACTTTGTATGCTGAACATGACAGAATTATTGAAAAGTTCATTTCATGTAATGAATGAAAGGAACATCTTCAAGGTGAGAAGATGCCACCTTTCTTTAATCATACATACAGGCAGTGATATGTGTAGCTAGACACAGTGCTAAAGGAAATTTGCCTAAAACAAATGGTTTGTGTTAATTTGAATATTTTTGTTATCTTAGAACAAAATCCAATTGTTTTATTATTTCTCATCCTGTATGGGACATTACAAAATCAGACAAATCCAGAGGCTTAGGTGTATGTTCTTTTTCCTTGATAAAGGTGGATGGAATTTATCTGATAGAAGATGAAGAAAAAAATAATGGAAAGTAAATCAATTGCAGTATTTGCCATTGCCGTGTATGTGATAGCAGGTGGCTTTCCACCCTCCTTCAACAAAAGGGTTAACTATAGACTTATGTTCTGAGCAGCTTCAAACAAATTGCATGCAGCTCCAAAGTCTGTTTTCAAAAGTGGCTCCAGAGGATGAAATTCACTCACAACCTCCCTCCCCATCTTCCCTCCCTCACAATTGAGGCTTTCAATCCACGTGGACAGAGTCAGATCACAGACATTGTTTGCTCTGGCTGACCAATCTCTGAGGCAGGTTATTTTTTTCCCCCTTCAAGATACTTCCTGTTACCAGCTTGAGGGCCTTCAATCAGCGCTGCTTTGATCTCTGCTGGAACTATAATTATTTAACATTGTTACATGGATTTCTATAATCCACCCCACCATTAAATCCTTTTTACACCCTCATCTTCTGAGGCCTAATCTGCATCTGAACACTGAATTTGTCTTCTCTGCTGGTCTCATCAGGAGCCTGCATTCTCCCAAGACTTGACTTGTGGTTTCTCTTCTCTCTTCTTCTCTAATGTAATAATTTCCTTACAAATTCTGCAAATTGTTGTATGCATTTGGTGTAATTTTCAGAGCACTATTGAGCTCTTAGACCAGAATCATCCACTATTCCTATGACACCCCAACCCAGTTCTATGGAATCCATTCTCATAGTGGAATTTTATATTAAAACAGTGATAAGCGCATATTTGATTCTTTTCAAAAGGGTTTTCTATGGAAATAGCCCAGATAGGAAGCACCAAATGCAAGAAGGTGGGAAGAACTCAGCAACAGTCTGCACTTTTCAAACTTCCTCTCTGGGAGGTAAATTGAGCAGTTGTGAATGGGGCATAAAACTAAAAGATAGGAGACCCTCTGAGAACACATTTCTGAGGAAACGATTGTTGAGAACATCTAAAGAGGTCTGTGGAAAGTAAGTCCCAAAAGACAGAAGAGGAAAAAGAAATAGGAAGGCAATTGTGAAAATCCAGGAGGGCCTCTGAAAATCAAAAAGAAGCAGTACAAAGAAGAGGGCCCTGGAGAGATGCCAGGGTTTTGCACTTTACTAATCCTGGCAGATGAGAGCATCACAAAATCTTCCCACTTGTAGGTGGAGCTTAATTTCTGAAGTCTTTCAGGATAGATGTTGAGAGGTAAACACAGAATTCTGATGAGAAAATGAAGACACAGATGTGGTCATTCGCTTATTTCTCTCAGCAGAAAAAGTAAACTAAAAAGAATCATTTAAAATAATTTACTTTTTATGTCCGTTTGTTCTCATGTGTACCCCACACATGCAGTAGCTCTGGAGGCCAATAATAGATTTCAGAACCTTTGGAGTTGGACTTATCGGGGTTTGTAGTTTTCCTGATGTGAGCGTTGGGAACTGAACCTCAGTCCCCTGCAAGAATGGCAAGTGACCTCAAATACTAAGCCATTTTTCCTGGTCCCTAAAATGATCTTTGCAAAAAGTCAGATTTTCCTGTCAACTTCCCTCAGCAAGAAGAGACTCAAGATCTCCTAGCTGACTCGGACTGTTCATTGCACTTAAACATGAACACTGAAATAAAAAGATTTTGTAGTTGTGCATGGCCATTTTTATCAATGCTGTGAACAGATTTTACAGACATACATTAAAGGAGGAAAGTTTGTTTTCCCTCATTGTTTCAGAGCGCTCAGTCAGTTGGTAGATTGGCCCCATGTACTTGGGCATCACTTCACAAGAACAGAGGCATTGGCAGAGCCATTGGCTTTTGCAGACAGGAAGCAGAGTTGAATAGTAAGGACATGACACAGCTCCAAGGACACAGCCCACATGATGTACCAACTAGGTCTTGCCTTACACAGTTCCACCCCTGCACACATTTTGACTCCATTGATGCACTAAGAAACATCTTTATCTAATGGTCTCTGGAAATGTTGGGAAGGACATACAAAGGTGCCTTGCCAATCGCATAGGTGATTCTCAACCATACCACATGGGAAGCCATGAATTACCACCACAAGAATCCATCTATTTATTTATTTTTGATTAGCTTGCTTTCATATAAATGGATGAACTTTCTGCCTGGAGTTCATGTCAACTGTTCCTTCAATGTCCTGTTTAGAATAACATCATTGCTCTTATTACAGCATGGTCAGTAAAAGTTAAGCACAATTCCCTTTTCTTTGAAGAGTTTATTATAATTTTTAAAACATAGTTACCCATCATATTGAATAACCTAAAATTAATATGAAGTCATCTTTGACTATGAAGCTTATTCTTTTGAACAATATTTGGAACAATTATTAAAGACTACACTCTAGCTGTCCATATACTTAGACAACCTTAACCCACTTATGTTATAGTCTTTCTCATGTTTTCTTTTATCTACTTTAATAATTTTATCTACTTTTATCTCATGTTTACCAACTTGTCACAAATGTATTGTAGAACAGGGCAGAACAAAAACAGAAAATGGCTGAAATATTTTCACCTAAAATAGTCCTTTACACTCATCTAAGATGCTGGAGTAAATTCTGCCTTATTCTAATCAAAAAAGTTAAGACTAATTTTCTGAACAAAGCAGACACAAGTAGATTCATTATTTCTCTGGAATTCAATACTTAAATCAAATGAGTCAGGTAAAGAGTCAGGATACATTTAGACAGAAAAATATCTAGAGATAAGAATGAAATGACTTCCAGAGGCCCTCAGTGGTAGAAATCTTTGGCAGAGTGCAGGGAATCATATGAAAGAAGGGGGCGTTAGTATGACCAGGTGAGGACAGGAGCTCCACAAGGACCAAATATATCTGGGTACAGGGATCTTTTATGAGACTGTCTCTCCAACCAAGGACCATGTATGGATATAACTCAGAACCCCTGCTCGGGATGTAGCCCATGGTAGCTCAGTATCCAAGTGGGTACCCTAGTAAGGGGAACAGGGACTATTTCTGACATGAACTCAATGGCTGGCTCTTTGTCCTCCCCCACCCCACCGGAGGGAAGAGCAGCTCTGCTAGGCTACAGAGGAGGACATTGCAGCCAGGCCTGAAGATACCTGATAAACTAGGGTCAGATGAAAGGGGAGGAGGTCCTCTCCTATCAGTGGACTTGGAAAGGGGTAGGGAAATGAGGGAGGAGTGGAGGGTGGGATTGGAAGGGAATGAGGGAGCTGGATACAGCTGGGATACAAAGTTAATAAACTGCAACTAATATTAAAAAATAAAAATAAAAAAATGAAAATTTAATTAAAAAAATAATGAAATGACTATGGTTAGTATGCAGTGATATCATTGTCCTGGAATGTGCTCTGCTGGGTACTTTCTCACTCCTGACTGCAATACACATCTCCACAGAGCAGGCAGGGCTTCTCCTCTCCCTCATTTTGGAGATGAGAAAGCTGCTGGGCAAAGAGATTGAGTTATTTACTTCATTTATAGGAAATTCCCAGAGAAGGCAAAACTCAAATCTTAAAGACAGGAAATGGAGCAAAAGGGATCTATAAATAACAAAGTAGATAATAGCACTGACTCTATAACCTGAGAATTATGATATAAAAACACCACTATGTTATTCACATTAAAAGATATAAACTAGATGAGTGGAGATGCACACCTATATGTAACCCTAGTTCCCAGAAGGCTGCGGCAAGAGTACTGTTGTAAGGCTGCTCCTCCTCGGGGGAGGTGACCAAAGAGCCAGCCCATGAGTTCATGTCAGAGATGGTCCCGGTTCCTATTATTGGGGAACTGTCTTGGATACAGAGCTGGCATGGGCCACATCTGTGCAGGGGTTCTAGGTTATCTCCGTGCATCGTCCTCGGTTGGCATATCAGTCTCAGAAAAGACCCCTGTGCCCAGATTTTTTGATTCTGTTGCTCTCCTTGTGGAACTCCTGTGAGGAAGACGAAGAAGCTAGTACCGATGAGACTAAGGTCTAATGGAAGAGGAGTAGGACCAACCCTTTCATTGGACTGGGGGAGGGGCATAGGAGAAGAAGAGGGAGGAAGGGTAGAATTGGGAGGGGAAGGAGAAAGGGGCTACAGCTGGGATACAAAGTGAATAAACTGTAATTAATAAAAATAAATTTAAAAAGAGTACTGCCATGAGTTCAAGGCCAAACTGAGAATTTGAGGACAGTCTACACAAGAGACTCATTTTCAAAAACAAATACATAAAAATAAATAAAGAACAAAGAAACTGCTGTGCTTAATTTAACTTTAGGTCAATACCAGGGAGGTAGACCACAAGGTGCATGTAGGAGGGGTTATGTAGATTGTGGACATGTGTGCTTGGGAAGACCCACTTTAACTGTGGGCAGGACCATTCATTGGGCAGAGGTCCAAGGCTAAAGAAAATATAGAGAATGAGCTGAGCTGTTTTCTGATTGTGGGTGGGATGTGGCCAGCTGTCTCAAGCTCCTTGATTTCCCTGCCATGATGGCTTTGACTTCAAACTGTGACTTAAAATAAGCCATTTCTTCTTTGAGTTGCTTTTGTCAGAATGTTTTATCACAGCAACAACAACAACAAAAATAAGATAGGATGAACAGTATCTCTCTCTCCCTTTCACACACACACACACACACACACACACACACACACACACACACACAGGCACATATACAAACACATATGCAGACTTTGAGGCTTTAAATGCTCAAGCTAGGCCCAGTGTCTCTCTTCCTGATGCCCCCTATCTGGATGTAAAACTCCCAGCTACTCCTCCAGCCCCGTGTCTGCCTGCATGCAACTATGCTCCCCAACCTTGACAGTGATGAGCTAAACCTATGGAAGTGTAAGCCAGCCTGAATTAAATGTTTCCTTTACAAGAGCTGCTGTAATCATTGTGTCTCTTCACAGTAATGAGACACTAGCTCAAACAGTGGGAAAGGCACTGAGCATCTGTTTGGTGCAATATCCTTCATACATAGGAAAGACCAGGCACATAGCAAACTCTCCATCAAGAAGCTTCGCTAGCACGGATGGGCAAAAGGAGGACAAAACTTTCCAGAAGAAAAACCTGTTGAACAGAGCTTTAGAGCATCAACATTAATTCTAGGTAGTGATTTTGAGCAAACATTGCAAGAGAATAGCACACTGGGAAAAAAGAACTAAGAACTCTGATTTACCATTATTGACTTTATCACACTTTTATTTGAATGATTTAGTATTTAAAAAAACTGTCAAAAAGTTCAATTATATGACACATCTAGAAGAACACAAATTGCCCAAAGAGAATTAGAAGTATATTTAATTTCAAGAGCTTGGAGGTTATAGTTGAAATATTTCATTCATTTTTGTAACAGTTAATGTAATTTATTTTACATGATTGAGATATTGGGTATCCCATCTCCTTTTGCCACATTGTATTTTCTTTTTAAAAGTAAAGAATAAGTAACATCCTCTACTTTATTTATGAAATATGCTAATATTCAATGTATCAATTATGAATTGCTAATAAGGAACGTTAGGCTAAAGCTGTATAAATTTCTAAAGTTATATCCTCATACTTTCAGAAAAAAATATGCTGTATAGAAAATTAGTCCTGACACATAATTGTGTTAGTATTTAGGCAGCCTGCTTCTGGGTTGCCTAGTAAGCTATCATGTCACCATGTGTTGTCCATCAGGTAGACATACCTGGCAGGCAAGGTTCAGCTCTGCAGAGGCAATAAAGGGACCAACCCCCCAATTTGTCTCCTTCTTGTCTTCTTGCACTTGCACTCTATTCCTCTCTTGCTCTTTCTCTCTTTTGCTTTCTCTCCTTTCTCTGTCTGGGTACCCCCCCCCCCACACACACACCATGTCTTTCTCTTTCCTTTTCCCCTCTTTCTCTTCACCTCCATCCAATAAATCTCTTTCATATAATACCTTTCATATAATGTTCATGGCATCATTTTAAATGTACTTACGTGTGGAGCAGGGTTTTTGAATGGCATTGACACCTGCTCAGCCATGCCACCTATGGATAGTTTAGAACTGCTGCCAGGCAGGGACTGCCACACCATCAGCAAGGCCCTGAGTCCTGCAACCCCAGTTCTGCTATGCCACTGTCACTGTGCATGAGTCATGGCTAGCCTTCATTTTGATTTTGGGATAAAGAGGGTGAAACCACAGCTTCAGTGCCATCTCCACTAAGGGCAAGCACATGGTTTCACCACCATCTTAACTTAGGGCAATCAAGGACAGTCACATGATTGGCAGCCATCTTTGTTGTTAAAAAAAATTAAAAAATGCTGTGGTTCCCTCAGCTGCCAGCTGCTTTCTCTACCTTGTTTCTGTCCCAGTGTTTTTGGATCTGTAAAACTGCAGTCTCTCGTAGACTCTAAAAGGTCACCGTACCCCTTCCTACCTCCACTCTAAAGCTGTCTATCTGTGCCCCTACCCTTTCCCACAGATGAGATTTCTTCTATGAGAACTCCACCTTACTGCTGATGAAGCCCTGTTACCAGGCACTGAGGTTCTCGGGCCTCGGCAGGCTAAGCCCCTGACCTGCAGTGCTATTTGGTTGATGAACCACTAACCGCATGGTCCATTTCCATTTCCACTTTCTCATTCGTAGGAACGGTGTCATCATTCTCTCCTCCTTGGAAAACCTTTGGCTTCTACACCTATATTTGCCCTACTCAAATGTCTAATATCCAGTAACACTCACAGAAATCAGTGAAGTAAAAAGCGATTCCCTGTTTTTATTTTCTCAGAGTCCTGACCATTTCTCTCTGCCTGCTATCCACTAAATAAAGATACTCTCTGGTTTCTTTTTATACTCTCAAAAAACAATCTTAAGTTTAAACTGTAAACCTTAAGGTGACCACGTGGTATGAAAAAATTTAATCATAATTAATTCTCTGTTTACTTTATCTCCTTTTAGACTAATACAGCAACAAGCGTCATTTTAAATTGGTATGGGTTTTTATAAAAATTCAAAGTTATATTTTACAATATATATGATCCAACCCTGGTTCAGCATAATTTATAAATGATGCTAAATTAAAAGTTATTAAGGTCTATTCAGATTAAAAATCTAATTTAAAATGTATGTCTGTCTACACCTTTATCAATTCCTGAATTAGTGAATAAATGCTGCTTTTGTTTTCATTTTTGTTATTGTTTTTGTTTTCCTGCCATGAGGTTCCTGTGATCCAGATTCATCACTTGGCTTTCTAGCTAATAGGTTTGTTATAATACATTCAAATGTAATTTTAAAATTGCTTTATACTATTGTTGGTTTTAAAACCCATAACTCAGGGGTTATTACATACAAACAAGTTTTTACCAATACTCTAAATTAAGATCTATTAATTTTAGAGGCATTTATTTGTTTATATTAAAACTTAATCATTTTGCCATATCTTCACTATCAAAAAGGTTAAAATATTCTTGGTCTTGTTTTCTAAAAATGGTAATATTATTAATCTATAGTATAGCCCTAGACTTTTATATGCTATGGACTTTTTATATACTAAATCATACAGGAAACGGTTATGCTCTCACTTTAATGGACTAAGTTATGACCTTTAAGGCTCTAACTTAACAGGGACAAAGCCTGAAATCCTACAAATGCAATAGTCAATCATCTCATAGATGATAAAATCCTCTAACATGCCCAAAAATATATTTAAAGTGCTACAGATGCAAGCATGATCTCACTGCCATCTTAATTGAACACCTGAGGATGGTCCCTGGCTCACCATACAGGAGTTGGTAAAAATAGAGTTTTCCCCATAGGCTCATTTACAGCACAAAACTATACTCCAGACCTTATTGTTCTGAGGCTGTCTGTGTCCCTGCAGAAAAAAAACAAGAGGTCTGCAATACCTGCTGGGTATAGACAAAAGTCAACTCCACCAGATAAAAGTTTCAAATGCAGCCAAGAAGAACACTGGCCCTGTGGCTGCTTCAACAAGCCATGCCTGGCTGCTGGCAGACTGGCCTCTGGAAGTCAGAATGCTCCCATGCAGGCTTGTCCTCTGTGTCCAGCCGTGGAGGCTCAACCAGCACAAAAACCACAGACATTTCCAGCCTTTAAGGTCCTTGGCCTGGTGGAGGACAAATGGATTCAGTGACCTCCACCACCCTCACCCAGGCCAGGGTAACATCGCAGGTGTGTTTTAACCTCACACTAGGGTCTGACAGACATATTGCCAACTTCTATCTTGGGAGATATAACATGGCTTCTCTGTTCTCTTCATATGCAGGGGACCAGACTTTAAGCCTGAGTCCTAGAGTTGCTATTGTCAGGTCTAGACAGTCTAGTTTACTGCCAGACTCAGAATACAGACCTCAGATGTAACTTCTACCATTCCTTTAGCTAAAGGACAATAAATGGTCCTAGCACTTTCACCTATGTTTAATGATAAAAAACGAGATACAAAGGCCTAAGGAAAATGTTGTTTGAGGTCTAAGAAATGTTTTAAGCTTGGAAAATTCAATTTATAAAGGTTTGAGGGTCCAAGAAAGTGTTTTAATACAAAGTTCTAAGGAAAATGATGTTTGAAAGTCTAAGAAAGTTTTAAGGTTGGTAAATGCAAGTTATAAAGGTTACAATGTCTAAGGTGATTTAAATTATCCTTAATAACTAAAAATGCTTACTATTTCTTTATTTTGTTATGCTACTGTTATGTTGACTGTCCAGAGCTTTGAGTTTACCAATTGAGCTCTGATTTATTAATCTAACTCTAATACAAAAACCTTCTACTATACCACCATCATGGTTTCAAGCTCAAGATTTTAAATCTCCTTTGTTTTGTCTTTCAAGTATAGACTTAAAATTTGTTTCTCATTGTGCTAGACTTATGTGCATACAGTCTCTTCTGGATAGAGGAAAAACCCTCTCTTCCATGATGTGTAATCATACTAAAAGTTAAGATCAAGTGATCTTTCATCCCTTCTACTTTATGAAAGGCTTTTGACTTTTCAGAGCTCACCTTAAGTAACGTTTATGCTGTTAACACAAATGTCTTTGTCTACTGACTTTTACTATAATGCATATTTCACTTCAAATTACAATTGTGACGCTAATATGTCTAAAGTTTTATCTCCTTTGTAAAACTTAAAATTAATTTTTGTAAGCTGCAGGAAATCACCTAAATCCACCTCTCAGATCAATTGGGCTTCAGATAAGTACTGTACTTATTGCCTATCTCAGAGGGTGGGATTCCTCCCCTTTCCATGGTTTTGGGATTCCCCTTCCCTGGCTACCTGATTGCTACATTCCTACACCCAACACCAGCCAATTGGTGAGTCCTCACTTCTGGTTAGTGCAAATGCTTCCTACTGCTCTCACCAATGTACTTCCAAACCCTTCATCTAGGACCATCTTCTCCCTTAAGTAAGATTTTCCATCTAACTGGCATGGTTCTCTCCCTCTCCCTCTTCTATGAAAATCCTGGCATTAAGTAAACCGTTTCTGCTATGGGCAACTGTGCCCTTATTCTCTAGCTAACACTGATGAGCTGTTGGGACAGATTGTACCAATCTACTGAGTCAAGCCTTGCTCTTGGGACACATTGACAGGTCAGTGACTCCTACCTGCCCAATGGGAATAGCCCATTTGTCAGTTCCTCCAGATTCTCTTCTGGGATGTCTTATGGAGAGTTTCAGATTTCTACATCTAGTGCCTGCTTTAAGGGCCTCTAATCTTACACACCTCTGTAACCGAACTTGGACAGATACAAAGCAAAACCTTTTTAATTACTCTCAGTTATCAGGTAAATGGAGTTTCCCATGTTTATTTCTCTTCTTTGATCCAAACTTCCACCTCTGTTTACTCTTCCAAAAGTTTTAAATGTACACCTAAAGAAAAGTAATGGGATCAGGAACTGTCTCTGATGTGAACTCAGTGGCTGGCTCTTTGATCACCTCCCCCTGAGGGTGGAGCAGCCTTACCAGGCCACAGAGAAAAACAATGCAGCCAGTCCTGAGGAGACCTGATAGACTAGGGTCAGATGGAAGGGGAGGAGGTCCCTATCAATGGACTTGGGGAGGGGCATGGGAGGAGATGAGTAAGGCAGGGTGGGTTGGGAGGGGGTGACGGAGGGGGCTACATCTGGGATACAAAGAGAAGCAATGTAATTAATAAAAAATAAATTAAAAAAATAAAAAAGCAAATTTCTCCATAACCTACTTAACTTTTTCTTCTGCCCATATACATGTACCAGTATCCTGCCAGACCCAGGTGTTTCCTACATCCACAACAGCGCCAACTCAGCTACCTCAGGTGTTCCAGTCTGACCTCACAGACTTCCATCAAGCTAGTCCTGCACTTTCCTTCCCAGCACTGATGTTCTCAAAGAGGATGGACAGCATCAAAAAGCCAATTCTTCCTGGACTGGGTCAGCATTTCAGCCTTTTGACCTCCCTACAACGTCCCCAGTGTCAGCAGGAAGTAGCCAGAAGAGAACCTCCACCCAGGCCCAGGACAAGTAGATCCAGGTTCTCCCAGCATTCCTCATTCCCTACTTGCTGCAGTGTATGGCTAGCAAATTCCTCCCCCTACCCTGAACTTTCCAGGACAGAGGCTTCCCCTCCTCCTGACCATGTAATCTGGACATTTCATTGCTATTACTCCTCCCCCCCCCGCCATTTGCATGGCAACCAAGAAACCAAGAGATGCTTCCAATGAAGCTACATTTATATATTTTAGCTTGTCTTATACGAGAAGCAGCCCAAGCTCCTCATTTTTTAATTATAGAAAAAGTGAGGAATGTTAGTGCTTAGGCAGTCTCCTTCTGGGTTGCCTAGTAACCTATGATGTCATCATGTGTCCCTGGCCAGGTAGATGCAGCTGGCAGGCATGGTTCAGCTGCACAGAGGCTGTAACAGGAACAAGCTGCCAGTTGGTCACCCTCTTGTCTTGCTCTTGTGCCCTCTTGTTCTCTTGCTCTTCCTCCCTCTTGCTTTCTCTCCTTTCTCTGTTGGAGCGTCCCTATTCCTCACCACATCTCCCCCCCCCTTTTCCTCTCTTTCTCTCCACCTCCATCCAATAAATCTCTTTTGTATAATATCTGTTGTGTGCATGGCATCATTTTAAAATAAATACAACAAAGTGTAATTAAACTTTTATATGAATGAATAATTTGGACTTTTTGAAACTATGTAGCACAATCAATAGAATCCCCCCCCCCCATGCATTGCATACATTTATGAGAATGTCAGTAGCTGCTTTGGTAAGAGAAATTTATTTTTAAATTTAAATACAGATACAGTAACTTGAAATAGTTAAAACTGTGTTGTTATTGCTCAAAAAAGCCATTAACTATAAAATAAATAGGGCCTGTTCTCTTCATATAACCATGAAGACCATCATGTGGGGAAGAAAAACGTACACAGGCACTTTTACATATGCAGGTATGCTCCTATCCTACTGCTCTGCATATCTTTGACACCCCCAAGACCAGTGACAAAGGGCTGCCAACACCAGTGTGTAAGACCCTTGTTACTGTTTGCCTTATATGTTTTAATATAAGGGTCACTTAAGTGACTTATACTATAATAAGAAAACAGTTTTAAGATTTTTCCTCTTCAGTTACAGTATTAGAAATGGTGAGCTATGATTTTTAAAATATTTCAACTATTATCCTATTAAGTAGCTGTTGCTTTAATCACATTACTCTAACTATTGTTCACGAGCTCAGTTCTCTCTTTTTATTCAATTTATGGGGCCATATAAAATGCCCTGGAATGAAGAATATATTAATACTCTAGTGTAACCTCTAACTTAAAGGGGAAAAACCGGGGAAAGGTCACAGGGAAAAAAAAAGACTATGAAGACAGAATGTTTCCTACTCTATTTTTGTTTTTTGTTTTTTAGGTTGCCTTTTCCCTCTTGTTTTGACATAAATATAAACCTAAAATATTATACAGTTGAATAATGCACAGTTTATTAAGAACACATCCTACAAATTGATGCAATCAATGTCAAATACGAAATAATCTTTCTGTTATGTGGTTTACAGTCCACTTAATTCTGTAAGAAATAACATGCTTCCATCCTTATTAAAATGTTTGTTTTGTTGTATTTTATTCCTATCGTATACTGTGCGCATAAATATGCCGATGTTCACTACTATGAGAAAAGCTAATGAAAAAATAGTTTCTTAAGTTTTATTCAATCAGGAAGATTTGTGATTTTGTACGCAGGGAGTTAGGTGAAGTTAGTGTTTGTGTTACCATCAAATGTTTTAGCATCGAAAGAAAAGACTAATCATTGGCTGTTAATGCATTACTCATATATAAACTTAGGCTTGGAGGCCATTCATTCTTTTCCCTTTGTTTCTTTTAACTATGATGCTATACTAACAAGCACAAAGCACTTTACATTCCAGTTCATCTAAAATAAGGCATATAGGAATCTTGCCAAAAACTCTGGTGTCTGCAAGAAGATTAAACTCTCATCACTGAGCTTCCCTCTCTCTGTTCACTTCAGACTCTCTAAGGAACTCCAAGACCAACCAGCCTTGCCTTCACATGCCACATGTCATCAGCCTAGAAGAGGTCATCTTCAGCAACTTGATTTCCAGGTAACAGCCTAATTTACAACTCCATTCCTCTGCTGACTTTTACCAAATCATTCGGTATATTTTAGAATTTTGGAAATAGAAAAGTTTTTTTTTTTAAACAAGCAGCTTCTTGTCTACAATTGGACACCCTGTGATACAGTATCTCCCTTCTTCACTCTTCTTTCATCAGGCACAACAGTTCTAGGAAGACTAGTTAGTTAGTTCCTTTATGGACAAGTATGCCTGGAGCTTCCACACAGACTAAATGGCAGCATGCTTAGCACACATGCTGGAATTATAGTTCACGGTTTTTTATTGATGAATAATGATTCAAGTTGGCCCAAAACGAATGTATGGATGTATCACTGCTTGCAGGACTGCATGAAGGGGCCCTTGTTGATATGAAATCTCATTGGCATCAAGTCACATCTTCCCATCAGTGCAGTCCTTTCCCACCTTCCTTCCAGAAAAACGGCTCCATTAGTGTCTTCACTGTCATTGGTTTTTGTGGTTGCTACAGGACCATCTTCATTTTCTGTTTCCAGTGCACCCTGCACACTCCCCCACCACTGTCCCCACAACCCTGTATTTAATTCATCAATTCTGTCCTATAATTTGTGGTCTGAGCTTTGTTAAATATAATCTTAAGTCTCTTATCTTTTATCTTGGAGCCTGGTGCAGGATTCTTCTTCAAAAACTAATTAAATTAATAAATTAGTGTAGGTCTGCAAAGTGTGGGGGAAGAATAAATATATCTCATTTATGTCAATTTTATTCATGACTGAATGAGTCAGGCACCCAAGTATCACTCTTAGAACAAGGTTTTAAACTTCCTTATAAAGGCAAAACATAATCACCAAGATCCAAAGTGCACTTGTCATTTTAAATGCCAATAGAATATACAACACAGTGGTTATTTCCTTGTATGAGAGAATGCAAATGTCTAGTCCATTTCAAATATCTACCACACTGTTTTTATAATACAATATCACCAAATTGCTATTAACTATAACGGAATTATAAAATTCAGAAAACTGATAGAGTGGCAAACCAAACTTATTGTGAAGTTAAAGTTCAAATTGTAAAATTAAAAAAAAAAGTAGCCCAAAGACATTGCAGGGGCAATAAATAAAAATCAGCTATAAAATATTTATGTAAAATATTGAATTGATTAAAAATAGGTAATGTAGGAACAAATACTTATATTAAATTATATATAAGTAATATATGCATACATACACACATATACATAGAAGCACACAAGTGTATGTGTGCATGTATGCATAAAATACCACATATGTATCGTGTGTGTGTTTGTGTAAATTGTGACATTCAGGAAATTTTTAGGCAGAAATAAGAAGTAATGGATGATTTTACTAGTGAACAAACATTTTCAAAGAAGTCCAAATATTTACTAAGAATATCCGGTATAATAATAGTTGTTTACTGAGCTGGAGCACTGGCTCAGAGGTTAAGAACAAGTTCTTTCAAGGGTCCTGAGTTCAATTCCCAGCAACCACATGGTGGCTCATAGCCATCTATAGTAAGATCTGATATGCAGGCAGAATGTTGTATAAATAATAATAAATAAATCTTTTCAAAAAATAGTTGTTTACTATACTTGATCCCATGTACTCACTTTTTGCCTTTACCTTAAATCTATCTTATTCTCTCAGTGAAAATCACAAATATCTACATGCTGCTAAATTTACAATCTCAATTTTGACAGTTCTCCATGGTGGAACGCAGCCATTGCTCCTTCCTTCTCAAAAAGGATCACATTTCCTTGCTTTCCTCAGCTCCTCTGACTGCTCCATTCTGTGCCCTTGAGGACTTTTCTACCAACACTACTCAGACTGGCATTTCACCTGTGAAAACTACAGTCCAATCCTTCAGGCTTCATTAGAATGGACCCACACTGTAAAAGTACTAATAAGGCTAGGGAAGCAGAATTTCTACAGGAACTTTAGGGTTTCTCCCTAAACCCTTCAAGTTTCAGCACACCTATATTTTCAGTGATGCTCCTTTATCTCACCTCTCAAGGGCTACAAATATAGTTTTGTTAAAAACGATTTACGTATTTTGAAGACACTCCACTTGTTTAAGTAATATTTAGTTAACTAAAATTTACAGCAGGCAGCACTGCTAAGCATATTAGTGATGTCTCACATGACCCATTGCTAATTATGTGCCTCTGTGATTCCCTCACCCCCTTTGGGATGTGTATGGCTAGTGCAACCATAGTAATGTCCCCAAACCAAGCTTAAATAACACAATGTATCTACTTGCAGTTTTGGAAAAGATATTCACAAGCACAGTACAGTCAGGGTTAGTTCCCACTAAAAGCTATATCCCATCCTATCTGTCTCCTTTAGCTTTTGCTGCTGTACTAGATGTTTCTGGCATTATCCATCTTATAGAAAAACCACTTCATCTCTCCCTCCATTGTATGATACAGTGTATATATGTGTGTATGTATGCTCACGGTGTGTTATATGTGTGTGCATATGTGTCTGTCTGTGTGTGCTTGTGTGTCTGTATGCCCATCTGTTGCTCCAGTCCTGCTTCTTAAAAGGACACAGATTAAGATCATTCTCCTACTCCACTATGACTTCGACTTCATCAGTTATTCATTTCCTCATGAATACTCTTCCCAAAGGACACCACATTCTGAGTGTTGGCGTTTGAGTCTTTGGCATAGTAATTTTGGTCAAGCAGAACTCAATGGAAAAAGAGCCTGGAAATATCAATTTTAGAGGTGGGTAAGAGTGATAGTTTAGTTAAGTAATTTCTAGAGCAAAAGTAGATTAGGAAATTCATCATTGATGAAATAGTGTAAAATGTTGAGGACTTTGTTATCATATATTTCAGCTAGGTATAGCTTAGAAATTTAAGTCTGTATTTGTTTATAAATGGTACATTTTGGAGAAAGGTACTTACAAAGAAATGCCTAAAGAAAAATAAATTTAAATTTCTCTTCATTTTATCTGAATTTCTCAGTTAAACTTGTATAAACAAAATTAAGTGCTAGCCACCTCTAAAATAAGTCATTAGCTAAATATTCTTAAATTGCATTCTCATATAGCTACCTGTAAGCTATGATAATAAATAAGTAGTATGTTTTATGTAGTTCTTCATAGCTTAATAAAGTCTTTCCAAACAGCAAGTGATGCAGCCTATCTGTGATGCAGCCTATCTTTACCTGTTTTTTAAAATATATGCATGTCCTAATTGTATGTTAAAACTGAAGAGAGCAGAAAAGATCAAGAGAACTTTCACACTATGTTCCTGTGGCATTCTGTTCCACAGAGTTGGGCTTTCATCTTTAATCCGATATCCACTTAACTACATTACAGAAGATTTAGTTTTACCCCCTCTTGTTTCACAGAAGACTCAAAAGTCTGTAGGAATTTTTGACATGTTATAACAATATTTTTTTCTAAGGCTCCAGATACACATTCTCTCTCTCTCTCTCTCTCTCTCTCTCTCTCTCTCTCTCTCTCTCTCTCTCCCTCTCTCTCTCTCTCCCTCCCTCCCTCCCTCTCTCCCTCTCTCCCTCCCTCCCTCCCTCTCTCCCTCTCTCTCTCTCTCTCTCTTTCTCTCTCTCCCTCTCTCCCTCTCTCCCTCTCTCCCTCTCTCCCTCTCTCTCTCACTTCCCTTGCTTCATTTTCATAAGGACACAAAGCCTTGGGATAAAATGATGGTTCATTATAGTGGTACAGAGCTCTTATCTTCATCCGGCAAGAGTCATTTCCTTCCAAAGATTGAAATGCAAATGTGAAAATTAATGATAACTGCATTATCTGATAGCAGAGATAATACCAATTCACTGTCAGCGTAATACACAGTCATTCTACGATTTCCTCCGCTTCGCACAATATTCTTCTTACTGTCAGACTGTATCTATGGTTAACTATGTTTCATAGGTGTCTGTTAATTTACTTCAAATGGCATTTCCAGATCTTATATCTACCACATTTTCCCAATCAAAAAGAAAACGAAATCAGAACTGTAATCTTCAAGCCCTTCTTTGGACTCCTAAAGAGGCGGGGTAGGGAGACCTATATCATTAAGTGTGTGCTTCTGTCTCCCAGTGGACTTTCAGCTACCATTCCGCTTGATGCAAAACAGCTCCCTTCTTGCTAGGTTCATTTCAGACACAAAGCAGAAAGAGCTTAATCAGCTTCATACATTCAAAGTGCTGAACAACAACATAGGAAGTAACTTATTAAGAATTTTCTGAACAATGTTTAGACTATGCAACAAGTACATGCATTTTACTTTATCCAACGCAATTATTCTCAAAAATGTATTTAAACTAAAATTTCTTTAAGTTAGGTAGACTAGAGCAGAGTAAACATAATCTTACGATGTTTTGTTGCAGAGCAAGATCACTTTGCAAAATTAGTTCAGGGTACTAATGTTTAATGGAGCCTTCTATGGAAAGCATTGTAACAGCTACTGATACACAATTGCCAAGATGATAGTAAAATCAATATTAAGAGTGACTTTTTGTGTGCTTCTGAAACACTGAGCTCCATGCTTTACATGTAAAATCTCATTAATGAGTAGTTATTACTACTGGCCTAATTTATAAGCATTAAGTCTGTGGAGCAGCATTATCTTGCTCTGAGTCATATGATTAGCTGTAACAAGGCCACCCAGGATATCCACACCGAAAGTGGCTTTGTCATACAGTTCATGACATTACCCCCAAATAACTTACCTGAGATTGACAAGAGAAAGTTCTGATGTTTTATAATATAATTTTAAAAGTTATTACCAAAATTTTTAGTTTATCATATTGTCAATTCAAGATTGGATTTCTTACTTAGCTTGATTTGTATGACCATAGTTTTAATACATAAACATCAATATCTATTTAAATAAAAGTTGTGTTAGAAAGGCAAATAAAATTTCCTCATTTTTTTACTTGTATTTGTGTACATGGATACACATTATTTGAAAACTTGATTTATATACATATTATAATAATATTCAATCAACACTATGGAAAAAAAACCAATTAGTCACTATTTGGAAGTATCAAAAGAAGCCAAGCTCTAAGAATTTAATTCAGAATGCAAACATTCTAAGTAAAATTTAGGTTGCACAATAATTCTGTCATAGAGATGACAATGGATTTATAAGTATTTCATTGAACCTTGCTACAAATTTCCTAAATCTAAATACTTAAACCATTACTCCAGAGTGGTCTTGGAAAGTAGTTCTGGACTTTCTTGTGAAAAAGTGAGAAATAGCAGTATTTCCAAATTAAGATCAATATCCCAAGCATTGGCTCTTCTGGGCAGAGCAAGTTTAAAATGTTTCTCAAGGGTCTGCTTGCAGGTAGAAGACTGCTAGCACTGCACTATCCCAAGCATGGTGTTGATGGTCATGTGAGAGTTGTATCTTTCAAAGTTCATCTTCCTAAATAACATTGCTAAACAGTTATCACTATAACTATTTCAGAGATAACAAAACTGAGGACTGTCTTGTTTTATAGCCAAGATCATGACGCCATAAGTACCACTGTTATTCTAGGTCTGTCTGACTCTAAATTGTGTAAACATTTAGTACCATGGTATAGACTATGCTCTACTTTAAAGAATAAAGGAAGCTTAATTATTGCGTGAGTGACAAGTCCATGATCAATTAAAGGAGAGAAGTGGTCCCAGGAGAAGAGCATGCAGTCACACATCATCTTTGCATTGCCTGCTCCCTCACCATCAACACACAATAAACATCCGCTGAAGGATTAAATGTATAATTGAATGTGTAAGAATGTAAAATGAACAACCTGTGGTCCAGAAAAAATACACAACTCATGAGGCTGATGGAGAAGAGACACTTGGGAAGAGAACAAACAATGCAGGAACAATGCAGGCATACACTGGAAAAAAAGTGAGCAGCACTGCATGACACATTCCAGCACAAGTACAGGATAACGTCTTTAAACACATGGAAAACAATGAACTTGAAAATTAGATATATGAAATGCCGAAAAGATGAGGCAAGGACTTTATTTTGGCCTCACTAAGAGTGTGGTTGTAGCTTTCCAAACTTAAATGATTCATGTTGTTTACATAAGATTTTCAAACCTTTAAACACTGAAGAAATCCACAGCCTTCCCCATACAAACATGATTTCCTTTTATTGTTTAGGCTCCAGTAAGAAGTTAACAAAGGTGTGAATACTTAGGACTTTCAAAAGTACCTTTTCACTTAATGACAAACAAAGGATCACTTTCTTCTATGGAAGAATTTACATATTATAAATAGAATCTCTGAGACAGGGTTGATTCATTATGGAAGTAGGACATCAGTGGAAGTTATGCAGTCGTCTTCAATCAAACTTCTTAAAAATAAGATAAACCCTGAACCATCTTAAATGATGTCAGTAATATGTTTCAAATTCCTTAGATAAATTCTACATCCTTTGATTCTGTTATAGTTTTAGAGAAAAATGTCATTCTTAGAATGAGTGTCAGCACACTGGGAGGTAAGGGTTTGAAATCATAGGAGACCTTGAAATCAAGCTGGCTTGGTACCAGATGTCTCAAAGACTGATTTGTGATAAACTGAAAACTAATGTCTAGCACCACTTAATTTTACCCTTCAGAGTCTTAGATACTCTATGGGGTGGTAAAACACTTTTTTTTTTGCAACCTAACAGCTGCAAAATTATAAGAAAGAAATCATTAGAAGAATTTTTGTAAGTATGAGATGATGCAGTTTTCTGGAACTTGTTAATGTTTTCTATATTTTACAAATGAATATATAGGCATCAAGAATTAGATGTAGCCCATGGCAGTTCAGTGTCCAAGTGGGTTCCATAGTAATGGGAACAGGGACTGCCTCTGACATGAACTGATTGGCCTGCTCTTTGATCACCTCCCCCTGAGGGGAGAGCAGCCTTAGGAGGCCACAGAGGAAGACAATGCAGCCACTCCTGATGAGACCTGATAGACTAGGATCAGAAGGAAGGAAAAGAAGACCTCCCTTATCACTGGACTTGGGAAGGGGCATGCGTGGAGACGGGGAAGGACTGAGCCCTTGAGAGGGGAGGAGGGAGGGAACTACAGGGGGGGATACAAAGTGAATAAAGTGTAATTAATAAAAAAATTTTAAATGCAATAAAATTTCCTTATGCATAACAAAAAATAAATATAGCTGTCCAAGAAATATATATATGTATAAATATACTAATGACAAAAAGTAAACATCAAAAGCAGAGAGAGAGAGAGAGAGAGAGAGAGAGAGAGAGAGAAATTAAGCAGTGTTCTACAGGTCTCCCAGCTACAGAGTAAGTGACAAGAAAGAAAGAAAGAAAGAAAGAAAGAAAGAAAGAAAGAAAGAAAGAAAGAAAGAAAGAAAGAAAGAAAGAAAGAAAGAAAGAAAGAAAGAAAGAAAGAAAGAAAGTGAGCGAGAAAGAAGAAAATCCTAACCGTGGACCTTGAGCTTCTTTTGGAATCCAGATGTACTTTGCGACTGAGTTTAGAACTGTCAGCAAATTTCTCTTTGATACAGGCATAAAGTGCCAACGCACTTTGATGAACAAAACATAATCTTTACCAGTCTAGAAGCAACTAATATTTAATTAGCAAAAAGATACAAAAGTGTCTTCTTTTCTTCCATATATTCTCCCAATTGATTGAAATTAGTGAACATGCTACCAAAAAAAAAAAAAAGATTCTGTTGTTATGAGTTAACTTCATTGCCTTAAGGGGTTTCAGTGATAAACCTTTCCCCTACCAGAAGTAACTGGGAGAAAAAAAATGTGTTATTCATCTTTTAATATATGGGATGTGTCTTTTAGGCATACAAGAGACATATTTTTTTCTTTAAAGTTCTGACATATATAGTCAAGAACACAGTACTATTTATGCCAAAGCCACAAAGTAAAGAAAAAAATACATTTAATGAAATGCGTGAGTTAATTTAAACAAAAATTCAATAACTTGCTTGAATGACAAGAATCATTTTTACTCAACATCTCCAGTTATTAATATTAATATTATTGTTTTGCCAATAATACATACTTTTGGCAAAAGCATCTCAAGGATGGCACCAACTGTGCTGTGCATGCTCCATGCTCAGCAGCTTAGGATGCCATGTTATTTTCTTGCTCTCACATGACCTGGAAGACCATGAGCCCTAGATACAGAGAGGAAAATCAAAATATACAAATTTTCTCAAAACAAAAGTGTGACTGAAGGTATCATTTTGAAATAGAAACACCTAAAAGCCTATCCAGTCTAACTGGAGATGCGAAACACCTTCTAAACACAAATATTTAATTCTATTCATAAAGAACTGGAAGATAAAAGATTATGGATTCTTTTCAAGTTGTACAAAAGCCTCATAGCAAAAAATAAGATTAAGAAATACTATATTCATTTTTTTTGATTAAGAAATTTCCCGCACATTGAGAAATCAGAAAAAAATGCAATAAAATACAAATACCAGAAGTTTTTGTTTTCTTATGGTCTCTTAAAATGTGGTTCTATGGCATTTTAGCAAATAACACAATTGAGTCCAGACTCTTGTCTAACATTATTCTATACTGTGCAGAATACAAACATTTGTATGTATCATGAATAACATTAGAAATGACATCATAATAATCAGATATACTGTATCTTCATTTTTGTTTGCATTATATTTTCCAGCTGCTGGTTTCGGAAAATTACCCCTGGATTTCCTCTCTTCCCCATGCACAGCAGAGAGCAATTTGCAAAGTCATGCAAGGGTGAAAATGTGATTGAAATATAGCGATCTTCCTTAATGAAAAATGTTACTGCTTTGGAAATTAAGGCTGAAACTATTTCAAAACTTGCTTATATCCTGAAAACCTAAAACATGATGGTCTCCATTCATAAGGATAACATAAATTGTCAGTTACGTAGCAGTAAACAACAAGGTTATTTTGTACAATGTTATTATAAACAGTATATATTTGTATGCCTTTCATTAATATTGGGTTTTGATTAGCCTTTTGTTTTCCCTGAAATGAACAAATAAGAGCCCTTTAAGTGAAAATTTAATTTTATTCCCAAGGTGAAAATGTTGCCAGAACATTGAATCAAAAGGGGAAATCTATTAATTGCAATTCAATGTCTAAATAAATAGATGTTGAAGCTGCATCTGTGACTAACAACAGAACTGAACTGAAATGATGGTTCTTTGAAGTTTTATTGTTACTGACTGATTTGCAAGCTTTCAAACTGAGCCCGATTTGAATTTGGATGTAGCTAAAAGATTCAGTGTTGAAAGAACAAGCAAATAGAATTGACTATCTTTATGTAAGAATAAAAAAAGAAAAGAGAGAGACTTCAAGCTGAGGTGATGAGTTAGTTTTTAAAGTTTTCTTATTTAAATAATGTTTACTCAATCTCTCATAGAACCAGAATGTATATACACACACACATGCATTCACACACACGTGCACACACATACACACAAAGCCCATGCATAGTTTTTAAATCTGAGTTGAATATGTAAATTTTAAAGGAAAAAATGTGAAATCCTAACAGAAGTGAAAGTGGGTTGAATGCTATACTCTCTGTCCTACCTGGTCCATCCCAGTCGTCTGTTTCTACTGCAGGCTGCCCTGGTTTGTCTGAGTGGCTGTCCCCATCTGATTCTGCAGGCTCCTGGATTCCTTCACCATCACCTGAAATACACCAATAGAGAAAGGAGAAATGACAAAGTCCTCTGACATTGAAATATTGCAAAGGCAATGTCCTTGTCTTATGTCTGTCACATATTTGTCACATACTATCTAACTCATTGGCAAAATGTCCACAGACAATTATTTGATATCTATTGTAGCTTAAAAACAACGAAACTACCAATATTTGTCAATAAATGAAGCTGAGTACTATAAGAAATAAAGAACATAATGTGTATTCATCTTGCTTTGAAGTTATTATTATATATAAAATAGTAATGGATAGTTTTCTGAACACATTAGAAACAACAAACATACTTTATTTCAAAATTGTGATTTTATAAGCATAAGATAGCAAGACAAATTTAAATACTTTAGAGTAAGGCATATTTTTGGTTTGGGTTGGGTTTAGATTATTGGAAGATTTTTATTCTTTCTGTATTATGCTTCTAAATCTTGATAATATTTCTCATAATTAAGTGACTAGCACGTGATATAAGCTGGTGAGTACTCCTCACAACAGAAGACATTGTGGAGTTAAACATACACTTAGATAACTGTGGTATATTTGCCTCCAACAGCAAAAGCAAACAAACAAGAAACCCTTCATGTCTTGAGTAAGAATTGAGGTGCAGTGAGAAAGAAATCATTATCAAAACAACTTCATTTTGAAGTAATTTTTTTAAGTTTTCGTACTTAGTATATTACTTTATAATATTATTTAGTATATTACTTTTATAATATTATAAATACCAAGAAATGGCAGAAACAGAAACAAAAACAATATGAAAATAATGCATACTATACTTTGAACCCAATAATTCTAACATTTAAATGCATGGCTTGTCCAACTACTTCGTTTTGAAATGTTCTGTAGTTACTTTCTACCAAGTCACTCAGATCTCTACTTGAACATGAGTATCAATACAAATATAAAAATGTACTATACCTAGTAATTATTTAAAATGATGCAGAAGATAAACATTTTAGAAAAAGGTACTGCGTACTTGTCACAAATGTGATGCTTCTATAAGTTTTGATCCTTAAATATCAAAGAAGAACTGTTGTAAATGTTTGGATGCTTTCTAGGCCTTACAAGGACTGAGTCACTAAAACAATGCTATTTAAGTTGCAGGTGTTGTATTGGCCATAGACAATATAAGATGATGGCTCCTACACATGATTGCTGGAGTTGTGTAAATCAGAGTCAAATGGACAGACTTTTACCCATTATGTTGAGTGAAGGAAATAGTTCACAATGTTACAGAAACATGTAGACACGGCAACTAACACATAGAACCACAAGAGTTCCCTGGGGGGTGTCAAACAAGTGAATACCTAACATTTTGGGGCATGATCTGAGCTTACTTTTACCTCTGGAATTTGGGTCCTTAGATCCATGATTGGAAAATAAGTTTCAGACTGAGAATGGGAGTTGTCTGATCATAGTATACCACAGGAAAAAAAAAACAGCATAATACTAGAGAAAAACACAATCCTGAAGTTGGCATATGGTTAAACTAGTACATTTGGTGATAGCCAAGTAGGTTCAATGGCATTGAAGGACGCTGAAGCTGCTTCTTCTCTGTAATTGTTAAATGAAAGAACCCATTGTCTTATTCAGCACAAGACAAATTAATCCATGATCATTTCACATCTAGTAGGTAAAGAAATACCAGGATGACAGAAAATATGAGCAGGTATTTATTGAAAACATTATTAAACTGCTGAAAATGAAAACATATTAATTTAACTGATTAAGGGCTTGAATGAGTTTATAATTTCAAATACCTAAGTGCTTTCATTAAATGCCACATAACTGCCAAATCAAAACTGTAATAATGCTGTTTAGGTTGCCCCAACATCTGGAGCAATGCTTAGAATTGATAAACCTGGTTTTTGAGTGATATGCTTTGTTTCATTATAAAGCACACGATATTTGAACTTATATGAATATTTATAGAGTCACTGTAAAAAATAGCTGATTATACAGCATTTAAAGTATTCCATTTAACACCTAGCTTGACATATTTAAAAAACTGAATAACTATACTACATATATCATTAGAAAAAGTACATCTAGTTTCCAAGTGGGTACCATAGTAAAAGATACAGGGTCTGCTCTCTGACATGAACTCAGTAGCTGGTTCTTTGATCACCTCCCTCTGGGGATACAGCCTTACAAGGCCACAGAGGAAGACAATGCAGCCAGCCTTGATGAGTACTGATATGCTAGGGTCAGATAGAAGGAGAGGAGGACCTCCCGTATCAGTGGACTAGGGAAAATGCATAGGGGGAGAAGAAGGAAGGTTGGTGGGACTGGGAGGAGATTGGGGAAGGGTCTGCAGCAGGGATACAAAGTAAATACATAGAAACAAACAAACAAACAAATAAGTAGAGAAATAAATAGATAAATAAATTTTTAAAGTGAATCTGAGATGGAGTAGTAGATTAAAATCTCAAAGTCTTAATGTTACTTAATTTTATTTTCTAAAACAGGAATAAAAAACAGAGAATATGATTATATCACCTGATATGATGTATGTGAATATAAAAATAAAATGGTTCACTATCTATTTTGTATCGATTTCTATATTTTCCCTGAGACAAAAGTTGAATTAATAAATATTATTGAGGGTATAAATCTTACATAAAGTCAGATTCTATACTGAATCTCAACAGGGCCACCATCAAGAGCTCTGCTTTCACTATGTACTTTTCTACAGCTTTGTTAACATTGTCTTATCAGCTGTCAGGAATTGGTATCCTAAACTTCAGAAAAACAAACCAAAAGATGAAGATGTAAGAGGATTCCCAGACATGGAAAAACTTGATTTCTTGTTTTTCTGATGCCAAAGACCATACTTTAATATCTAAGAATACATCCTTGGGTCTCCAAGTGCAGCTCAGGTGCAGTGTCTGCTTACAACAGATGAGGCCCTGGGTCTGGTCCTTACCACCAAAGAGCAACAACAAAGGTTCGTGCAGACATCATCTACATGCCAAGCCACAAAGACTGCAAGATATGGTCTGAGAGTCTCTTTCTCCTTCTCATATTAAGTCCAGTTTCTTAATTATGCTTATTCACTAACATGAAAGGTTTAATAGACTTAATCTTTTTAATCATTACTTTTTAAGGTTTTCTATTTTACTTAGCACTTAATAAAATCAACTACACATAGATGCTTGATCAATAACCATTGCTCACTGACCAGTTAGGAAATTAGATTTTTGTCTCATTCATTTTTTCATAACCTACTGCAGTATCATTACATTTGCTAATTAATTGCTTTCAGCACATTATTTCTATTTAATAACTAAAATATGTCACATTTTTCAACTTTTGGACCTTTCATCTTCTAACTTTATCTCAGGAAACTAGTTCTCATTTTTATGGTAATGTTTTTACCTAATTCATTTTTAATCTTTTTGCTAATGAAAAATGAAATGATTAAAAATAATTTAATCAAATATGAAATCTCTGAAGTATTCTTAAGAAACACCATTTTTTCACTCATAATAGACACTTGCTTCTTTCCTTTCCGCATTTTATTCTCATAGAAAATTTATAAATAGAATTTTATTTTGATATTAACCAGCTCTAGCTTCTTGATTTGAATGGAACGCACCTCACTGGCTATCTTCTTCTCTGTCTATTTTTGATTATCCTGTGTTTGAAATCAGGGCTATGGAGTAGCTTAGGACAAATGTCATGAATAATTACTAGCCTGGATAATAATGACAAGTTTGCTAATACACTGCACCAAAGGCTTCAGTGGTAGGAAAAGGAAAGGAGTCACGAAATGGATGTCAGAAAAGAGTGACAGAGGAGACGTGCATGCATTTGACATCCTCTCATTTACTCTCTGAATTCTTTATTCATATACCTATGAATAGACAGTTCAGCCTATTTTCAGCAAAGCACAAACATACTTAATGTAAGAACTACGACATCTATCCTGAGAGTGATTCATAAAAGAATGAAACTGAATAAATGCCAAGCAGTAACAAAATCTGTAATATTTCTGAAATTATGGCTATGGAGTTAATGGCTTTCTACTGCAAGATTAAATGCTTTTGTTGCTCTTTTAAAAGATATAAGCGCGTTGAGAACCCTTCCATTTTTCTTAGTCTAGCTTTCAAAATCAATGTGAGTCCTACGGCAGAAAATTGAAGGTGTTATTGAGCAATATAATGCACAACATAAATGACTTGGGAAAATGTACTAAAATATAGTCTTTGAAACACAGGAAGCAGTACCTTTAAATAACGTATTAAGTATTGTTGACAAGGTGGGAAAGGCAGTGGCTTTCCTCACCAAACCAAAATAATTTCAAAAATGAAAACAAACACCTTTTCACTCAAAGTTAAACACAGTCCGAATTAAAGATTTGCCGTGTTCTGAGACAGCCATATCCTCAGCACAAAACAGCAGCAGTGTTTTGAAAGCAGTCATGCAAGCAGACAGCGGTTCTCAACCCTGCTCCTTTAATCCATGTAGTTCCTGTCAATATTAAGCTCTTATAGAAATTCTTGTACAATATGACTATTGAACTTTCTTGACTAGGAGTGTTACTTGAGCCGTTAGTCATCCCTATAATGTATTTTGCAATCAGCTAAATCATCAAAGTATTTTTTAACAATGAACAGTTCAGAAATGACAGATCTACTTTCTTGTTCACAACTGCTTATCAGAGGAGAGATATCACATATGTTTTCCAGGTGCTTCCTATAGTTAGGATACCTTCACAGAAGCCGCTCGTGAAAGATAAGGTCATAAAAGAGATGAAAAATGTGTGAGCTTCATACACTTATGGTTTTATCATCAGACAAGATAGCTTTGGTTAAAGGACTGTAGGAGTCAAAAACAGAAAACTGCAGCTCACACTGAAGGACGAGGACATTAAAGTTTAGCGCTGGGTTTGTGCGTGCAGTGCCTAACAGTAATATGGTTTGGCTGGAAATGCGTGTTTAGTTACTGATTATTCAGGTAATAGTAAGTGTTCATCACCAAACTCTATACAGAGATATACACCGAGAAACAAAAGAGGTGAGACCAACAATACCGCAGTCGCAGCAATAACTAAGGGACTCTCTACACACCTGAGCTGTTTGAAAATCCTAATCCAGTGCATGTGTGGTAGCCGTCACAGCATCTGACTCAGTTTCCCTTTCGAACCCCTACTATGTACAAGACAGTTACGTATAAAACACAACTATTGTCAAATATACAAGTCATCTCCTTGCTGCTTTACGTGGGTTTTCCATATTTAGTATTTCGTTATCTTGTGAATCCTCCCCAGACTCCTGAATATAAAAAGTTAAGTAAAATGTAAAACTGCTTTTTATTATGTAGTTACACTTTTTATATCCTAATCTGAAAATATTCATAACAACAGTCCAGGGGTAAATATATTATTTCAAGGAAAAAAAACAATAATGTTTGTAGTTAGTATGTGGCTACTACAGTTTGAAATATCTTTTTATAGCTGGCAAGGGAAATTACTGAAAACACTAACTCACAATTAAAGTTTTGAGTTAAGGAGAAATCGTGATGTGTAATCCTTCTACAGAAGTGGTTATCAACATGTGGGTTGCCATCAGAAAACACAGACCTTTATTGTTCATTACAGTTAAAGTTATGAAGTAGCAATAAAAATACTTTTATGGGCTCCTCATTCCTATATGAGGAACTGCATTGCATAAAGGGCCTCAGGACTCTTCTAGGGTATTCAGAGCTGCTTCAATCATCAGGGTTATCTCCTAGGTGAAAGGATTTATCTCAAGTCTCAAGTTTACTTAGAATTTCAAGCATAAGAAAAATTTCCAAATAAGAGAAAGTAACCCAACAGAACACCACTCAGTAATCTTTATTTCTCATTACTACCCATACTAATGAAAGGATTAAATAATCAGGGAAAGATTTGCTTTATACTTTAAAATTAATTTGCTTTTATTTTACAAGACTGTATATTTCACCTGTGTGTGTGTGTGTGTGTGTGTGTGTGTGTGTGTGTGTATGCACCACACAATTGCTGGGCTCTGAATCTGTGTCTTCCACAGGCACTGAAAGCGGCCATAGCCACTGAGTCATCTCTCCAACCCTGAGAATTTACTTTAAAATGTTTCTGAAATAAATCCCCAAAATTTATACCTAAATAATTTACATTGTCTTTTCTCCTCTCTCCACCAAAAAAAAATCCATTTGGCAACTACTATCAATGTATTCAGAGATTCTACATAAATGAGACATTCCCCATTCCAAAGAGGAGACAATGTTGTTGAGGTGTGCAGACTGCATGGCTACTTGCAACTGTGTCAACCTGTTCACAGATCTTAAAACTCACAAATACTAGAGAATTCCTGGCAGATGTCTCTCAGAATCTGGATTATATCAGCAAACTGAGCTCTATTCCTTTAGCCTTTAAATTGTTGTCTTTAAGTTTCAAGTTCATCAGCATCTTCAGAAAGTCATCATTACTATGAACAATAACAACAACAAAAAAGCAAAGACAGATTTTAGTTTTGCAACCGTCCCTACAACAAGTCACCCAGTCTACAAAAACCATGGAACCTACTGTTATGAGAAAGTGATAGTGTTTGAACACTACATTCCATACAGCTTCAATGTTTACTCTTTGCTTTTTAATAGGATAATTCCACTCACAGGGACAGGTCTGTTCTGATATCTTAAAAGATATGCTAAACAAGCGCACACATATCACTAGTCTTCCACCACTTGTAGTACTTTTTCAAACCACACTTCTCAATGGGATGACTGATATAGAACTAGTAGTTAATGTGTGCTCACAGAGACCACAGCTACAAAAGACGAAGGTTCCTATGTGAATGCCCTTTATATACCATTAATTCCAGCAGCATGATAGAAGATGACTTTCAGAGATCAAAAATAGGGCTTACCAAAAACAACAACAACAACAAAATTATGGCCTTAAAAGTTTGGCAATGGTTAGGAGTGTTTGCTGTACAGTCACATGGACTGGAATTCAGATCTTTGCACACAGAGACATAGCAAAGGTCCCAAATTCCTGGTCTAAGGAAAGAGTTAATATCTTGCAGCTATACATGCAGAGGCACACACACTAACACATATATACATGTTCATATATTTACATGGACAAAAAATAGAGTAAATGTATTTTTAAAATATAAAGGATATCATTTATTTATGTCAATGAGCCTAGTTTGTTCCTGTTGGTATTTTTTTACTTATCTCTTTTTATCTCATCTCTTTCATCTCTATTGTATGGCTTAAGGGAAGCAAGATTAATATCTATTTTTAAGTTTATTTGATTTTTTCACTTATTTTTTCTAGTTGGGTGTGCACATGTGTGTGCACACAGGTAGGACAGTGTACCCGTAGAGGTCAGAGAGCAACTTAAAGAAGTTGGTTCTTTCCTTCCACCAAGTAGGTTTTGGGGATCAGTTTATACATGTGTTGGGGCACATGCATAGATCAGTGTACCTGTGGAGGTCAGAGGACAACTTGGAAGAGTTGGTTTTTTTCCTTTATCTATGTAGGTTCTGGGATCTCAGGCTTGGCAGTGTGTGCCTTTACCTACTGCCTCATCTAGCTGGCATTTAATACTTCAGATTTCCACTTACACATTTCCCTCTCCTCTCATTTTCTCTCCTGTCCCTCTCCCTCCTTCTTTCTTCCCCTCTCCCTGTCTCTGTCTCTCTCTCTCTCTCTGATTATTTTCTTGTCCTTAAGCTTATCATCATTCATTGTACTTCCTGGGCCTTCTGATACTCCTTTTTGTCTCTGGAGTCGAGTATAAAACTGTCCCCATTGCTCTCTGCATTTACCAGGCTCTTGTAACCTCATTCTCTTTCTTCAGCCTGGAAGTCAGTTCTTTCTTATAAACTTAGTGACTACACAGAATTTGATTCCAGCTCCAATGCCATATTATTAAGGACAATTCCTCTTACTTCCTCACTAGATCAGACTACCTTTTACCATCCTGTTAATAATGTCTGCCCCTAGGAGAGTAGACTCGCCTTGGTATCCATGACATGTGTCACAATGCCTGAGACAGCAGGAATTCAAAGAAGAATCTATCAGATGTGGAAACATTTGAATTCTGTGTGTTTGCATTACCGCTGTGCTGGCTTGGTTTACATCATTTCAATGCACATGTGTGCATGCTCTTTCTCTCTTTCTCTCTCTCTGTGTATGTGTTTGTGTGTGTGTACCACTGCATGTATGTTTTGATCAGAGAGCAAATTGCTGGTGTTATTTTTCATCTTCTATCATGTGTGTTCCAGAGATCAAACTCAAGTTGTCAAGAGTGATGGCAAGAGTTTTTACCTTCTTAGCTATCTGCCTGGTAATGAGACTGTATTTTGAATCACTCATTATTCCAACAAACAAGCAAAGCAAACACAAACTATGCCTTTTCCATAAGCTGAGGCACTCTCGGCATTGAGAGGCAAGAAGATCCGGACGTGCAGTCACCTAAAGAATTAATGTATTATTAAGGACTGCTTACAAAATTCAGTCTGGACACTGGGATATAAGTTGACCAGTTTTGTAACTATTTCCAGGAGTCTATTCTTACAATGAAACATGGACCTAATGAAGTTTCTGCATTTCTTAAGGGGAAATGTTTCTCAAAAGAAAAACCCCAGGTCATGTAAGATTTCCCCTTCCTCAGATTCACATCTAGCTCTCAACTCCAGAGATTGTCCCAAACATGTTTTCATAAGACCTATTCATGCTCCATTTAGGGCCAAGTCCTCCCACATCCCCTCCAGTCTCAGTGCCAGGAGAGCCTTGGCTCCTGGTGATAACACCAGGAAAACACAGCCAGTACCCACATCTCCCAGGTAGTCAGGAATGGAGGGGACTCTCTCCTCACAGTTCTTTAAAAGCTGGGCTTTCCCCAACTCTCTGGGGATTCTTTAGACTCTGAGAGTTTATTCATATTTAATAGATTTGGATTTGGGTATCTAATATAAATTAACATGTTAAGAATCTTACTGAAACCTAAAGCCAAACTTAATATTCTTGACCACTGCTGTGAATTTACCTCCATTGACTTTGTTTGTGAATGGGTTGATCTGGGCCTGCTGGGCCTGACAGTATAGGAGGCATTTACAAAAAAAATCACCTCCCCCTCAGCTGGGAGCAGCCTTACCAGGCCTCAGAGGAGGGCAATTGCAGCCAGTCCTCATGAGACCTGATAGGCTAGGGTCAGATATAAGGGGAGGAGAGCCTCCCCTATCAGTAGACTTGGGGAAAGGCATAGGAGGAGATGAGGGAGGGAGGATGGGATTAGGAGGGGACAAGGGAGGGGGCGATAGCTGGGGTACAAAGTGAATAAACTGTAATTAATAAAAAATTAATTAATTTAAAAAAGAAGAACATAAATTGACAATTACAGGAAGGTGCCTGTCTGGGATACCTGAGGGCTCTGAAGCTAAAGCTTCCTTAGTCTCAGAGGAAACAGGCCTTTGAGTAGTGAGGGCCAAAACCCCCTTTCTGGTTAAATTCACAGTTCTGCCCAGAGTGTTCAGGAATTCAGATGCTGTCGTCAGACCAGCTCCAGAATTCAGAAGCAATATCCAACATTTATTTAAAGTATTCAAGTTTCGGGTTTGTTTAACACTATTTTGAACTGTTCTGGGTCTATTATTTGATATAAAACTAATTAAACAATTGTAAAATTAACTACAAAGGCGAATGAGTACCTGTATTATCTGTTTGGCCATGTGAAATATGAACATAACATGCATAATACACAATTTTCAAAATGTATTTTCATTAATGATCTGATATTTTTGGGGTCACCTTAAATGCCTCAACATGACTATTTGTACTGTAGAGAAAACACATCATTCTTCTAAAATGGGTTTTCCTTAGAATGCAAATGATGTTTTGTCTTATATACACTACTATAGAATTTTTGTTTCTTATTAAGAACTATTATACATGGATCATTTCTCTACTCATGATTAGAATTGGGAGGCAGTTGGAGGGTGATGTGGAAACCTAGTAGAGTGAAAACTTCCTGAAACCTATGAGGGTGACCCCATTGAGGACTCCTAGTAATGGGAAATGTGGAGCCTGAACTGACTGCCTTCTGTAACCAGGCTAGGTTTCCAACAATGGGACTGGGACCCTAACCCAGCCACAAAACCTTCGACCTACAACTTGTCTTGCCTGCAAGATGTTATGGAAGAATTTTGGCTCAGCACTGGTGGGAGTGGCCAACGAATGGCTGATCTAACTTGAGGCCCACACCAGGAGAGGGTGTCCATAGCCCACACAGTCTGGAGGGCCAGGAACCCAAAGATAGATGGCATGAGACCTATGGTAGAACCAAATATGACTATGCCCCCCAAAAGTCAATGAGTCAGTGGAATGATCCCTAATGATACTCTGCTATACTCACATACTCAGAGATAGATGCCCTGCCCTCACCCCCAGAGTGGCTTCCCCTAGCCCCCAATGGGAATAGTTCTATAGACCCACCACCAAGCATTAGGCAGAGCTCCAGGGGAGGAAGACTAGAGGGATCAAGGACATGAGGAGATCATAGGCCACAGACTCAACTAAGCAGGGCTCACAGGGGCTCACAGAGGCTGTAGCAGCAATCACAGAGCCTGTATGGGTCGGTGCTAGGTCCTCTGCCTAAATGTTGTGATTGCTTATCTTGGGATTTTTGTGGGTCTCCTAACAGTGAAAGTGGGGGTGACTTAGACTCCTTTGCCCACTCTTGGGAACTTTTTCCTCCTATTGGATTACCTCACCCAGCCTTGATATGAGGGTTTGTGCCTAGTCTTATTGCATCTTGTTATGCCATGTTTGGTTGACATCCCTTGGAGCCCTGTCCTTTCCAAAAGGGAAAGAGAATATGAGTAGACCTGGGAGAGACGGGAAGTCAGGGGTAGGACTAGGACGAGTGGAATGGGGAGATGGTGTGGTCTAGGTGTATTGTATGAGAGAAGAATGAATGAAAAGGAAAAGAAAAGAATGACTCTATGTTAGTATTATCCACAGCTGTCAGCCTTCAGGACAGAGCACAGGGATGTATAACAAAAAGTAAATCAAATGCAGGCTGGGGAACACCCCGTCATTAACCCAACCTGCACACTATGTCCACATGATATGTGCATTCCTTTGTTTTAGTTAGGCAAAGGTCTTTCTTCCTTTACTATGCCATTCTAAGAGGTAAAATATTCTTTATATAACCTTTCTTCTGTATCTAAAATATGCATTAATACACATCGAGGCTCACATACCAAAATCAGGTAATCTAGATTCTCAATGTTGGTTAGCCTGCTTGGAATATAATTTCCTTAGCCAAAACCCCTAGAAGTTTGTCCAAGACCCCCGAGTCGAGAGCCATATGCTAATCCAGTGAAACAATAGAAATAGCATCAAATCTCATCGTCAGACCACTGGATAGGTGGAGGACACTCTTGTGTTTCTCAGCTGGTGATTTCTCCCTTGATAAATTGATGCCTTTAATCCCTAAAAAAGATCTTTCCTTCTCACTGTCAGAAAAATATAATCACAGGCTACTGTCTGTGCCGTTTTCCTTTCCATCTCTGCTATGCGCATAAGACTTGGTAAGATACAGCCACTGTCAAGTTCCCGAAGAGTTCCTTGTCTAATCTCTCTACCCCTCCAGATCGTCGATACAGAGCCTGTTAGCATGTATTGCTTGCTTTTCCAGTTCCTGTGTTTATCTCACTTCCCCTCCTACCATCTGCTGTACTGCACTTCCTTCAGAAAAGTGAAAAAGTTTTCACAGTGCCCAGAGCTCTGCCTGCAAACAATGCCCTCTCCCTCTCTTCCTTCCTTCCTTTCTCTGCTTTTTACTTAGGTTTATTTTGTGTTAAGGTCAAACTTTTTTAAAGAGTTCAATTTGCAAACATTTCCATGGAGCTGAATTTTCTATTCAAATAGTCATGATGGACTTGTAAACACCCCAGTCATTTATTATTGGCTTCAGCCCAAGTCCACATACTCTGGTTGTGTCCCTGTTCCTTCGAAATTGTGTAAAAACAAGAGCACACAGTCCAGGCAGTGAAAAATTATGGCCTATTTTATGCTACCATTCGAGGTGAAATAACTATTCATTAAGTTTAATTGGTCAAAAGGACTTTCAATATAGCCCTCACATTATTATCATACCCTTTCTATGTACTGAAAACTGTTTTTCTCCTTTTAAGCATTTAAAGAGGCACTAAATGACAGGAATATTTTAAGCACATTTCTGACTCATTTACTTATTCTTGTTATTTTTTGTTTGTTTGTTTTTTTAAAACTCCATGTTTTCCACTCCTCTCCGGTGCATCATGTAAGAGTTTTATTGTTGTTGTTGTTTGCTTTTGAGAGAAAGCCCATTTAAAAATAGCTTGTGAAAGTAAGGTTTAGACGTCTTCAGATGTTTTTATCTCCTCTTAAAAGAATTATTTAATAACGGATACCAGAACAGTATTTTCCTAATTTTATTAAACTCTGATACCCTCTGCTTCATTTTCATTTTTGGATTATATTTCTTACTGTCTTGGAGACTGAGTTCCAAGTTGCAGTCCAGGCTGGCCTCAACTGGAGGCAGTCCCCTTGCCTCAACTTCCTGGATATGGGGAATTGACGTACGTTAGCCATCAAGATCAGGCTCTATTTTTTATATATGTGTGGAATGTGCACTCATGGGTGCCCACATATGGGCAAATGACTGTTGTCTGGATGTACATGCACATGTGCGCTCATACATGAAGAGGCCCGAAGTTGTCACTAGGTGTCTTAGTCAGTCACTTCCCACTTAATTTACTAGGCAAGGTTTCTCACCTAATTGTGAGCCTGCAGTTGTGGAAGGTGGAGCTAGCCAACCTGTGACAAGGGCTCTCCTTCCAGCCTCTGCTTCCCAAATACTGGAATTAGTGGTTGTCTCCATTTCTGCCAAGATGTTTGTGAGTTCTGGGGATCCAAAGTCTGGTCCTCACCCTTAGGCTACAGATGCTCTATCCACTGAGCCATCTTCCTTGCCCTCCTCATTTTAATGTGTTATTAACAGTTCTGTGACTTTGACCGAGGTAACAAACCTATGGAAGTTAAAGTGAAAGTGATATCTACCCTACAAGACAGTAAGCTAACTGGAAATGGTATGCATACAAGATTCCTGACTTTCAGGGACAAGCAGAAAATGAAGGTTGTTATTACCATTATTGTGATTATTATAATTGGTGCATAGTCTCAATGCTGATCTGTCTAATCTCAAAAAGAAAAGTGCTGAGGCAGCAATCTGCATTCATTGTAAGTATCTATTGGCACAACACATCTAGCTATTTTTATTTGACCTTTTAAGAACAACAAAAAGTGACTGACTTTATTACTATAATTAAATTCATCATATCACAGCTTTCTACATTTTCCTTTCCACTTTCTATGTTTAGGGCTACCAGAGATAAAGATTATCCCATCAGGTAACAGATGGGCAAATGCCTAATACTGCCTGTTGCTTCTCAAATGATAACAAAAACATTGAGAGAGTTTTACATACTAACAAGAAAATGCAAATTTTGTGTGAGAAGATTAAGAGCTTTGAAATCTATTTGATTTAAATTTACTAAATGGTAGGGCAGAATGATGAAACTGTTTGGAAATCACTTGTGATGTTTTAAGGATAGAAAGTAGAGGAGACACTGCTATTTCCTAGAAATGCTTCCTATGGTGTGAACATTTTCTCTTAAATCCTAATGTGATCAACAGTTAACATTCAGGACTGTGAACCAACTTAATTCATATTGTTAAAGTAAATTGGCTACCCAGGTATTATCAAAACTACTCATACTTATTTTTTTTGAAATAGAAAAATACTGTTAGTATATATAAATACTAGGCAAACATGAAGATGCTACTCAAATAAAAATGAAAGGAAAACACTGAGATAAACAGACTTTAAATATAATCACAATTTGATTAAAAACATTTTGAGAAACACTGAATGCTCCTTCAGCCTAAACATCACCAATAAAATGAAGAAATTAAAATAGGCTGACAAATAGAAGTTTCTCTTACATTATTCACCTAAATTTAATGATTAACTAATTCAATATCTAGATTCAAACTGAAAGAGCCAATCAATAATGCAGGTGTCTCCTAATATCCAGATAGTTAATTTTATATAAATAAAATACCAAATGATTAAACAGATTCTTCTTCTTCATATGACTTTTGACATTCAGAACAAACAACAAACCAAAATAAATATTACAAGTCAATAGAGCTTCTTGGTTTTGCAAAAACCTTACTATACCAATGAAAACATTTTCTAAATTATAAGAAAATGGTCTTTATTGTAATTTTCACTTCAACTGTTACACACATATTGCTTATTTAAAATAAGAGTATCGTTCATTAAAAAGGAGCAAGCCTTATCTACTTAGCTGGACCTAAGGCAATATAATTTATTATAACATGATATTAGGAATTCAAACAGAATGAATATCAATCACATGTCTTACTAAGTTCAAATTTATTTTTGCAAAAGAACTTTAGAAGATTGCACATGTACAATGCTGGTATCCATTTCACAAAAAATGCACGGAGTTTGTAATTTGCAAAGGATAGGATATGGTATCATACATACAGTATCCTATAAATACCACCTCCAAATACTCCTACAAATACCACCATGTGTGTACCATTTCATACAATGGGGAAAAACAATCATTTTTCACTCTGCTGAATTTTTTGTCTTGAGCTATGGTCTGAGATTAGTTAAGTAAACAAGGCTTTATTTTGCACCTATATTTGGAACATTAAGTCATAGAAAAAACTAAGTCATCTGATTTTACCAAACAAAGAATTCCAACAAAACCCTGCCCCTTTCTTCTCTTTTAACTATGGGGTTGTTGAAATGCCCATCTTCCCAATAATTGTCATTTAAAAAGTTCTTCCCAATTCCAAGTAATAACCATGATTTGGAGATTTTTAACACAGCCATGACAAAATGACAACAAAAAGTCTCAGGTGTGCTGTGTATCATGAGATTAAACACTCAAGTAGGACGGACTCTTTCTATTTCTTGTTCCTTAAGAAAACATGACTTTTCAGTTCTCACTGTGGGATAGCCTCTGCAAGAAAAACAGTGGTTTTAAAATGCATTACAGCAAAATTTGAAGGAGAACTGGGCCCAGGAAAACCTAAGGCTTGCCAAGGAACAGTAATGTCATGTGAAGGGAGGGAAGTGGTGGAGAAGGGAAGCCAGGTCCATGCCAAGCAAAGCTGGGGGCTGTTCAATCAGCCCTATCAGCACTCCATCAGTGTCTCCACTCCAGCCAAATCCAGGAAAAACAAGGAGTCAAAGATTCAGGTCAATAAGCTTATAGGCGATTTGCACAAACAGCTCCTCCAGCAAGGAAAAAACAAAGTCATATTGGCTTTTCTCTTTCACTCCTTCTCTTTGAACTCCCTGGTCCGAACACACCCTGGAAATGTCAATGTTATATGCAAGAATTTAAGGAGCTGAGCTGCTTAATCCTGTTAAGAAAAAAAAAAAAGGAAGAACTTTGTCTCTAAATATCACTGTCCTTATTGAGCTCAAAGTGATTACAGCCAACCTGCCTTCTGCAGATTCAGGCTCTGTTACCTGGCTTCCAAGAAGGCAGTTATGCTTCAGAAAAAGCCACAGCCAAGCAGGGATAGAAGCAACTCAAGAGGACATAGGAATAGACTTCTTTGCTGAGAAAATAATCCAGAAAAAAAGAAAAAGAAAAAAATCTAAAAGACAAAGTAACATAAATTGTCTGAGATGAGAAGCAGCTGAAAACAAGCAGAAACCCCACATGTATGAGGGCAGGTAGAAAAGAGCAATGAGAATAATCTAGGCTTAGGGTTTTATATAAAATTCAAGGAAAAGATACAGCTTTTCCACTCTTACTGATTTTTAAACAAAACTACAAAAGCTGAAAAAGGAGAGGGTGAGAGGAGAGGAACAGCTCTGACAGAGAAGAGGGGAAGATGGGAGGGACAGCTCTGCTAGAAGAAAAGGAAAGAGGGATGGGACAGTTCAGTGGGTCTAGTAGGTGTCTCCTTAAACATAATAGTGAAACCTGAAACCTGTTCTAATTTGTTCCAATTTGTTGGCTTCCTATACTTTGTTTTTCTTATTCAAGGCTATGGGAATCTATAGAAAACACTGACCCAACTCTGCTAAGGTGGAAAAGAGAAAGGTGACACAGATTGCCCCCAAACACCCACAAAGCGCTACTGTGGTATTTATATTAATGAGCTACAGATGGAGTCTCATCAAGCTCTTGGCTAAAAGGATGATTCTGATTGGGTGATTTATATTTTCTGACAGTTTCTCCAATGCATGTGTCTCAGTTTCCTGCCCACACCTTAATTTTCTATAGCCCATTCTTCATTAGGCAAATGCAAGGTGCCTCCTGACTTTGAATCTTCTCTGGCATCCCCACCCATGCATCCACCTTCCTTTCACAAGCCCTTTCCCTGCTCCTCTCACAGTGGTGCCATCCAGCATGGGTTCCTGGAGCAGCAAGTTCCCCCTCTCAGGCTCTCTGCTGTCCTCTGTTGGCTTTGTCCAAGACAAGCCTCTCAGGTACATTTGTCTAAAAGCTTGCTGTTCCTTCCTCCCCCTCTTAGAGTCTACCTTCCCCATTGCTCCTTATGAAAATCAAAATTGTATCCCTACACATAGGCATGACGTCACTCCACCACCCTGCCTGACTTGTTCTCAGCGCTGTCCACCATATACAGTATGAGACTAATTCTTTCATCAACTCCTTTTTTTCCTTCAGAAGAGGATTGTTCTTTGTTATTGTAGATGCATATTACTGTGTGAGTTGAGCACTATTGAATTTATCTGTGGAACAGGACAAGAAGCTATGGTTACCTGATTTGTTATGTGTGAGCTTTTTAAAAAAATATCTTAGTTTATTATTTATTACAATTTATTCATTTTATGTCCTCCCTGTAGCCCCCTCACTCATCTTCTCCAGGTCCTACCCTCCTTCCTTCTTCTCACCCTATGTTCTTGCCCTAGTCCATTGATGAGGACTCAGCCAAGCTTTGGGCAGAGTGCAGGGAATCTTATGAAAGAAGACTGAGACAGAAAGACCTGGAGGAGACAGGAACTCTGCAAGGAGACCAACAGAGACAAAAAATCTGGGTCCAGGGGCCCCTGCACCAACCAAGCACCATACATGGAGAAGACCTAGACACCTTGCTCAGATCTGTGTACATTTTAAATTTTAATTTCATATTAATTACTTCTAAGGCTAGTGTTGACTCCAACACTGAGTAAGCACAGTTCTATTCTGTGCTTTTAATGTAGCTTATAATGTTTCATTTCAGAAGAGTACTTAAAATATTCTTCCCCTTTCTAAATATTACTTTTATTGACCCTTTGAATATGGGAGAGCATCCATCATCATACAATATGTTTCCTTATTTCATGGAATTCCATTTTACAGCCTTTTGTCAACTCTGATCTTCCCCAATTTTTTCCAACAATTTTTCCAATTATTATTTATATCTGGATAGAAAGAAAAGAAGTTGAATTTTCTCTCTTACAATGCCAAGGTTGATGGTATTATATTCTTTCTTAGCTTCGTTAGAGGCCATAAAACCACAGAACAATTTCTAAAGGCTCACAGTAACTTTCCAGATCATTGTTATTGACAATTCAGGTTATCTTTGACGTGTAGTTTTTGGAGATATTTTTCCACAGCTCAGCAACTTACTACATTACAGTGACACCCATATGACACTGTCCTTCCTGTTCTCACATCCTGTGACATATTTCTGAAATGTACCCCAAAACATATTTCCTTCACTTCAATCATAAACAAACTTAAATATTTCAGAAAAGAATCCCACTTTTACTAATTATTAACACTGAGCTTAGTTTTACACATGTGTAAATATATGTCCATATTTTCTATGTGAAACAGAGATAGGAAGATGAAATAACTAAAGCAAATAATTCAGTTCCACAGGAAATGTGTAGCACTTATAGGCCCTGTGTCAATGTCTTAGTCATCTGTAAATTCAAGGAAATAATTCTTGCTTGTTTCCTTCCTGTCACAGATGCTCTGAAGGCAAGAAGCCAAGCAGCTTAGGACAAAATATGTTATGACTTGAGCCATGATGTTACATTTTGTTTAACAGTTTAAAACACCAGAGGCCCAAACCAGCAGACAAAGCAACTTATGGTAAGGAAGACTCTTCCTTTGTGAAGATGGACAACATGCAGTTAATCCAAACCAAGATATGACTTAGGGATCTTCTGCAGAATGTTAGGCCTGCAACTGTAACAAGGGTATCTCTGAGATATAGTCAGGTAACTGAGAATTTAACATATTAAAGAGACATAACATGCATATGGGACTTCTGTGTGATGTAACATTACTAGACTGAGCTTTGCAATACTGAATGAAGCACATGGTTTAGAGGAACACATAGGTTTAATTTTAATGACTTATCCCACATGTGCACAAAATCTTGACATTTAGCTAGAAAATAGGTGATATGAATGAAATCAAGAAAAATGTACAATAAAAAGTAAAATATCAGTCTACTCATTGAAAATATTGTGCCTGGTACGGACTACCAAACAAGTAGTAGCTTTGACCTACAGTAAGCAGCATTTCCATAAATATTTTTTAAATGAAGGTTTTTTTTTCTCGTATTCTTCAAAAACTGAATAGTTACAATAGTGTATCTGGACTTTTACATGAAATCCAGTACTAAAATTTCAGTGAAAACATAGTCCCTTCATAAATCTGCTTATTCTGTCTGAACATGTGCCAGTATCTGTTGCTTGAAAAATTAAGATACTCTACTCACTTTTTTGTGGTATGAGATGTTAAGTAAACAATTGTTTATCAAGGAAATATACCTGCTATCTAAAAATGTTATCTATGGGAGACATTAAAATAACTAGGTCAAAGCTAGATTTTCATCATGAAATGATCTTCAGACAAAGAAACTCCAAACAATCTAATTCATTCCTTTATATGAGAATTATTATTCTCATATTATTATATGAGAATTATTTAGTATGAGAATTTCAGAGTTGTCACAAATGATCAGAAATGCTAACAGAAACATCAGGGTTTCAGAGAAAATATTAATTTTAAGGAAAAAAATTCATACCCATTTTGTCAGTCACAATACTGATTTCCTTAAGCCCTTAACTTATTCTACTGTTTTAGTGGATGGCTTCTCTTCCTTCTCCAGCTCCACAGGAAGATAAGCATGTGTCACTGAGACAGGTGTGACTTTCTGCACAGAGATTAGGGTTTGCTTCTCAAGTGAGAATAATTTCTTTCAATTGCATTTAAAGAGCACAAGTTAAATGAAGAGAGAAGAGAGAGCGGGGAGAGGAAAAGACAGAGTGAGAGAGACAGAGAGAGAGGGAGAGGGAGAGACAGACAGACATACAGAGAGTGAATGGGGAAGATAACTGTGGTCCTTGTATATCGAGAGGGCACAGCATTGTGTGTCTTTCATATAGTGTCAACTGAATTCTGGGGGAATTCCTAGGAGTCATAGTCTATGAGAATAAAAATTGTAATTCTTTTCTATTGCACAAGACCATAGTAAAATGAATCAATAAAAATTGACATTTATAGTAAATTTTTTACATGAAAATAACAATTCTTATTCTAAAGATGACATTTAGTAACTGAACATTATGGGATTGTTTTATAATATACATATTATATAGTATTTAATATAATGTCTGTGTTATTATTTCTTATACATTTAAAATATCTTAGTAATTTCCAAGTATGAATGAAATATTAACATTCATAATAATTGTAATTCACTGTTTTTCTCACTTCCCAAATACCTGAGTCCAGATTCTTGTTAGTGTAGATGAACATTATTGTTTCAGGACCATAAATACTGTCCTCAAAAAAAATCACTTGCTCAATCTGCTTCCAACAAATTAGCTTAAGTTGTAGCTTTATTTAGCTCTTTTATTAAACATAAACATTCAGTAGTGAGCATCCCCAAATTAAAAATGCATGTAAGATTTACTATTGTCTTAATTAATGCAATTATTAATTTTATTTATTTTAATTACATTAGTTACATAACTTAATATCTAAATTTATGTCTTAACTCTTTAACCAT
>CM053752.1:54637897-54732897 GCA_028658305.1 Pachyuromys duprasi
GGTTAGAGTTCATTTGTTCCAAAGGTGTGAGAAATCGTAACCAATATTTAAAATGAGATACAAAAAGATGATTAAATGGTCAACTTGCATTCCTCCTAAAGTAAATGTCAGATTTATACAACTTACTGTATTTCCAAATGTGAAAGGACCAGCCACTTTTTTACCCATGCCATCGAGTCAGCCGCAAAGAAAGAGGTTTCTCTTAAAATGCATAGTATTTGTGGTTTCAGATGGGATCTGGCTCTCCTCTCTCTATTGAATATTTCTTTAACAGGAAACAGTACAAATAATCGGTGGCCACAAACTAACATTTTAAAAAGGTAAGTAAGAGACACTTGAGGTCCAAGTATAATTAATAGCACCAATGAAGGAAGGAATCGAGGAACCTCCTGGGTATGGATTAGTGGGCACCGAGTCCACTTCGGGAAAATCACCACACGTAATTTGACACAAATAATATCTCCTCAGAAAAGGCTCACAACCAAGCTCCATGTGCCCTCATGGAGAAAATTACTTCTGATTGAGGCCACTTGGCAGGAAGTGTGAGGGAATCTGAATTTCAGCTCTTCAATTGTGTCTGATTTATAGATATCCGAGCACTCTTGCCAGAATTAATAGTCTTGGTGTTTATAAATATCAACATTTACCTCATTTTAAAGTGCTAATGTCTTATAGCTGTGAATCCTGACTGCGGCTAGGACAGCACAAGAGGTAAAGTCCTTCATGCTGTTAATTGTCCCTGAGCAGAAATGCGAAGACTTGGGTGAGAAGAATCTGCTCTGTTTTTAGGGCAGAGAAATAACTGTGTGCTCAGGGCCCATTTGAATTGGCCACAGCTACCTTTGTGTTCCAGAAATAAAACTCACCAAAAGAAAGGCCCAGTCGATTCACAGCACCCAGTGGTACTGATGAGCAGCCCAGAGTCTCAGCTGTGCTTAGAAGCCCACACTAGTGTGGGTCTAGCCTGGAGGCTTTCTATGTAGTGATGGTTTGGATGACCCAAAGTTGATAAAGGAATGCACGGCATTTTAAAGGTGAAATTATCCTGTTCTTTACACGAGCATACCCATAATCACTGAGTGAAATGTAAATAATGGAGTGTACATACATGGCTATGAGGAAGTTAGGGGAGAGTTAATTCCCTGAATAAAGAAAGTTTTGAAGAAACTGTTGCCACAATTTCAGGGTGCTAATGAAATACCCTAAACATATCCATAGTAACTGAAGAAAGGGCTAGAAACAGACAAAGAAAAGTTGAGGGTATGATAATGGGACATGCAAAAACACAGAAAGATTAAAATTACCAACAGCATGATGTATCATAGGAAAGCAGTGATCATCACAGTACACATTAAAACCAAACACATGTGTCTTTCAACATACATATAATATTCTATCCTTGGCAGTCTACAGTGCAACCTTTACCTAAGTGCCAGAATTTAGGGTTTTGTTTAGAGAATTCAAAATGTTTCAGAATAAGAGGCAGCCACAAAAGAAATTCAGTTCTGCAGAAATTAAATCACAGTGCCATGTATGAAGATAAGAAAGAAATGCCAAATACTATGGTTCAAATGAAATACCCCCTAAACACCTTTCCCCCTTAAACACCGATTGGTCTTAATTTATTACATAATGACTTGATTTGATTTTGCATGCACTTTGATGAATGCAAGACAATGTCAAAGGGAAACTACAAAGAACATTCCATCCCTCCCACACATTAATATTCTAAGCATTCTACAGGCTGCACAAGGCTAGCCACCTAGCAAAATGGGATTGTTTCAGAGTAGTGGGCAGCTTTGATTACAACTGACAGGTGGAAGGAAATTCATATTAAAATATTATCATTCCCAATAATTACAATAATCCATCACAGTGTGCTCAGAAATTTCTGGTTGTTACGTTTTTTCACTGAAAAATGCTCACATGTTTCCAGACCTTTTCATTGCAGTGGGTTTTGTTTGTTTGTTTGTTATATAAGCCGCTTTTTCACTCAGTTAGTATAGGACAGTATTCTATTTTTTTAAGATTTGTTTCATTAATTACAATTTATTCACTTTGTATCCTAGCTGTAGTCCCCTCCCTCATCCTCTCCTAATCCTACCCTCCTTCCCTCTTCTCCCCCTATTCCCCTTCCCCAGTCCACTGATAGGGGAGGACCTCCTCTCCTTCCACATGAACCTAGCCTATCAGGTCTCATCAGGACTGGCTGCATTGTCTTCCTCAGTGGCCTGGTAAGGCTGCCTGCCCCTCAGAGGGAGGTGAGCAAAGAGCCAGCCAAGGAGTTCATATCAGAGACAGTCCCTGTTTCCCTTACTAGGGAACCCACTTGGACACTGAGCTGGGCTACATCTGTGCAGGGGTTCTAGGATAGTATTCTTAATGTTAAAAGTTAAAACTTCATCATAAATAAGCAGATAATGAGACTCATAGACAAACTTTGGACAGGGAATTTTAGGAAAGAAGGGGGAGATAGTAAGACCTGGAGAGGACAAGTGCTCCACAAGGAGAGCAACAGAAGAAAAAAATCTGGACACAGGGGTCTTGTCTGAAATTGATACTCCAGCCAAGGACCATGCATGGAGATAACCTAGAACCCCTGCTCACATGTAGCTCATGCCAGCTCAGTATCCAAGTGGGTTCCCTAGTAAGGGAAACAGGGACTGTCTCTGACCTGAACTCAATGACTAGCTCTTTGACTACCTCCCCTGGATGGGGGACCAGCCTTGCCAAGCCACAGAGGAGGACAGGACAATGCAGCCAGTTCCGATGAGACCAGATAAGCTAGGTTCAGATGGAAGTGGAGGAGGACCTCCCCTATCAGTGGAATGGGAGAGGAGTATAGGAGGAGATGAGGGAGGGAGCGTGGGATTGGGAGGGGAGGAGGGGGAGGGCTACAGCTGGGATACAGGGTGAATGAACAGTAATTAATATAAAAAATAAAAATTTAATAAAAAAACTTCATCACAAGACTTATGTCATTTTGTTCACACACAGAACAAAGAATCCACAGGAATGGATTAAGTATTTGAAAATGTTAATAAATTAAGAAAGTGAAAAAAGTGACATTCTGTCCAAATTGCTAACTTCTATGTTGGTCCTTCCTCAAAGGTTGTTTGTAACAGAAGTTTCCACACACAGTGAATAACATGGATGTGCGCGCACACACACAAACAGAGAGGGTGGAGCAGATTAAAAGCACCTCTAAAACTCAGATTGCTAGCAACATATAACCTGCTCGAATCACCACATTTCAACTCAACTATACTTGCCTAGTGATATTACTTTTCAAATTTATACACATAAAAATAAAAGATACAAATTCAGATAAACCTTCATGATTAAATACACAAAAAATATTTCAGTTAAAACACAACTGCTGTTTTCAACTAATTTACATTTTCTATAGTAACGAGATGAACCAATGGATTTGTATTAAATGTCTTGGTATCTCACTACCTTATCTCACCTTGAGTTCCTTTACTGACTTCAAGATAATTTTCCTACGACACACAAAAAAGCCTTTTTATAGGAAAAAGTTTATATATATATAATTTATTTGTTCAATCATGTATTGAAAGAAAAAACAATCAGTTTTCAAAACTGGAATCTCTGAAACATGTGCCCATTTTTTTAAAGCTGGTATTTTTTTTTCTTGTTTAATCATGGATGTATTTGTGGTTCTCAGGAGTTCATCTCAGAGTTTTCAGCTTTTACATTCAGACACCCTTATGAATCATAATTATCGCATGGGCACACTGCAAAAAGTGCTTCACTTTCTTCCTCTTACTTTTGTCCCATGCATTTCCCACAGAGGTATTTAATGAGAAGGGGCAGGGAAGAGGATTCTCTTGGATAGGGCAGATCCATACTAACTCATGTAATTGAGCCTAACAGCAAGAATAAAACCTTATTTCTGCAGTCAAAAAATAAATAGCACTTTGGGAGAACAAGCTGTTTCTGCAGCCACACACTTCCAACAATAATGGCATCAGGGGATCTGGGAGGAAAGAAGCAGTTTTATTAATTTTTCTTCTTATCTACCAGAAGGATGTTGATTTTTTTTCTCATTTATGGTTGTTGCCTGCAGGTAGCAGACCAAAGAACCATATAGTTGAAATTCTTCTTTTTCATTAATTTCTTTCCATGTGTTATTTCCTATATATAATTGATTTGGGGCTTTTCTCATAGCTGTACATCATATATATACATATATATGTATATATATATATGTATGTATATGTATGAATGGCTGTCCTTCAATCAAAAAAGTTAAAGGAAATTACCTGAGTTTTGTTAAGTTTATTAAAAATGAGATCTGTGCATATTTAAATTGAATTCTGAAATGTTAATGCATAGAAGACATTAGAGAATTTCTGATAGAAATTTCCATCTGACCACACAGCACTCTGAAATGAAGTGGGGGAGGGGAGGGTTTTATTTAAATTGTTTCTTTGGGGCAAAGTGTTCTTTTTATCTTAAATAAAATGGAGTAATTTTTGCTGTAAAATCTGTGCCCACTTTTGTAGAAGATTCCATTAACAATTTCATATCTAAACTCCAAAACAACTCAAATCGCCTCATACCTTTTCCTTGAAATGCCTGCTTTTGGAACATTCAAACTAACTAAGGATAACAAGCAATATTTCTTTCTTAGAATATACCCAAACTTTGCACACAACATTCATCTTAGATACTAGATTCGAAACTGATATTGAGGGGGACACAAAGTTACAGAGGAAATAGATACAACAGGACAACTAGAGTCCTGAATGACGAATTTAATCCCGGGAAGTAACTCAGGCATCTAGGAAATTCACTTCATTAGCAAACACCTTGTGCACTGACCCAGCAAGGCAGTGACAGGAAAGGCATTGAAACTCAACTATTTTTTAATCAGGTCTCAGTCCAGAGCCCCATAAAGCAATTTCTATTTTATTGAAGATTGTAACTCTGTCTTGAAAAATATGACAAAAAAATTTTACTGAAAGTCCTCTCCCTGTTATACAGGAGATTCATGGCAAGTATCAATCCTCATTTACATACAGTTACACATACATACATACATATGAATTATATGTACATATGTATATGTGTGTGTAGTTTATCCTAACATATATATATACATATATATGTTAAAGTTTACATTTTTAGCTTTGTAAATACTATAACTAAATAAAATATTGCATAAGATGTTAACAACAATAATTATACCCAGTATTATGGCATGTCGTTGTTTCAACACTTGAAATGTAGATTGGCAATTCAAGTTCAGTCTGGGCCATAAAACAAGATCTCATTTCATAAAGAGATAATAACTTAATTATTAAATAAAATAAGTATAGTAACATACTATAACAAAGTTGTTTGGTGTAGGGATTTTAATTTTTTGTTTCTGTTTATTTTGTGTGGCAAGTGAGTAGGGGTGTGTGGTATATTTGGTGTGTGGTGTGTGTATGTGTGTGGCTTGTATGTGTTGTGTGCATTGTGATGTGTATGTGGCTTGTGTGTGTTCTGTGTATTTGTGGTATGTGTATAATTTTGTGTCATGTGTGGCATGTGCATTAAATATATTTGTGGTGTGTGGCATATGTGTGTTATGTACATTTGCTGTGTGTGTTTGTGTGTGTTGTGTGTGTTGTGTGTATTAGTAGTATCTTGTGTGTGTCATGTATGTGTTATGTGTATTTGTGGTGTGTGTATTTGTGCATCATGTTTGTGTTGTGTGTGTTTGTGGTGTGTGTGTCATGTGTATTGTATGTATTTGTGGTTTGTATGTGTTTGTGGCATATGTGTTGTGTGTATTTTTGGTGTGTGTGTATTTGTGTGTTGTGTTGCATTTGTGGTGTGTATATGTGTATGTGTGTAGTATATATATAAGTGGTGTAGGGGGATGTGTGTGTTGTATATATTTGTGGTGTTTGTGTGTGTCTGTGTGTGGTTTGTGTGTGTGGTGTGTGCATGCACGTAAGTGTGTGTCTGGGGATGGAGCAAAGGGTCTCAAGCATGCTTATCCAGAGCTCCACCTCTGAGCTCCATCCCTGTCCTGGCATTTGATGTTTCACAGTTACCCGTGATGGTAATGAGGACAAAATACAGAAGGCATTGTGTGTAACGGCATTCTTTTCATAAGACATTCAGGCATTTACTCACACATTCTATTCCTTTCACTAATACATATCTAGAGTACTGAAAATGGCAGCGTTTTATTAAGTATTGGGTTCACAGCAGTGTACAAAATGAGTGGACCATAACATAAAGAAAATTATTTTCACCTTCCATTCAGAAGACAAACTTATGCGCGTAAGGTATGAGACTGAATAGAACAGAACAAAACTCTCCAATTTAGTGTGAATGGAGAGGCAAAAAGAGTTTCTTATATAATATACTAAATTATGTGCATTTAAGCATTTTCTTATCTTCTCTGTTATAATTCTACCCTATGCACATTTTCAGCTGGAAGCAGCAGGTTTGGACCTTCGCATTGAATCTGAATACCTTAAATGCTCATTCAACTAATGATTTCTCAGTTGAATTTAATTGTAATACAATTGAAAATCAAATTGTAAAGTGATAGCACTGGAGATGCAGGAAATGAGTATAAATGCCTTACATTAGATTTATAACTGCACACTCCCACATACATAAATCTACGTACATGTATTATATTATTATTACTAATGATGTCACTATTATTATTTATACTGTTGGAGAATTATTCTTCTTGACTGGATACAAACCACGGTCTTTTCTTCATTAGCTCTCTCGCAGAAGGATAGAAACTTGCTGGAGTTTGTAAACTTGGGAAGGATGGGATTTTTTTTTTCTAAAAGTGGATGCTTCCATGGAACTTTAGATGTTACACATGACATGCAGTGCACGGCATTTAGTTTTTAATAGTAATTATGGGTGAGAGGATGAAAGAATTGAACATTCCCACAAAACCCTTTGTGCATATATCTGAAAAATATTCACACCTGGATTAATCAAGATTTGTAATTTTACAAACCCCTAAATGAAGTACATAAATATTTCCTTTGGGAATTTCAAGTCATCATCAAAATACATCTGCTCTTCTTTTATAACAAGCTAAATACTGCAAAACAAATGTATTTAGTTTTAAAAAGTATAATGGATGATTCCCTGCTTGGTTTTACCACAGAGCTAAATCATCAAAAGTGAGTTTTAGAAATTATTTTGTAAGTAAAGACACAGGGGAAAATGTAGGCCTATGATCATTGATAGCAAATTACAAATATATCATCCTCCTCAGTAGAGTAAAATCAATAATAATGCATAGATTAGTTTTTTAGTATAAATTAGAAAAAATAATATGCCTACAAAAAACTATAAGCAAGGGGCATTGGTGACCAGCTTCAATAAATACTTCATTATGCTATCAAGGATCAAGTATAGCCTTTAAAAAGATCTGCCCAAGATCATACTTTGCAGAGTGAGAATGTTTTATTCTTGTATTTAGAAATGTGTGTATGGGGGCAGAGCAGGCAGGGTATGCACATGTATAAGTGTAACTAGAGAAAAAGAGGTCATAAATTTGAGAAAGAGAGTTCAGGAGAGAAATTGGTGGTAAGAAAGAAAAAGGAGAAATAATATAATTGTAATTTCAAAAATATTACATAAAAGATCTACCATACATTTCTTTATTTCTTGAGAAGCAGTATGGGTATGTTCAGAACATAAATAAGAAAACAGCAATTCATTGCATAGAATTTTGAGAAAACATAGAGCTACCGCATAAAAGCCAATGCAAAGATTTTCATCAGGAATACAAAATACAGTTTTTCTTCTTACTTTTTATTTTGTTTCTTGGTTATTTGAATCGAACTGACATCGCATCTTTTAACAACACCTCTTCTGGCTGTGCCCAGTTCAAGCAGTTCTTTACCTGTGTAATTAGCTACTAATTGAACCTTCTGGTGAAGTTAATAAATTGTTAATGTGAGCTTGAAATGATGGCTGAGTTTTGGCTGAATGTGGACCTGACAGGCGAACCGTGGCCCTCCAAGTGAGAGGACTACAACAGCAGCATGTGCATCATTACTCACTTATTTAGACCTCTAAGATAGGATAAACATACTGAAGTCTATACACCTAAAGAAGATAAACAAGAAAGAGGACCCGGGGTAAGATGATTTGTCTTTCACTTAGAAAGACAAATGGGATGTAAGAGAAAACAAGTAACAGGACAGGGTCCTACCACAAAGGGCCTCTGAAAGACTCTGCCTAACAGTGTATCAAAGCAGAAACTGAGACTCATAACCAAATCTTCGGCAGATGGCAGGGAATCATATGAAAGAAGGGGGAGTTAATATGATCTGGAGAAGATAGGAGCTCCACAAGGACCAAATATATCTGGGCACAGGGGTCTTATGTGAGACTGTTTCTCCAACCAAGGACCATGTATGGATATAACCGAGAACCCCTGCTTGGATGTAGCCCACGATAGCTCAGTATCCAGGTGGGTACCCTAGTAAGGGAAACAGGGACTATTTCTGACATAAACTCAATGGCTGGCTCCTTGACCTCCCCACCCTGCAAGGGAGGAGCAGTCCTCCTAGGCCACAGAGAAGAACTTTGCAGCCAGTCCTGAAGATACTTGATAAACCAGGGTCAGATGAAAGGGGAGAAGATCCTCCCCTATCAGTGGACTTGGAAAGGAGCAGGGAGTAGACTAGGGAGAGAGGGTGGGATTGGGAGGGAATGAGGAAGCAGGATTCACCTGGGATACAGAGTCAATAAAATGTAACTAATAATAAAAAAGAAAAAGAAAAAGAAACCTGTGACAGACTCAAACTGATTGGCACATCCCACCTCTCACCCCTGACCCCAGAGCCTCCAGGAGCGTGGCTGTAAATGTGTTTTAACAAACCATATGGTAACCATGGTTAATGTTCAAAATTGAGAACTGTAGTTGAATACAAAGGTTATTCACGAGTTAAAATATAACAGTCTACATTATACCATCAACATCACTTGTAATAACAATATAATAACTTCAGTTGACAGGGGCTCCAGCCTTAGCTGGACACTTTACCACCATAGCAGACAACCTAACTTCAGACCTTTCTCCACCTTAGCTACTCAGCATGGTGTATGCAATGAATAGGCAGAGTAAGGCTGTTCTCTAAGTGCTAGTCATCCATTGTCTCAGTAAAGTCAGGGTCCAGCAAAGATCATCTGTTAAATTAATCCAGCCAGGAATGCTGGCTCATGCCTATATTCCCAGCTCTCTGGGAGGCAGAGGCAGGAGGATCGCTGTGAGTTTGAGGCCAGCCTTTCTACAAATGGACAAAGCAAGTCCAGGATAGCAAAAGGTACACAGAGAAAAACTGTCTGGGGGAAAGAAGAAGAAGAAGAAGAAGAAGAAGAAGAAGAAGAAGAAGAAGAAGAAGAAGAAGAAGAAGAAGAAGAAGAAAACTGGGATGACTTGGAATAGTCTGCAGCCACTTCAGGCTAACCCTTTGTTATTCTTCCATCTACATCAGGAGTAGCGAAGAATGTGAGCAAAGAATCTGTGCCACTTCCCAACCAACTCCCCTCATGTGTATGGCTCTGGTAAGAAAAGCAAGTATCAACAACAAGCCAGGCAACACCAGTGTGTGAAAATTCCAAATTACAGCCTGTTGCTTGGGTCTCTCACAGAGTAAGAGTTTCTTATGTCAACCCGTTCTCATACTCCTCTTTTGCAGATGTAGCATTGTAGGAGCCTCCCACCCTGACAGTCCCACAGAAGAAAACAGCCTATAAAAGAAGACCTGGTGAGTAAGAAGTCCCAGCCAGCTCTCACTCGCTCCCCTTTGCTCATCAGTCATCACGGTAGACCCTTGTCAAAATCAGGACACTGCGCAAACCAGGTTAGGCCAGTGGGATTTGAGGCACAGCGGCATGGCCAGCCTGCCACACATGCCGCTCACCAAACTGCTCTACCAGTTTGGACCAAAGATTCAAGGTGAGGCCAGTACAGAGCTAGGTTTCATTTTCACAAATAAGGTGGCTTCCCAAGACTGGAAAGTAGCCAATTTGGCCCTGTTCACATTTGACACAGAAAACAATGATGGATATTCTCTCTAAACCTGTACAGTCCTGCACATAGAGACAGGAAAAAAAAAACTCACACAAAACAAAGCATTGCTGTAGAGTCCATGTACTGGGTAGAATATAAATGATTGAAGTAATTGCTTACTTTCACAAGTTTTGGTGTTATTTTCCAAATTTCCTTCCTGGTAGAGCTAGTTCGTGTTTGGAGTACAATAACAACAAGAATAACAATAACAACAACAACAACAATAATACCTTCACTGGCTCATTAGCCAAAAGAGCTTAACAAGATAAAGGAGAATGTGTGAGTGCAGGTAAAATTAAAAAAAAAAAAAAAGACAAAAAAACAACAAAGGTCTGTATGTTCAGTCTGCTCAAATTGTAGCATGCCTTGGGACACACATCATCGGACACTTCGAAGCAAAGCCTTGTGTGTTGTCATTAATGGCTGTAAAAGGTACTTGGGTTCCAAGCGTGAGAATATCTCAAGGGTCCCAGAAAGCACTTGTCCATAAAACCTATCACGGAACAACAACATTTGCTTTATGCCAATACATTAAAGGCTGTCTGAAGCCACCGGGAGCCCAGAGAAGCTGTATTTTTAAGAGCCCCCGCTCTCTGGAGACCTGAGAGGACATGTAGACTACAGGGATAACCAAACCAGCCCATCTACACCAACCAGCAGACACAACCCAGAGGAAGAACCTAAGAATTCCCATAAAAAGAAAATATCTCTTGCCTTTGCAACAAAGCCTAGAGCAGAATAAAAACAAGGACCTTTACAGCAGGAGTTATAGGGCCAGTCAAAGGTGCCGTGTGCTCATAAATGAACGCTCTGCTGGGGCTCCAGGAACTCTGCTGTTTGTGTCATAAACTCTGTCCAGCCTCCATGCAGCCCTTTCCTATGCACTTCTGACTGAAGCATACATTTGGCATCACATGTGAGGGGAAAAATGAGCACCAGAGTTTCTTTTTCAGTTAAATAGAGTCTCATTTTTTCTTTTAGTCTGTAGGAGTAAACAGCACATTTGCGATGTTCTAAGGAAGGTGGTAAGTTGTAAAGTTCCTATTTCCATGATTTCATAACATCTACTTGAAGAAGACTTAGAAAGTTCTCATTAGCAGCTACATACACGTAATCCCCTTTCTCACATAAACCAACAAAAACACACCTTTCTTCAAGATAAAACAATTACAGAGTATTAGATCCACCAGGCATCAATTTATGCCATAGTGGCAACAGGTTCCTAAAACCCTGCACCCCAAGACCATTGAACTTACATTGTTCCTAACATTGTTCCTAAGCTTTGAGATAGATTAGCCCGTAACTTGAACTAACAGAATTGATGTTTTCCTGTTTCAAATACAAGGTACAAGGTTGCTTTTAACAGAAGTTACTGTGTTTCCAAGTTACTTTTGTTTTTCCTTCAGCTGTTGGTTTCCATGTTACTTATTTTATTTATTTATTTTTCTACCTCAAGACTAATGATGTAACTTCTACAAAGCCAGATGCATTGGCCTTCTTGAAATGTTGCTAATCTCCTCCTAGTTGGGATATTATTTTCCTGTCATTGTTTGGAAAGCCATTCCTTGAGCTCTTACTCCCTGACTTTATGTACTTAAAGTATTTCACTCTTGGTCTTCAAAAATATAAACAAGAAAGCCCTATCTACAAATGCAAAAATAAAAATAAATTAGTGGTCACAGTTCTCTTTTGGCTATAGCTTCCAATTCTATCCTCTCTGTAGATGTGAGCTCATGATTTCTGACTGCAAAACCTATGTGTTCCATCACCCAGCACTATACCACACTACATCAACCTCCCTGCTCCAGCCTTCTACCTTGGAGTCAATCAATGTTTAATCAACTACCAATGGAGGATGGGAACGGTTTGTGGCAGTTTGAGTCCCTCCATGTTTTTATAAAAACGGCCTTGTACCTAGGGGCCGTCCTACTATGGTTGACTTTGGCTCCAGGTTTATCCTCTAGTCTTCTACTAACAACATTAACTTTAGAGTATTAAGTTCATGATGTAAACATGGCCTTTTAAGGTCCATTCCCTAGCTTAAGCAGTTCTCTGACAGTACCCAGGAACACGTTCTTCCTTAGGTGATCCAGGTAATTCTAGTAGAGACTACATGACAGGACTCAGATATCAGTTGTCCTAACCCATGGGGAAGAAGGATGAAGCAGGCTGAGATCCACAACTGTACAGCAATTATAATCCAGCAACATGGTTGTTCTGAAAAGAGATCACATCCAAAAACCTAGGTCTATGTGATCTATCTGGAAGACAGACACACTCTGGATTACAGTATAATTTGGCTGGAATACAGACACCCCTCTCCCCCTTAATCCCAAACAATGTATTCCCAAAGAATGAAGGTAAGGTTAGTTTATAGAAGAAAGCAATATGTTTGCAAGTGATTTCTAATGGGCAGACAAAGTGAAGAATCAGAGAAAGATTTGACAGAATGAGTTAGAGATAGGATATGCCCAGCTCTCACAAGAACAGGACAGGAAAAGAGGTTACTTACAAGCAGTGCAAGAAGAGAGAAGAGAGGTTTATTTGTTTGTTTCTTTGTTTTATGGAAGGTTTTTTTTTTAAACCAGGACAGTTTTACAGAGACAAGTTGTAGAGAAAACAAGCTAGTAACAGGTGAAGACAGAACAAGCCAGAGAATGAAAAAGAGGAAGATTAAAACATGTTGCCAGAATTAGTTTGAGGCTAGGCAGAGCAATTCAGTCAGAAGCAAAGAGAAACCAGTTTGAATCAGTCATCTTGGAGAGAAGTTGGGGCCAGAATTGCTGAGTTGAACCAGCCAGCAAGAGTTAAGAAAAAGCTAGAAAGGCCTGAGAATGGTTCACATCTCACCAGCTCATCTGAAGAAGAAAAAAAAAAAACATTTACATACAACAGCAAGAGAGAACAGTAAGAGTGGTCATTATTATCTTGTAAATTCACAAGGTCATTTTGCTTCTTTAGATTTTAATCTTTCTTTCTTTCTTTTTTTTTTTTGAACACCCCCTTGTTCTACCATAGGAGGTTGTATATCCACTGATAAAAACATACGACTTATTGCTTTTGTAACACTGTTTCCTGTGAGGTTTAGCTTCTGCCTCTAAATGGACACAATTCCGTGTGACCTATGGCTTTACATACTGAACTTTAGAATTTGCTGTGTTCCATGTGCAGAAGTAGTTCAACAGGAAATTGTGTGGGAATTCTTCTCCCCAAGATCTTTGTTGTTCTTTGGGACACAAATGGTGTAGTGTGAAAGTTAGATTGTGGAAAGCATTACCTAGGTCATTTGGGGGTTTGGGTTTCTATTTTAGTTTTTACAATGCGTAGCCAAAAGGAACAAGTAAAAGTGCAAGCTTTAGGAGACAGTGGGGACTAGTATACCTAATCTTTTTATGAGCTAATGGTGAGGTGAATATCTTCAAGAAATCCTACATGGATTTCACAAAAAGCAGCTGAAGCTTTCAGAAACTCTTTGAAAGAATTACTGTATAAAAGGGAAGTAAAGTGTGATACAGATTTGGGTGCACGCTGTGGGGGATTACAAAATGAAGGGAGAGATTGTTTAACCTAATGGTTAGATATGGTTTGTTTATATTTAGCACAATTCAAAGTGAACTGAGTTCTCCAGAATTTGATAAAATAACTTAAACACTGTATGCACAAGGTTAATATAAACCACTGAAAAACCAGATTCATGCTATGTTGTGATGAAGTTTTAAAAAGCAATCTTTCCTATATAGTAATATTTTGTATATATCCAAAATCACTGAGGAATAAGACTTCTTAAATAAATAAGGTGGAGATCATTAACTCAACCTGAAAAGTAAAAAGAATTTACAAAAAAGAAAATTTAGAATTTAGAAAAAGAATTTAAAACAAACAAACAAATGAAACCCCTGTTTGGATAATGAACGTTTTAAAATTGTGTAAAATCTAAGGGTATGGACCAGGAAGGGTGGAACATATCAGCAATTCTAGCATTCTTGAAGCAAGACAGAATCAAACAGTTTCTAGGCCAGCTCTGGCTACATAGTGAGACCCTGACTGAGCAAAACAGACTGCCTTCTGCAATAGAGAGGTACACTTCTGGAACTGTTGTTTGAGTGGGTGAGGACACAAATACACTCCTTTCAAATGCTCATGAACACACTGAGGCAACCATCTGCACTGGGAACAGAGAGGAGACTCCTCCTTCTGGCAGGAGCCTGCTTGCCCTTTGGTGGAGGTGAATTTAATCAGCAGGCTCTGCTGCAGACTGCTTAGTTTCTGCTGTTTGAGGTGGAATCCAGGCCTACAGCCAAATCTGCTTTTTTCTAATAATTACGAATTCCTTTAAAATGAATAGTTTTCTCTACATTGTAGTTTTGTTCCCTATAAAGCCGGAGTGGGGGTGGGGGTCCACTGGCTTTTACTGAGAAAGAGGAGACCAGACTGTCAGCACTGTGTATCCTGGGAGCATCCTCTACCACTGACCCTGTAAAATTTCACAGCTTTGTCATCTTTGTCTCTGACAAGAAGAACCAGCAACCAGGAGAAACCAGGAAGAGATGACCCAGACCCTAAAGACTGCAGTGGTCTACTTTAGAGCATAACGAATATCTACGACATTTCAGTATGTTAAAAGATATATACTGTGTAGCTACCTAGTAGTTGAGGGTTTAGAAATAGAATGTAAAGTTAGAACATAATACAGTGTTCTTGCTATTCTCTGTTCAAAGTATTTATTTTATAAAACGCAATAATATTTTAAAAACTCAGATTCTTGTTTTAGATGACCTTTAAAAGATATTTTTCAAATAAACTAAAAATGTAGTAAGAAAAAGACAAGTAAAAATATAACAATAAACATCATTTTATTATAGCGAGAAAGTTGATGATGCAAAAAAAATTGAATTAGTGAGGTTGTTGACAAACTATGGTAAATAGCATGGAATGCAGAGAATAACAGAATCATTAAAAGTGAAATGTGAAGAGCTAAGGAATAGTGGAACACCTGCAAGCTATAAATATTAGATAAACTCAAATTTAAGTAAGCTAAGGCAATGAGTAATTAGCATTATGTATAACAAAATATATATTGTGTATATACACAAATATATGTTTATGTTAGATTAATGAAAAAATAAAAACAATACTGTTCTTTTGGTTTCATTTTCAAATAGTATTAGCATAGAATTATCTTTGTGTCATTAAGTCCAACTTTCTTTTCCCAAAACTACCCAAACATATGAGTACAAACAAAGCAAGCAGAAAAACATAAAAGTGAAAGCTGCCATAATATAAAGGCAAACTTTCATATTCCGTTATGTATAAAATATGTGTATGGTGTTGGCTGAAACAGTCTCAGACCTGCTGAGAGATTACGTCCTAAGAGACCATTCACTCACATAGGACTGAAAGACGCTCTGCCAGCATCAGAAACACATTGTTACTCATCGTGCAAGAACAAATTTGCCCAAAAAGTACTTCTGAGGGAAGAGTGAAACTCACTAACCCCAAAAAGTAAATCAAATAAAAACAGGGTCTAAATGCTACTAGAATAAAGGTAATAAAATATTAGACAATAAATACAAGGGAACAATCTCATTTTAGTAAGGTTAATGAATATGAGTTAGAGTAATAGACAGATGATTTAGGATGAAAATAAGCCTCCAAACCTAATTTTGGTTTTCCTTACAGGGAAATTGTATGTACTGGACATGGTGGTACACACCTGTAATGTCAGACTTTGGAGGAAGAAGAAGGAAATATAAGAGTTTAGGATCATCATGGGCTAGAGATATACCGTATTAATCTGAGTAACTATTTTTCAACTTCTAAAACCCAAGTTAATGGTTCCAGGTCAGAGTGGTGGTGCACACCTTTAATCCAAGCATGCTGGCCTCAGAGGCAGGTGGATTTCTGTGAGTCTGAAGCTTGCCTGGTCTACATTGTGAGTTCCAGGACAGACAGTGATACACGGTGAGACCTGAGAGAAAGAGGGCCAGGGAAGGAAAGAGGAAAGAATAGAGCAAGTTGTCTGATATACTTGTCATCCCAGCATTCCCTCTCTCTGGGCAAATGAAGAAAGCAAATCCCTGGGCTTCACTGGCCAATGAACCCAGGCTAGTACATGCGCTCAGAAGTAAGAGCTCTCATCTAAAAATGTGTGCTCTCAGGCTGAGAAATAACACTCAGGCTGTCCTCTGACCTCCATACTCAAGCACTCATACATATGCACATAAAAAGAAAATTGTGAAAGAAAAATTAATGTTGCACATTTGGAAAACAAAAAAGAATACAGCTTTGGGAAGCTTAAGATTGAATTGAAAACAGAAGTTAAGTTATCTCTCATTAGGTAAATATTTTAAACAATGCAGCTATTTCCAAATGGCTAAGAAAAAAATCACTGAGCCAAAAAAGAAGAAAAATAAAACATTAAAAAAGCAAATAATATTAGTATTAGTGACAAATAATAAGCTTACTTAAAGAATAAGCAAATAAAAAATTGGTATCTTGATATAAATCAATAACAATGATTTATGTCAATAGCAATGGCTAATGGTAACAAACCATTATCACAAGGCACAATGAGAAAAGAAAAAAAAAGTTGATCTCTGCACATGATACTCATTCCTGTTAAACTACATGTTCTGTGCCATTCTGTTTCTTGTAAATGAAATGTAAGTCTTACAAATTCATGAAATATTTATAAATACTGACCATGTATTTGCAATTACAAACTTCAATGGTCTTTGAAGAGAATTTTAATAAAAATATGGCTTAATTAAAAATGATATGTGATTTTTAAATAACATTTTTTCTTACAAAACACTTTCTGGTCTTGGCAGTTGGGGGCTCAAATTTTAGCATCTTCTCATGTTCTGACTTCATGGCAACTAGGAAAGGTAGTAAGATGAGCAGTGAGAACCAGGAGTAAGAGCAGTAAGAGGCCCTGCAGCCAAATGATGGACTACAGCTGGAAGGGCGGTCAGAGCAGCAGACCTGGAGCCCATGAAAACTGTGGATTTGGGGATATATAAAAGCTGATACGTTTTTTAAACAATTGATAACTTTGGGCATTTGACAGAAAAAAAGCAGTGAAATGAGTAAATACAGTGTTTAGAAAAAAGTAAAAACAGAATTTTTTCCAAGCTACCCACACATGTATTATTTATTTAATTACATCACGTCAATGGTCATTTAGGTTGCTTTTAACTTACACGATTTCCAATTATAGGACATGTTTTCTAATATTTATATTTTCGTGGATCTTAGAACCTCCAAAGTAACACTCATTTTTTAAATATTTTTCCCACATACTTTCCATTCTGCCCACAGTTTACCAGGCCCCACTCCTCTCAGCCCCCCCAGGCTCCTCTCAGTCCCCCCAATCTCCTCTCACTCCTCTCAGCCCCCCCAGCCTCCTCTCAGCCCCCCCAGTCTCCTCTCTCCCCCAGATCCATTCTTTCTCCAATTCTCCTTTTTAAAAAGTGAGCATATTCCATGTGTGTCTTTCTGCTTCTGGGTTACCCCACTCAATATGATCTTTTCTAGTTCCTGCTATTTGCCTGCAAATTTCATGATTTCCTTGTTTTTAAAAGCTGAGTAGTATTCCATTGTGTAAATGTACCACAATTTCTGTATCCATTCCTCCATTGAGGGACATCTAGTTTGTTTCCAGCTTCTGACTATTATGAATAAAGCTGCTATAAATATGATTGAGCAAATGTCCTTGTTGTATAGTTGAGCATACTTTGTACATATGCCCTCCAGTGAAATAGGTGGATCTTGAGTTACCAGTAGTCCTAATTTTCTGAGAAAGTGCCAGATTGATTTCTGAAGTGGTTGTACAAGTTTACATTCCCACCAGCAATGGAGGAGGGTTTCCCTGAAGCAGAAAGATACACATGGTATAAACTCCCTCACAAGTGGGTATTAGCCATATAATATAGGATAGACATACTAAAATCTATACTCCTAAAGAAGCTAAACAATAGGAGAGACCCTAGGGAAGATGTTCAATCCTCATTCAGAAGGGCAAACATGATAGACATCAGAGGCAGGAGAAGGCAGAGAACAGGACAGGAGCCTATCAAAGAGAGCCTCTGAAAGACTCTACTAACCAAGGTATTGAAGCAGAGGATAAAACTCATAGCCAAACTTTGGGCAGAAGGCATGGAATTTTATCAACAAAGAGGGAGATAGAAAAACCTGGAGGGGAAAGGACCTCCAAAAGGAGACCAACAGAGAAAAAACAAACAAACAAAAAACCACACAACTGACCCTTGGGAGCCCTACAGACACTGCTACCCCAAACAAGGACATTGCATCGAGATGACTTAAAACCCGGCTCAGATGTAACCCAAAGACTCATTCTCCAAGTGGGTCCCTAGTAAGGGGATCAGAGACTTTCTCTGGCATGAACTCAGTGACAGGGTCTCTGATCACCTCCCCCTGGGGATGCAACCTTTCCAGGCCACAGAGGAAGACAATACAGCCAGTCCTGATGAAATCTGATAGTCAGATGGAAGGGGACCAGGGGAGGGGCATAGGGGGAGTAGAGGGAGGTTGGGTATGATTAGGAGGAGATGAGGGAGGGGGCCACAGCCAGGACACAAACTGAATAAATTGTAGTAAATGATAATTTTAAAAGGAAAAAAGCCAAAAAAATAAATAAAATATGATATGTCAAAAAAAGAAAGATCACAACAGATCATCTGGAGGTATCTACATCCCTGACCTCAAGCTGTACTACAGAGCAATAGTAATAAAAACCACATGGTATTGACATAGAAACAGAATAGTGGATCGATGGAACCATTATAGAAGACCCAGAAATAAACCTACACACCTATGAATACTTGATTTTTGACAAAGAAGTAAAAGCATTCAATGGAAAAAAGATAGCATCTTCAACACATGGTGCTGGTCCAACTGGATGTCTACAGGCAGAAAATGAAAATAGATCCATATTTATCACACTGCACAAAACTAAAGTCCAAGTGAATCAAAGACCTCAACATCAAACCAGATACTCTAAATCGGTTAGAAGAAAACGTGGGGAAGAGCCTAGAACTAATTGGCACAGGAGAAAACTTCCTGAACAGAACACCAACAGCACAGGCTCTAAGATCAACAATCAATAAATGGGACCTCATGAAACTGAAAAGCTTCTGTAAAACAAAGGATATTGTCATCAGAACAAAAAGACAACCTACAGACTTGGAAAGGATCTTCACCAACCCTATATCTGACAGAGGCCTGATATCCAGAATATATAAAAAACTAAAGAAGTTAAAAAAAGCAATAAATCAAGCAATCCAATTAAACAATGGGGTATGGAGCTAAACAGAGAATTCTCTGCAGAGAAATATAGAATGGCAGAGAAAAACTTAAAGAGATGCTCAACATCCTGAGCCATCAGAGAGATGTAGATTGAAACGACCCTGAGATTTCACTTTACACCTATCAGAATAGCTAAAATAAAAAACTCAAGTGACAACACATGCTGGAGAGGTTGTGGAGAAAGGGGAACCCTCTTCCACTGCTGGTGGGACTGTAAACTGTTACAACCACTTTGGCACTTTCTCAGACAATTAGGAATAGCGCTTCTTCAAGACCCAGCTATACCACTCCTAGGCATAAATCCAAAAGAGGCTCAAGTACACAACAAGGACATTTGCTCAACCATGTTTGTAGCAGCTTTATTTGTAATAGCTGGAACTTGCAAACAACCCATATGCCCATCAACGGAGGAATGGATACAGAAATTATGGTACTTTTACACAATGGAATACTACTCAGCAATTAAAAACAAGGAAATCATGAAATTTTCAGGCAAATGCTGGGACCTAGAAAGGATATTTCTGTGTGAGGAATCCCAGAAGGAGAAAGACACGCATGGTATATACTCACTTATATAGACCTATAAGATATGATAAGCATATTGAAATCTATATACCTAAAGAAGATAAACAAGAAAGGGGACCCAGGTAAGATGATCAATCCTCACTTAGAAAGACAAATGGGATGTAGGAGAAAACAAGTAATAGGACAGGAGCCTACCACAGAGGGCCTCTGATAGACTACCTAGCAATATACCAAAGCAGATACTGAGACTCATAACAGAACCTTTGGCAGGGTGCAGGAAATCATATGAAAGAAGAGGGAGTTAGTATGACCTGGAGAGGACAGGAGCTCCACAAAGACCAAATACATCTGGGCACAGGGGTCTTATATGAGACTCTTTCTCCAACCAAGGACCATGTATGGATATAACCTAGAACCCCTTCTTGGATATAGCCCCTGGTATCTCAGTATCAAAGTGAGTGGGTACCCTAGTAAGGGGTACAGGGACTATTTCTGACATGAACTCAATCGCTGGCTCTTTGACATCCTCCCTTCCCGGAGGGAGAAGCAGCCCTGCTAGGCCACAGAGGAGGACTTTGCAGCCAGTCCTGAAAATACCTGATAAACCACGGTCAGATGAAAGGGGAGGAGGTCCTCCCCTATCAATGTAATTGGAAAAGGTCAAGGAGGAGATGAGGGAGGGAGGGTGGATTGGGAGGGAATGAGGGAGGGGGATACAGCTGGGATACAAAGTTAATAAACTGCAACTAATATTAAAAAAATAAAAAGTTAAAAAAAGAAAAAATCAATCCTCCCACACATATCAAGCAAATATAGCATAACAAGTTTCAATAAGACTAAGCACATGCCCTCATATGAAGGCTAGGAGTAGGAGATAAAGGGTCCCAAGCATAGAAAAGAGTTAGAGATGTGCCCCTGCTCCCCCTGTTAGGAGTCCCAGTAGAGCACCAAGCCATGCAACCCTAACTTCTAAACAAAGGACATAGCACAGTCTCATGCAGGGTCTGAAATGAAAGTTTTTTGACATTATATCTATAAAAATTGATTATAATGCTTTAAATTAAAGCTGATTGAAGTAATGATTAAGAACGTACTAAATAATTGTTAAATCCATGGTCTAGTGAGTAGGATTTGGTGCTTTCACCAATATGTAATGATTTCAAAAAGCAAAACCCTAGGATTATCATACACACACAGAGACACACACACGAGAGAGAGAGACAGAGACAGTGAGAGACAGAAAGATAGAGAATAATAAAAAATCAAAAGACTTAAATGAGAGTAAAAAGAAATGCTGTGTGGAATGTATGCATAAAACACTTTTTTAGATGTAGAAATTAAATATCATCTGATGTCAAATAATTCTCAAAGTGAGTGTGTCATGTTTTCTGATTATAAAGTTCCTTGCACTGTATTTTGGAATCTGATAATCTCCGTGGTGGGAAGGTGTTCTGAAACTCAGCTGTGTGTGAGAGGCTGGCCAGACCTGTGTGCTATCCTGACCTTTGGGAAACACCTAATGATATGGAAAAACAGAACTGCAATTGTACTTGACTGTAATTAACTTAAATATCCATTTGTGACTAGTGAGTACTAGGTTGCACAGCGTCCTAGATTCTTGGGATAGCAGATTTAAAGAAAATCATGATTTGAGTGATGTATATAGGAAGTTTACATACTCCAAATGTGATAAAAATAAGGGCAGTGGACACAGCATGATAGGACACTGGGCATCAGAAACTCAACCAACAATAAAGAAACTTCCTAAGAGGGAAGGGTTAATTAACTGAAGAAATTAAAATAATTAGCAATTTAGGAAGAAAAATCAATTCAGGGTCTTATCTCAGGTATTATTTAGAAAATAAATTTCAGATTGTCTCTTTTTTTTAAGACCTGTGCATTTTATTTTATTTTATTTTATTTTTTTACATTATTTTTTATTTTTTTGTTATTAATCACAGGTTAGGTACTTTGCATCCCTATCGTAGCCCCCTCCCTCATTCCTCCCCACCCTCCCCAACCCTCCCTCATCTCCTCCCTGCCCCCTCCAAGTCCACAAACGGGGGAGGACCTCCTCCCCTTCCATCCAACCCCAGCTCATCCTGTCTCCTCAGGGCTGGCTGCAATGTCCTCCACTGGGATCTAGCCAGTCTGTCACTCCTCGGCATGTATGGGGGAGGGTCAAAGAGTCAGCCATCAAGTTCAAGACTGAAACAGTCCCTGTTTCCCTCACTAGGGTCTTTAGTCCTACATCGAGCTATCCTGGGTCCCATCTGAACAGGGGTTCCAGGACACATCCACACGTGGTCCTTGGTTGTAAAAACCGTCTCATACAAGACCCCTGTGCCCTGCTCAGTTTAGTCATTGTGGAGCTCTTGTTCAGATTGTCTCTTAAGAGTTAACACAAATGTAAGCATGAGAAGCAAAGGAGGTTGTCAGTCAAGCCTGTGGATAGGAAATGATATTTAGGGCAATGAAAGAAATACAGACCAGTAAATAGACACAAAACTACAAATTGATACAAATTATAAAACAGCATGAGCCTAAACACTTATGATTTGTATACAACAAAGTATCAAAAATAACCCCCAAATAATAATACAATATTACAATAAAAACCATGTGTAGCTGACTAATTATATCACTGACAATGTCATCCGGTGTCTCCATTGTGGCTTGTACATACTATGCACAAGAAGTAAAAGAATTAAGGTTACACCTTGTGGGAACAGGAGCAATGAGACCATTACATGAGAAGCCTTCTTCTGTACAACATAGAGCTACCTCTGGATTCGTTCATTTTCTCTCACTCACGCATATAATCTACCACTAACTCTGTAGAGCATCCCTCTTAACATCACCAGACTGAAAGCGTATCACTATATCTCCCTCTACTTCAAGGACCTCTGTTTTTCACCTAGCATGCAAATCAGCTTGCTAGTATCCAATATTTCTCTCAGCTGAGTTCTACTTAGTGTCTTTTTAATTAATTTCATTTTTTGTAAATCCGTAAAAAAGTAAAAATAATAAGTTCTCAAATAATAAAAAAACATTTAAAGCAATAAATGACATGTTTTAATGTTTTTATTAATAGATTCAGGAAACCTGTTTATTATTATGCATTAGCATATGTCAACTATTCATTCACTGTTACACCCTTTTTACTTACCTGTAAAATAATAATGATGATCTTTCTGTATAGGTTTTTTATTATTTCTTTTGTGTTTTTTTGAGATTATATAGTAAATGGAAAGGCAGTAATCATTTTTAAGATAAAATGATGTCTTAGTTTGCTCCTCTGTTTCTGTGATAAAAGGCTGACTCAAAGCAACTTAACAGAGGAAAGAGTGTATTGGGCTTACACATTGTGCTTTGTTATCAGGACAGTAACTCAAGGTAGCAACCTGCAGGAGAGAACTGAAGCAGGCAACACAGAGAAATACAGCACTGCTTACAGGTTTACTTCTGCTGGTTTATTCAGCTACCTGTCCAGGATGGTACTACCCACAGTGGGCTGGACCCTCTCTGCCTCAATCAAAAAATCAAGAAAATGCCCCAAAGTCATGCCCATGGGCAAATCTGATGGTAACATTTGTCATTAAAGTTTCCTTCTTCCAGGTATGTCTAGATTTGTGTCACTGTGACAAGAACTATGGCAAATGGTTCAGTACATTCTGACATTCCTATAACAATATTTGAAAAACAACATTAAATAATAGTTACAGTTGACTTAGATATTCAAAAATGAAATGTGAGGTCCTCACTATTCATTGTTTTTGGTTGGGGTATTGTTCTCTTCAGGGCCCCTAGGATTCAGTTTTTACGGTTTCCTTTTGGAGCTCCTGTCCCCTCCAGGTCTTTCTATCTCTTTATTCATAAGATTCCCTGTACTCTGCCCAAAGTCTGGTTATGACTCCCAACCTCTGTTTCCATACCTCAATCAGTAGAGCCTTTCACAGGCCCTCTGTGGTAGGCTCCTGTCCTGTTCCCTGTCTTCTTCTGCTTCCATTGTCTATCACATTTGTCTTTCTGAATGAGGATTGAGCATCTTCCCTAGGGTCTTCCTTCTTGTGTAGCTTCTTTAGGAGTATATATTTTAGTATGTTTATCCTGTATTATATGGCTAATATCCACTTATGAGTAAATATATAATATGTGTGTTTTTCTGTCTCTGGGTTAGCTCACTCAAGATGACCTTTTCTATTTCCCACAATTTTCCTGCAAATTTCATGATTGCCTTGTGTTTAATAGCTGAGTTGTATTCTATTGTGTAAATGCACCACAATTTCTGTATCCAAACCCCAGCTCAGATGCAGTCCATAGACTCAGTCTCCAAGTGGGCTTCCAAATAAGAGGAGCAGGGACTTTCTCTGGCATTGAAGTCAGTGACAGGTTCTCTGATCATCTCCCGCTCTGGGCTGGGGGCAGCCTTGCCAGGCCACAAAGGAAGACAATGCAACCAGTCCTTATGAGACCTGATAGGCTAGGGTCAAGTAGAAGGGGAGGAAGACCTCACCAACAATGGAGTAGGGGTTGGAGCATAGAGGGAGAAGAGGGATTGGAAGGACAAGGGAGTGGATCAGAGCTGGGATACAAATTGAATAAATTATAATAAACGATAATAATAAAAAATTTAAAAGGAATGCTAGTTGTGAAACAGGCAACTTCAAAATATCTTTCAAAACCTTCAGCATTGTTCAGTTCAGTTATTCATTCAACATTCTTCTTCTTCCACGACATACTTGGGGAAGACAGAGATCTGTGCTGGGCAAAGTTTATAAGAGTGTTTGCTATCAGAGAGAAATGTCAAACACACAATCACTGATTTTAAAAGCTGCAGGTCCTAGTCATTAGTGCAAGGCAAACTTTGGAAAAACATTTATAGAAGAAGGCCAATAATAAAATGTTCAATATATATTAAATTTTAAAAATAATATCCTTAAGTAGTTAACACTGTTTTAGCATTAAAAAAAAAACCCTAAAGAACAGAGTTTGTCATAACTGAGGCCAATTATTCTCCCTAAATGAAAACACTACTATGTAATTCATAAGTATTTTAAGGGCATGGACTTCATAGACTACATTTTTGCCAGTTTTTGACTTGACTTTCTTTCTAGTTTCCAATTATTAGGAAACAGAAAATAAGACAAGTGTGGTAGCTTATACCTTTAAGCCAAGCACTCAGGGAGGCAGAGGCAGGCAGATTTCTATGAGTTCAAGGCCAGTCTTGTCTACAAATCAAGTCCAGGACAAGAAAAGAAAGAAAAAAAGAAAGAAAGAAAGAAAGAAAGAAAGAAAGAAAGAAAGAAAGAAAGAAAGAAAGAAAGAAAGAGAAAGACAAGAAAGAAAAATCAGAACTTGTCCTGTGCTTACTTTTGGCTTCCTCGTGCTAATTACTAGACCCTATTTTCAGCTATCAGACCCTGCTTTCTCTGCAAGGATGTGATATGCACGTCCTGTTGTATTTCAGAGTTGCTGTGGTGTACGCAGAACTACAACCACACACTTGTCCCCTGCCTAAGGATCGCATTCTCACCTTCTCTCCTGTTACACTGATTTTGTATACAGATGGGCATAGCCTAGAGTGGGAAAAGGAGTCACCTCTTCATGAGGGCAGCAAATTCCTAAACACATAGCTTGTTGTGCTGATATAAGCCACACATGCAACTCTGTGAAGACTACAGCAGACTACAGAGAAACACAAAATGTGGCATTGGAGGACATCTTAGCTCAGGTGGAGTTGAACTGCAGTGTCAGCGGTTGGCTATTTCACACTAGAAGAGAAAACCTTCCACAGCATCTTTATCAAACACCAACATTTTGAAAGACAGCTTGAAACATGAAAGAACAACTACAAAAATCAAGTAAAAATTGAATAATCCTATACTGTAGCATTTAAACTGATAGCATTAATGAACAAATACCCTGCGAAACATCAAAAAAGACTTTGCCAATGGTCAGTAGAATCACTGTGACAAAGCTATTTGGCCTTAAGGGGATAGTTATTTTATTCTTTGTGTTCAGAGAATACTTTATAAATATGGTTTTATCAGTTAGGGGGTAACATTTATAAATCTGGATGCACTGAATCATATGAACAGGGTTCCCTATTAGCAAACTTCCTACTTAGATACTTATCTTCTCAATGATATCAATGATTGAGGAACACAACACAGAGGGTTGGAGCTTACAGAGAGGAGGTATGAGGTGAAGAAATGGAGTAACAGTTTGGAGGGGATCAAGTAATACAAATACAAAAAATGGGCTTGGTATGTTAAATGGTGTTCTGAATATTGGTTTGTTCACAGTATAAGTCAAAACAAAAGTAGGCCAAGTTATTACTTAAAGTTGTACATGATTAACAACATTTACATCTGAACAGAATTTCAGTTGAAGATCACCTCATTATAATATTACTAGAAATGCTATGTAATAATAATGATCCAAATTACATTAGAAAGAACAAAAGGACACTTTCTGTAGCATATAAACATGCTCAACATCCCATAGTACCCAACACTATGATTAGGTTACGTGAGTTTAATTTTCTTTCTTGGTAGGCAATATTTATTTATTTGTTTCATCATGAAGACTAATTCTCAAATATTAGTGAATTCTGTCAGGACCTTCCTTATGGTCCTTGAAAGGCAGCACAAGAGTAAACAAGGGATTCACCGTGATGGGAGGTACCTATGTCCTCCCCACATGAGCAGATTAAGAATCTGTTTTTCCAATGTATGAACCCATCCATATTCCTCACTTCTTTTATCTAAGAAAGGTCCTATTTCCGTTCCAATGTTTCCTGCCTTTCAAAGAGCCTCAGTTTGTACTTCACTCCCATATTCAGAAAGGCAACATGGAAATCTTCCTGAAGAAATAAGTTAGCAAATAGGGTCTAACTCTTTCCCACTTCAAGGTATCAGGCTGAATAGGTACAGTGTTCACCCCCACGGGGCCAGAGAATGGAGGGTTACTCACATTCCACCAAATGTAAAACAAGGAGATTCTTGTCAAGCTGCCTAGAAAAAAACTGGTCAATAAGCACAACGCAGAAGGCACTCTAGTAGCCCAGGCTTGCATACACTCTGTGATCTAAGGAAACACCATAGCAACACACCAATATCTGTCCCTCCTTTCTTTTTCCCATGCTTTCTGTTTTCATATCATGGTCTCACATTCCATTATACACAACAGTTCTGAGAAATATAGGGGAGCATGAGCCAAGAAGCCATAATAAAAGGTAGAAATATGGTGAATTAGGACAACGGAAAATATCAAAAATTGACATCAGTAATGGAAATGTAATTTTAAAAATCATTAGCTTCAATACTTGAAGGTATGAAGCTTAAAAATCAATGAGACACTTCAAAACATGAATTTCAGCAGCTCTAATGAGAGGTTACTCCTATGTTTAAACCTTAGCTGTTTCCCTGATGAGCTGTCTGACTTTTGTCTCCCTCAGAAATCTTGAGTGTCCATTTCTCATCTATAAAACCAGGGTAATAGCTCCCAGTCATTTCAGATTATGTGTGTCCCTAGATGTGATGACGGCCGGCGCAGTATTACTATGCAAAGTTTGCCAGGGCATTAGGTCTTAAATAATCACAGGGTACCTTAGAAAAGATGTTAACAAGAGCCCCACTGTGGGGGAGGAGACAGAAGTAGAACCCCACTGTGGGAGAGGGAGAGAACATAAGTAGAACCCCACTGTGGGAGAGGGAGGGGGAACAGAAGTAGATCACTAAGGGAGAAGCGTGCTTATTTGATGTCTTGAAATAAAGCACTACCTACCTAAAAGGCAGGAAAGACCCTCTGCCTCCCCCAGAAGACTCAGTGATGTCCCAGAGCTTTTATACATCGCTCTGGAGGTGTTGAGTTCCACAGGTTGTGTGGTTAAAATGGATTAGATAAAATGTTTACCCTGCCATCTCTAATGTTTCAACACTCCAAGAACTAAATTATCCCCTACTTATTTACAAGACTATAACGAAAGGGTTTCTAATTAGAGAGGACACATGCTTACACTAAAAGATAAGGCTTTGTTTCACAAAAACAAAAATAAACTTCCGTTTTAGATTGGAAAAAAAAGGCTCTCCAGACTCTTTAGGAAATACTCAGAGAAAGAGCAAAGTGGGAGGGAGCACAAACCTACCGAACACTGACAGACCAGGCCAGCTGCTGCAGAGGAAGGATTTGGCTGAGCTCTGGGTACAGCTTTTCCAAAAACTCTTGCTTCTGACTCAAGAAGATTTGTAAGGGCACCAATAGCCTGGACCATACCCAGTAGAAACAAACTAAAGATGTCTTCCCTTGCTGAGTGCTCATTGACTTGTGATTTCTACAGGATTACAGAGTTCTAGTCATAGACCTTACCCAGAGGCAACGGAGGGAAAAGGACCAGGAAATACTGTTGAACACGCGCAATTCCACGAAATTCAAAAGATCCCGCAAGCTGGCAAAACAGAGGGGTCCCTTGTTTCATGAATCCCAACACTGTTTCATGAGGATAAACTGGTTTGAAACTGTTGAAGGCATGAAAAATACTACTCAAAATTCAAATCATTTGATGCCGCACCCTTTAATTTATTTTATTGCCTCAAGGCTGGAAAAGGCATGTTCTCCACTGTCTGGAGACAAGAGGAGGTGCCAAGCTAATGCTAATGGGATTTCTGTGGGCAGAGCCCACACTCGAAGACATTCACACACACCTCAGTGTGGGATTTACCTGTGTCTGCAAAATGGCATAGTACCATGCATCCATGGAAAAGGCAGCCTTTTAATCACTTGACATATAATACCTACTATACCCTACAAGGATATAAAACATCTGGACTAAATACTAGACAGTGGCCAATGCAGAACTTTCAATACAATTTTGAAATTCCATATCCAAGTAATATTAGGAGTTATAAAAACAAACAGCAACTAAAAAGACAGAAAGATGACATATTTCTAGAGTTATTATTGTGCATGTCAGTAAAGAGACACACTATATAAAACATCTTCCTTTAAACAAAGGCATCTCCCTGGGGATGTGCTACTTCTTTATTTTATTTATTTTTTATTCAACAGTAAGTCTTAATAGTACTTAAGCATCTCAGAATCATGAAACTGACTCAAAAGTACTCCATACCTAATTTTATCAATGTTCCTCTTTAAATTAGAAATAACAATAATTCTCATTTAGCCAAAGATGATTTTAATTGATAATTCTAATGATTTTAATTAATTGAAACTACAATATCATCATATTTAAACTTTTATTTTTATTAATCAATGTTCAAAATATCAAATAAATGTAAGTCACACACACACACACACACACACACACACACACACAAAAAACCAAAGCCAACCACATAAATGAAAATATCACCAATTTTCTCGAGTCTGAATTACTTCCACACAAGAATATGGACCATGGCTTTGCCAAGGTCAGCTCTCTTTGAGAAAACAGGAGGCATCTTGTTTTCATAAGAAAGACAGTGAAGCAAAACTTTGTCTTTGCGTACAAGAAGAAGCCTCCTTATAGACCAGTCCATGGTGATGTGGACTGTCGGCGTCTTCTCCCAGATGCTGCTTGTAAGTGCTCTCAAACACCGCCCAGAGAGGTTGGAGTCTTTGTGCTGTGCTGTGCCCCTGTCCCTCCACTTGCGGCCTCACCTGCTTATAGAAGATGGCCTGTTCAGGCTCCCTGTCCTCCCCTTACTAGGAGTCTCTGCTAGGGTTACCTTCATAGATTCCATGGAGTTGGCATTGCACTAGGTTTCCACCTCACCCGTGAAAGCACCCCCTCCTCCCCAATTCGCATTGTTTCTCCCGGTCCTTTCTTCCTCCCACCTCCCTCTTGTTCCCACTCTCAACCACCCCTGGTCAACTCCTGAAACTTAGTGTTCTGGAACTGCAGGCTAGGCAGAATCCTCATCAAAGAAACCTGGGAGACTTCATCCAGCTACTGGGGAGAGCAGATGCGGTCCAATAGCTTAACGTTAGGCAGAGCTTGGGAATACTATGATGGTTGGGGACAGAGGATTAGTTGAGTCAGAGGGTTCAGGGACACCAAGAGAACAAGGCCCACAGAAAGCAATGATCAGGATTCAAGGGGCTCACAGAGTGGGGAGCCCATAGTGGTCTGACCTAGGTCCCCTGCACACAGGTTATGGCTGAGTGTGGTTGGTGTTCTGTGGGAATGCTGGCTGTGGGTGCAGGGCTGTCCCTGACACTTCTGCCTAACTGTGAGACACTTCTCTTATTGGATTGTCTCTCCTAGCCTTGACATGATGGCATGTCCTGGTCTTATCGTAGCTTATGTTGGGTTGATGTTCCTGGGAGGCCTTCTCATTTTCTGAGGGAAAGCAGAGGCAGGGTACAAAGGGGTGGATCTGGATAAGAGGAGAGGTGTGGGTACAGAGCATGGGGGAGGGGAGAAAGGGGAAACTGCAATGGAATAAAATATAGGAAAGAATGCAAATGAAAATAAAAAGAGAAGTGTTCTTAAATACTACAAGTTTATACATTTTAGCAAAATATTTTAAAATATATCTGAAAACAATATCATTTCTTACCTCTAGCAAATACCACATTTACCTTTTATTTGATTACTTTTTATTTATCTTTAACTCCAACTGTGAAATTTGAAGAAAATAACAATGTTTCTTTGTAATTTTTCAAAATCTGAGCACTTTGGCTTATTATAATCTTTGTCCTTCCTTCCTTTCTTCCTGCCTGCCTTCCTTCTTTCTTTTCCTTCTTCCCTAACTCCTTTTCTGTCTCTCTCCCTTTCTCTCTCTTTCTCTCATTTTTGACACAAGGTTTCCAAGGTGGCTTTGAACTTGCTATGAAGCCAAAGAAGACCTTGGACTTCAAACTTCAAATCGACTTGTATTACTTCCCTGCTAAGATTATGAAACTGTGTGTCACCAGAGCCCTTTTATGTAATGCGAGAGCTGGAATCCAGTACTTTGTGTGTGCTTGCCAGGCAAGAACTCTACCAACTGAACGACAGAGCTCAGCCCTGATCGTAACTGCTAAAAATGAAATCATTATCATGAATTCTATCTGTTACACAGATATAGAAATAAGGATATTGATAGATTGTTTTTGTAAGGAACAGCTAATGGAAACCAAACCTCTTATTTGAATATGAAGCTCATGCTAGATGAAGAAACAGCCACAACGATTCTTAATTAACAATTTTAATGCTTCAAACAGAGCATAGACTTTTAGTATTACAACTAATATCTAACAATACAAACTAACAGGCACTTATCTGTAAAGTTCTCAAGTGTGAACAACTTAGATTCTTCTATGTTTCAAAGACATTTCTGGTGTTCCTATTTTTTATTTGTATTTTCATGCTGCAGATAATCTTGCTGACGACATTACAGTATAGTGTCTCCAATCAAAATTATGATTAATCATGTGTGTGTCTTCATCAATATTTTTCCACATCAGTCTATATAGCATATATTGTTTAGTATTCCACATTACTAAAAATATTGTACTGCTATAAAATAACTATAGAATTTTTCTTAAATGTTAATATGTTCTAGAAGCCTAGAGAAAGAAATATTATTTTACAAGTTATGCCCTATAATATGACTTTATAGAGCTGGTTATAATATAATGTAGGTACAACATGATTATTTCCCAATAAGTCATTTGAAAATTATAATTACTTTGATTAATTTACAGGTAGTAGTTGTAAGACATTTTTGTAATTTAAGAGTAAGTTTAAAATGAATAGATAAAAGCAACTGACTTTAATTCCATTTTGTTAACCTTCCTGTCTTCGGGAAAACGTAAACTTTGAAGAGTAAAGATTGGGTTAACTTCAAAGCCAGACTGACTCAGGCAAAATATGTTAATTTAATAATGTTATACATACCAAAATTCATAGACTCTACACTCTCCTTTTCAAGTAACTTTAAAGTTGGCCTATATCCAGGTTATTTTCTTAATATTTTGACAATGCTTCAAATACCTTTATATTTACATAAAATTGGGCAAAACTCCAAGTTAGAAATAAAAGTAAATGTGTTAATACTATTAAAAGTTTAAGGGAAATAGAAAAGGATAAATCATAGAAAAAATGTATGACACATTTAAATGCACATCATTGCTTAAAAAAATATAATTTCTTATGTAACCGGCTATAAAAGTAAGCTATGAGAATTCAGAAAATCTGAGATATGATAAGCTTATTTTTATTTGCTGGAGTTTTGTTTTCATCCTGTAATACTTTGATTTATTTTTCTATTGTATGTTTTGTCCAACAACAATATTAATATATTGTAGAAGCATAAGAATTACATTCATACGAAGTACTGAGCTTCACTATGAAATTCTGAAAATTCCTCTAAGCCCAGATGCACATTCCTGTACCATAGCCTGCACTTATGGGACATGGTCCATTCCTGTCTCCAACTTCTGGCATCTAAAATTAGCCTGTTATCTGTTCTTCTTGTTCCCACCTCATTCTGCATTTCATCGTATGTGCACAATCTAACATCAGTTTAAAAGGCATATCAGTTTAGACTAGAATGCAGACATTAGCATCATTGCTCAGTTGCACTGTGTGTGCCTTGTGTGTTCAATGTCCTAGTTTCACCGTCTAGCTCTGGAAACAACATAAAAGCTGGCTTAAATTTGTCCTTGCCATAATTATTCCCTTTTCAAGTCTTAATCGTAAGTTACATGTCTATAACTATCAAAACTGTGTTCTATAATGCACAATTGGTCCACCCGTTGTCCTGAGCAGATGTTCTAGGTTCTTTGAATTTCCCAAGTGACAGGTTTTAACTATTCAAAGTGGACCTCTGTCTTCAAGATCGTGTATAGAAAAACCACATTTAGTACCCAATGAGCAATGACTTAACTATGACTATGAACTTGGGGCTTCAGTTAAACACTGATTGCTAAGATTCAGATGAGCATCACCACTAGAGCCAGGACATTCCTAAAGTCATGGGAGTGTATAAGCTGCCCTGTGGTAGGAATAGAACTTGGGTCTTCTGGAAGAATAGCACTCTTAGCTGCTGAGACAACTCGCCATCATGAAAGATGTTCTTTTAACAGCCTCACTGGTATGATTCTGAAATCTTTGAACTGTTTCAGCTAATTCTTTACTGAAAGAGGTCTCAAGATTACAAAGGTTTTAGGAAATTGAGTGTGTTTTGGGATAGCCCATTGCACGATATGCTTAAATTTCATGTGTTCATGTTGTGGGTTGCAGAACATCACTGTACGCATGTGGAGGTCAGAGAACAACTTGGGGGAGTCAATTTTCTTCTATCATGTGGTCCCTAGAAATCAAATTCCCTGAGTCAGTCCCCACACTATTTTTCCACTTGTTCTTCCTAAGTATAACTTTGATTACTTCTTACCCCATATCAACCTTGTTTGTTGTCTACATAAATCCATATGTATTTGGTATTTTGACCTTTCTAACCATTTATAAAGCACACAAACTTTAGAAGTTACTCAGAACTGGGCTCAAATCCAATCATTTTCATAAAACATTTTGATAAGTTAAGAAAACTATCATTATCCCTCCAGCACTCCATATTTTTTGTGATATGAAAACTGTAATATATCATACTATTTTTAAAGAGAGAAACACTGAGCCCACCTTTCAATGAAGAGTGACCAACAGCTTTTAGAAGCCACAGAAACAGGGAGCCGCCCCCCACTCTGTCACTACATGAATTTACAAAAAGTCTTGTATTTTATTATGATATTCCCCTGTCTGGTTTTCCTCTCTCCACTTAGCCCACTGTGATGTCTCTATTTCTCTGTGATGCTCTGTCCATGACAACTATTGTTGAGTCTGGCATTTCCCTAGTTGTCTGCTAACGCTGAAATACTGAAATACACTGAAATATACTCTTATACGATGATAGATTCCAAAGATGGAATTCGAGCTCAAGACAGACTAAGTGTCCTGTGGTCACCTTCGACTTTCTTGTGCAATCTTTTTCCCCTTTTCCTTCTACATTGCCTGTTTCTTTCAAGGTCATCACTGCATTAAGTGGACAAAACAAGAGGGTCAGACTACCCATGACCTTCCCCTCATCACATGCCTACACACAAATGTCTTGTTAATTTGTTAACTTTCAGAATATAATTTCAAAATCTCTGGCCAACCTACACAGAATATTGCCTGCTTCACTTAGCATCTATTTATGTGAATGAATGTTTATTGACATTAATTTATTTAATAAACTATGTATATTCTTCTGGGCTACAAATGCCTCTCTGTTTTGTAGAAACTGAGGCATATAAGAAGTAGGTAATTTGCCCAAGGTCACAGAGAAATGAGGAGCAGACCTCATAAGGCAAGGAGCCACACACCTCTGCTCCTTCCCATTAGTGTTTCTTTTGACCAGAGCCCTTTAGCTTAAGAATGGACAGGAGAGAATAGTAGTATATTGTGCCTTTCTTCACAGCTTATCCTCTCTGCCAATGAAGGAAGAACATTCTTGCTATAAAGTAATCATTCTAGCCCTTTTGCTGACCAAGGAAGATCTAAGAGTGATTTACTTTGGAGAGGAAAGAAAATAATATTTGCATGTATTTACAATGTGCTTTTCTCAGAAAGGATTTAAGGTGTTTCTCTAAGATATGTACATTACTGACAGATAAAGTAAATTAAAATGGGTAAAATATCAAAGCAAATGGAAAGTTGGGATAGAACAGAGCAGTCAGTGCCCTCAACACAGGCCCATGGATTTCTAGGGATTTACCAATAACAAGGTTGATGTTTGCCGCTAGCTACACAGCAGCCAATGAAAACAGAGGAATAAGATAAAACTGTTGATTTTTTTTTTCTACAAACATAGTGGTTGCTTAGGAGAAGCCTAGACATTTCCAGAACTAATAATAAAGAGAAATTACTTCCATGGCCTTCCAGAGAGGACACTGTATAAACATAACCATGTCAACAACCTATCCAGAGTATGTACAGAAATGAACCTCAAAAATCATGTTTCTCAGAACTACCCTAAAATAAGCACAATGTATATGGAATATAGGTCACACACTCCTGTGCACCAAACAACACATATTTTTTCACTTACAGGTCTTCTGGAGCTGCTTTAGCATGGTCTGATACAAACTGTCTGGTTTGAAGTCTGACTATAATTCACTCGTCCTATAATACTCAGCAAGATCTAGTTGGTTCTGAGTTTAACTATCAACAAAATGGAAATAAGAGGAATAACTCCTAAGGCATGGAAGACTCTAGTCAATAAACGTAAAGTGGTTAAAATGGTGTCTAGAATGAAGGTTTGGTGACTGTTATTAAATAATTAGCTTACATTTCAACCTCCAGAGTGACAGGCAAACATTAGGGAAAGTGGGAAAAGTTAAGGAAGAAAGTGTCCATTCCTTAACATCATTTAGCATCTTTTTGCTTCAAAGCTCTTTTTAGCACACTCAGGTGAATACTTGTTCTCAATTTGTTTTTGCATCTCCTAGGTCCAAGGTGCTCAGTGTCCTCTCTGGTGGAAGGCAGCCAGTGGGAATGGGCATCTCTCTTCTCTCTGAGGACTTGCCTGCTTCCCAGGACTCACTATGGGAAGTAAGCACAGACTCCCTGTAAGCCTCAGGGAATGAGGCTTTCGTAAACTCACCCATGCTTTATTTTCCAGGTTTTGCAACTGAAAAGACACAAATTTTATATTTGTTCACTCTGTGTTTCTATTGTTAAAACAATGATTCAGAGTGAGCAGAATTGGTTCCAGGGAGGTCAAGCATCCCAGTTTGTGACAAGAGAGAGCAAGCCACTTAACCTTTCATAGCATTCCCTATCACCAAAGACAGAATTTTTCTAAGCCTATATTGGATGAAATAATTCTGTAGTTATCTAGTGCTGTGTGGTCTATGTTGAAAGCTACATCTTCTACATATTAACTGTTAGTCAGATATTTAAGATGATGAAAGACAGGCCGATGGATTAAAAGAGTTACATGTGTTTATACATGTTTAAAGGATTTGATAACACATTTGAACTTGGCGTATTCACAATTATGGATGGAAGGCACAACTCATGGTGTTGGCTGATCTAATAGGAATCCCAAATGGGCTGCTACATTGATCAAATCAGGCTTCTTTAAAAAACCAAAAAACAAAAAACAAAACAAAACAAAAAACACCTAATTCTGATAAAATCAGCACCATCAAGAATAAGGTCTAATAGACTGTTCCAGAAAAATTACATGTTATGGAAAACAACAACAACTTGGAGTTGATCTGCAAGGTCCTCAAAATACAAGTTTTCAGTAAACAAATATAACCTGTTTTGCTGTTGTTGCTCTTATATTTTACTATTTAGTTTATATCTATTTGCATTAAAGGGAAGGCATGAAATCTTAACTCTTTATACCCTACTTATCTTATGGTTCCTAAAATAAAATCTCAGGCCTCATGAGGTAAACATGTATTTCATATCCAGAGACCATCATGACTTAGAAAAATTCTTTGAGATATTATTTCTTTCTTTTAATGAAGATAAACATAAACAATGATTTAAATTAGAGCAGCTCAGTCTCCAAGTGGGTTCCCTAGGAAGGGAAGCAGAGACAGTCTCTGACATGAATTCAGTTGAGGTTGCATGCTCGTTGATCACTTCCCTCTGGTGAGGGGACCTTACCAGGCCACAGAAAATTAGGATCTAGGCAGTCCTGATGAGACTTGATAGGCTAGGGTCAGGTAGTAAGGGAAGTGGACTCCCAGTTTTCAGTGTACTAAGGGAGGGGAATAAGGGAAAGAAGGAGGGAGGGTGGGACCAGAAGGAGATGAATGAGGGGGCTACAATTGGGATACCACTTAATAAATTGTAAAAAATATAAAAACAAATTAACAGAGCAAAAATTTTATCAGCTTAGAACTCTGATCCCAAAATGTAGTGACTTATTTCCCTCTGTAATTCTTTATGCTTCCAACAATTCCATTAAAAAGATCCTCTACACGGTTTCTACAATCAAGGACCATGTCTGGATGTGGCCTGGAACCCCCGCACAGATGGTGCTCATGATAGCTCGGTGTAGGACTGAAGACCCTAGTGAGGGAAACAGGGACTGTTTCAGTCTTGAACTTGATGGCTGACTCTTTGACCCTCCCCCATACAAGCCGGGGAGTGACAGACTGGCTAGATCCCAGGAGAGGACATTGCAGCCAGCCCTGAGGAGACAGGATGAGCTGGGGTTGGATGGAAGGGGAGGAGGTCCTCCCCTCTTGGTGAACTTGGAGGGGGCAGGGAGGAGGGAGATGAGGGAGGAAGTGGGAGGGTGGGAGGGAATGAGGGAGGAGGCTACGCCTGGGATTCAAAATACCTAACCTGTGATTGATATAAAAATAAATTTAAAAAAAAGATCCTCTACAGTAAACATAATCATCCAAGAAATTCACAAAATCCCTATGAACAGTTCTTTCTACCTGCACGGCATAAAGTATTTGTGAACAATGATGAACATCATACATTCATGACCTTGTGACTTGAATATCCTTCCCATCCTCTCCATGTCTTACAATCCTCTGGTCTTGAAGGCTCAGGCCAAATTCAACCTCAGTTGCCGTATCTTCCTTGACTGCTCTGTGTACCTACAGTCGTCTTTTGTCTTGTCACCCAGGTCACTTCTTATATCTCTGTTCATTAAAATACATCATGTATGTTGATGACGTGAGAGATGTGTCCCATATGCTCAAGTACTCGAAAGTCTGATCCCCGGTTGTTGGCACTGTTTGAAGAGGTGATGGCATCTTTAGGAAATGTACTACTGGGTGTGGGCTTGGGGGTTTTATAACCTTGTTCTGCTTCCTGTTCTCTCTCTCTCTCTCTCTCTCTCTCTGCCTGTCTCTCTCCTCTCTGTATATAGTTTAATATAATCTCTTGGCACCCTGCTGCTAGGCTTAACCCCTGACTCCATGTCTTCCCTGACATGGGGGGCTCTCTCTCTCTGGAAATGTATGCCAAAAGAAACCCTTTCCTCCACTAAGGTGCTCTAGGTAGTGGTATTTCATCATGTACAACAGAAAAGCGATCAGTGTAGACACATTCCTTATTAATTATTGTGTATGTTTTCAGATAGCCCCCATAAGGAGACAACAGAGTTCTGACACAACTCACTATATTCTACACATTTGAATTATACTCACCGTTATCATTGCCAAATCTTAAAGTAGATTATGCAACAGGGATGAGAAGGTGGCACAGAGGGTAAAGCATTTGCTGTGCAACCATGAAGGCCCGATTCAGGATCCCCAACACCCATATAAAAGAATCAGGACCCCCAACACCCACATAAAAACTGGTCTTCATGGTGTGAGCCTGTAACATGAGTCCTAGGGAAATAGCGGCAGTCAGATCCCAGAGGCTCTCAGTGACCTTTTAGTCCAGCCAAAATATTGAGCTCCAGATTCAACAATGAATCCTTGACTAAAAAAATTAAAATGGACAGCAATAGAGAAAATGTGTGGCTATAGAGGTCATAAATCCTAGAAAAGAGCCCACTACAAATATAAATTAATCCAGTCCCATTGACTTATTGCTATGTCCATAGGTTACTGAATCTCTCAACTTTTCATCAGGGAAGCTTTTTTTTTTTTTTTTTTTTGCAAGCAATTAACACAGAGACCGACACTGGTCAAGATGAAAAGCATAAGTCAGTGTGGTATGTTTACCTGAAACTGCCCTCTGCATTACACACATGTGTGTGCACACATACCCACACATCTTCTCAGGGTCATAGATCACAGTGGAAATGAGACATTAAGAGTAGAAGAGGTAGAGGCATTGGATGAGCATGAGGAAGCAGCTGTTCTCTTCACACAGGAACTCACCTGCATTTGTAAATCCGTAACACTTGTATGACACCGTGCACAAGACCTGTGCTAGCTTATGCTAGAAAAGATGTCTGCATAGACAGGAAAAGTGGTCATGAGGCCCAACCCCTGAAGAAATATTGGTAATTAGTAGATTCTAGAAGAGGGAGATTTCAGCTCCTAGAGCATGCTCCAGAGGATGGTCATATGCTCAGAAGTATATGGGCAGCACAAATTAGACTTGGTGAGTTTAAAAAACAAAAACAAACAAAAGAGGAAACAAAGTTGTGAGGGTAGGGAAGTGAGCTAGATTGGGGAGAGTGGTTAATATGATCAAATTATACCCTACAAACACCTGAAAGAACTAATAATAAAGAAAAGATTGACAAAGCTGTTGACAAACCACTCTATAGTTTAATATTTTCTGATTATGTAAATAAACTGAAAGAATATATTATGCAAATAGCAACAGTTAAATTTTGTGACTTAAACAGTGTTCAGGCCCTATAAAAATCACGTAACAAACACCTAACAAGAAAAGAATTTTGTACCATGAGAAGGTGTTATGTATGCTAAGCTTGCAGTAAGAAGTCTGTTGGAGTTGTCCTCTAAGAGGCTCTACCCAGCAGCAGCTCCAAACAGATCCTGAGACTCACAGCCTGACATTGGTGGATGCATAGGGAATCTTGGGAACTAATGAGAGGAAAGGGAAAAGGACCCAGAAGTTACAGGAGCTCCACAGGAAAAACAACAGAACCAACTAACCAGGGCCCAGAGGGATTTGCTGAGCCTGAAGCATCAACCAAGGACCATGCATGAACTGGACCTAGGTCCCCCACAAAGATGTATGGGTGGGCAGATAACCACTTAGGCTTCAAGGGGAAGTGGGGACAGGGACTCACTTGCTAGCTTTTTGATCACTTTCCCCTGGAAGGACTACTTTGACAGGCCACGGGGTCAAGTTCAGTCCTGATGCAACTTGTTGAGCTGGATGGATGGGAAAGGGAGCTCCCCTCTTCTGAGGAAAAGGAGAACGAGAGAGGATGGGACTGGAAGGGGATGAGGAAAGGGATTACAAGGACATCAATTGAATAAAATAAATGAGAAAAGGGGGAAATGCAAATGAAACCATAAAAATGATACAAGTACACAACATTCCTCTCAATGGACAAAATTCATAAAAGGACAAGGCCAAATATTTGAATCAGGATTAACTATTAACAGGCTCACTATGCCTATGCTTACTAAAAACAAATATATAAGTCTCAAGTGCATGTCATATCTTATGTTGTGAAAACTCTGTAGCAATGGCTTCAGACACATTTTGAATAGATATGTTGCCTCACCTCTTTCAGTGGTGGCTTGCTACTCTCTCAGACTGATATATCCAAATTTATGGAAAAAAGAAAACCTCATTAGGGGATGGATAAGGGGCTCAGATGATAAAGGTGTTTGCCACCAAGTCTGAGGACCTGCTTTTGATCCATGAACGTTAAAGGTAAAGACCTCCACATGCATACTATGACAGTCTTGCACCCTCAAATAAACACATGTGAACACAGGCAGACACACACACACACACACACACACAAAGGAGAGTGAGAAAGAGGTAAAGATAGAACAAGGAAGAGAGAGGAAAATAGGTGGGCAAAGACAGAGACAGACAGAGATGGAGAGAGAGAACAGAGAAAAAATAGTAAAAATAAATAATATAAAAGAAAGAAGTTCAATTTATACATCACATTGACAAAACAAGCCTATAGAAATGTGTAACAGAAATACTGACTTACCAAATAGACTACCACTATTCATCCATTAGAAGGTATTTTTGTTCTCTGACTCAAAATTTTTTTTCCTTCCAGAGGTTTCTTTGGAGAAAATTATATATTCATACACACATATGAAAATGCAAACATTCATGAATATGTAAAACATTTAAAATTGAACACAGTCCATATGCTTACATTGTTCATGTTCTCAAATGTTCTCCTTTAAAAACCACCTGCTGTTAAACATATGCGGGTCTTCTGAGTCACAAGGGAACTGGTCAGCATCTCAATAAACTGTATTAAAATGATTGACGACGTCTGATCTTGCCCTCCAAGTGACGCTTTGGAGAGCTCAGAAAAAGCAGGACATTGAAATATTAGTACTGTTACTGGGTGCTTTAAAAATTCTTATTCAGAAGGCAAGAGAAATGAAACAAGTTTGAAGCTGTGATCACTTATCAAAAGCAAAAGCAGGAGATAAGGGATCTTGTAATCTGCAAAACAGCTCTCATCATCATCTGAGTTTGGGTTAGTACAGATGAAGTGGTCTCAGTGTTGTCTAGTTCAGCAAAACTAGATATATGACATGTCCTGAGCTAGTGCTGATGGTCTGTGAACATCCTATCTCCATCTGGAGGGCACAGAGCCAATTGTGCATTCCAGCCCAGCTTTTGGCTCTTAGTGATGCCTTGATTTTTTTTACTTTATATAAAAAAAAATAGCACAGAGCATAGAGAAACATTATTCCCACAGTTTGAAATACATTGGCCTTTCCAGCAACGTTGTGAGCTACACACACACACAAACACACACACAAGCATTTTCATCACTCTAGGTGTTAGAAACAATGAATAGTCAATAAAATTTTCAAGTAAATAGTTCATTTAGCAAATAATCCTTTTCCTTTAATCACAGAAATCTCTGCCAAATTAAATAAGAGAGATACTGAAATCAAATCTCAGTATCACAACATTGAAGGAACAAGACGAGAGATTTGTGGAACATAAGAGCTAATCTATAGCCACACACATATCCAAGTGAATGTGTGGGAGGCACAGGATCAATATCCACCTTTACATGAGCATTGCCTTATGATATTTGAGTTTTAGCTTTATTTTAGACAGTGAAATAAATCACATCACTGCATTGTACAGTTAAAAAAAAGAAATAAACATTGCCTTAAGCCATTTGTCTGTAGCTGATTTTGTTTTCCATTAAAATCAGAGTAATTTTCACCAATAATTTGCTGGAAATGTTCATGCTCAAATCTATAAGCATCTAACATAAATCCAAAGAGTTGGAGGCCAAATTATATCTCCTTTGTTAAGGAGAGTCTGGTCTTTCTTACATTATTAGTGAGAATTCAGTTTGTTTTAGTAATTTAATGTCCATATGCTGATTTTTAAATAAAATTTTATAAATTACACAGCAATAACAGACAGCATCTAAATTAAGCTACTACATAAAACTGTGTCAAATGAGGATGTTAAGTCTATAAATCAGGAAGAATACAGTTGTCTTTCTAAATGTACATGGTCACATAGTCAAAAATCCATTAAGTAGTACATATTGTTGTTTTCCTAGGAAACAATATATTTTGGCCAAATAAGTCCTGATGCTAATCTTTACTAATTATTACCTCATCTCCTTATGTTTATTCTAAACTTAATATCCTGAGGTAAAATTTTTATGTGAGGTTTTAAGACAACTTAGATAACAGAATATTTCAAATAATGTATTTTTATTATAATTTTATTTATTAATATATGAAAACTCTATCCTCCACAAAAAAATGGATGTTGAAATAAACTGCAAGTTTTTGTTGCCAGGATGATGACTTTCTTACACTTTTATCATTTAAGAAATCTATACATTCAGATAATTTATCATCGTCAGTTACTTTTCCACTTATTCACTGTATAAATATTTACTGAATATCCCCTAACAACTCTATGAAGTTCATGTCATAGATGATATTAAGAATCCTCTACAGAATACTAAAAGAAAGCATAAATATTTGTTATCATTAGCCTCAGGATCAGAGCCATCTGAGATGCAGAGCAGGGAGAGATGGCTACAGCCTAGACATATCAAGGGAGTTCTCAGAAAAGAAGAAAGAAGATGACATCTTAACTATGTTTTATAGCACAGGATTACCAAAGGTGATGGGGGACAATGCTGCATTTATCAGTAGCTTGTGTTTTCCTGGTTTCCACTCTCAGCGTTTATGTTCATTACTATCAAATATTCCTTCACTTTGGTTTCTGTAGTTTATCATTCAGCTATAATACAGGGCTATTTCTACTTAACTTTTCAAAATTCATCTGAAAAATTAATCTAGTATCAGTACATAAGCACTTATTCTCCATTTTTCCTCCAATATGTTAGCATTTCTTTAACTCACTCATATAAAAGTAATGGAGGAACACCTCACCTACTTTGAGGTAATCTAAATTCAAGGAAACTCCACTACAATTGTAATGTGGGGATCCCTAGTCTAAAGTGCATCTAAAAATTTATGTAAAAGGTATCCAAATATCTGTCCACCTGCTCATTTCTACACAGCAAATAACTCTAGATGATTAATTTTATACCACGTACTCCTTTAGAGCTCTTTTAGGGCTGACAAATTCCCTGATGACTTAAAGTTTGAATTCTAATAGAGGATACAAATTAACTAAAAAATTATATATGTATATATAATTTTATATAATGTATATATATACACATACACGTATATCTTAAAACACAACTATAAAAGAGAAGTGATATAATGATAATCAAAAAGGTGAGCCATTCGCTGTTGCAACAGGGTACACAGAAAGTCACTCTATCAAAGAAATAGGTAACTGGCAAGAATAGGCACCTGAGCAAGTATTATAATGGAAGAGCATTCAAGTTAGAAGAGCTGTGGAATGGACATGTAATCTCAAGTCAGAGAAAGAGAAGCAGAGTTTGGACTGCAGAGACAAGAGAACCATCATGCAAACCGAAAGTGGGGATGTAAACAGAAGTCCACATCTATCACAAGGAATTGAGACTTTTATTCCAAATGAACTGGCAAGCAGCTAACAAGTTTTACAAAGTGAGTGGCATGGTATGTCAGCTGTTAATCACAAGATGGAATCTTAATGGGACAAGAGAGAAATTGACAAAAACTGATTATGGCAGCACTACATATGACCAAAGGAGAATGAAGAGTTGGACGAACATGGAAAGATGGATGGTTTAAAGACATGGCTTAAAGGTGCACTGGGAGGATGTACAAAAGATTGAATGTGGAAAGATGAAAATGAAGTGTGAATATTCACTCTTAGCTTTCTTAAAGCAGCTGAGGGCATGTCAGAGGTACCCACCAAAGAGGAACTGACTCAGCAAAATCATTTAATTTTGCTCTTCACCATGCTTGTTACAGATCTGGAAGAAGTTTTTCAATAGAAATTGAGAAATGGGAAATCAACGTTCATAGAGATGTCAAAAAGAAGTGAAAATCTGAGAGCTTTCAATATACAGATGATATCTAAACTTGTAGGATGAAGTCATGATCACGTGGGGTGACAGCATTCCCTGACAAGAAAAGATGCTCCAGGAAAGAGGCTTGAAGACTCTAGTGCAAAGATACTCTGCAGAAGAGCACTTAATCAAGGCAACTCAGAAAGACAGTCAAGCAGAATGAATATTTTGCAAGTGTGATACTGTCAAAGTAAAAAAAAAAAGAAAGAAAGAAAGAAAGAAAGAAAGAAAGAAAGAAAGAAAGAAAGAAAGAAAGAAAATACTTCACCAAGGAGGAAGAAGTCAGCTTTGCTCAGCGATGCTGAGAGTTAAAGGAAACAAAGTTCGGATTTGAATAGATGAGAGATGTTTAGTAACAGTGTTAAGGGAGCAACAAGAACAGGGCTCAAATAGGCTGATGCTAAGTACATAAGTAGTAGATATTAGGAAATGAAAGAACAGGAACAAGAATAGGCGGCAAATTCAAAGGTTTTTTGTTTGTTTGCTTGTTTGTTGTTGTTCTTTGTTTGTTTGTTTTTAAATGAATGCCCCCATGAGTTCAAGGCTACCTGCACCATATAATTATCAATCAGACTGGATAACAGAGTAAGGCCCTGCCTCAAACAAAAACATAAACTAGTAAATACTTCTGACCACGTGAGGACTTGAGCAAATTGTGCATGCATAATTTTATGGATAAATCACAAAACGTTTGGTTAAAATTTCTCCCCTAAGACTAAGCGTGTATGTGGCCCTGGGGAGTCTTTACAAGTTTTTATTTTAGATATTGAAGTTTTCCAGTTCTAGTATTTGAACCACATTTAGTTTTTCCTTTTTTTGCTCAGTCTGTGGTTTGTTCATTCCTTTATCATGACTTGCTGCCCCCTCAGCCCAGGTGTTGGCTATTTCAGCGATTAGATCAAAGATGACCTTTCTGTGTGAGACAGAGAGAAAAGAAAATGCTTATTAAAAGTCTGTGCTTCCTGTATGTCATCAGTTAAGCGCCTTCCTTTCCTATCTGATGAAGGACAGTGTTTCCTTTGTCATTTTCTTGAGCTTAATATATTTATAGTTCCCATTTCTCTTTATTATTTCCTTTGCTGTGTTTTGTTATTCCTTTCACTTTTCTGAATTGAACATGAAATCACTGACTTGTCTGCTTTTTTAGTCAACTAATCCACCTTTCTCTTTAGCATTCTGTGTATGAAGTCATAGCGCACAATATTCATTTTCTGAATGTCTTTATCTCTGCTTATGTCATATGTCATAGGGTTATAGAACCTACAGTAGTAACTGCATCCTAAAAACCAAGACATTCCCTATCAGATCAATTAAGAGCTGGTTTAAGGTTAAAGAAGTAAAATATCTTCCCATGTAAGTGTAACTTTAGTAAAAGGAAAACAAACAGAAGTAAAACTGAACAGGACACTATAACAAGCCAAATCAAGATCAGCTAAAACAAGCTTAAGTTTCCCAGTGATACTCACCTGAGCAAGGAGTACTTGGTAAGAAAGATTGATGTAAAACAGGAGGATCCTGGCATGGCTGGTTGATTTAAGGACATAAGAAGAGACATAGATTGTTGTGACCTTTGGCGGATCCTCTGCTTTCATCTTAAGCAGATAAGGAAAGGGCCCACAGACACTATATCAAGAATGGAAGACCAAGGCAATTTGCCAACAGAAGGTCTTCTGACCAACAGGAATAGTAATGGTCTCCTGGTTGTTTCCCAAAGGTTTAAAGATAAGGAGAGTGAGATATAAAAGTATGCTGGTTAGAGCACTCGCTGGCCTTCTGTGCACAAAGCAGGCGATGATGTATGAGTTTCGAATATTGTTTCCCCTCGAGGCATTTTCTCCCACTTCCCTCTGCACTTTCCAGCCTCTCCCTTGCCCACTCAGGTAGAAACACGCCAGTCACTAGCTTCAGTGTTTTCTGTCTAACCACTCAAATCTGAACTGCATCACACTGTTGAATGTGGGGACTAAGGAAAACACCTCCACAGCCCTGCATTCCCTGCCTTCCACATCAAAATATTCCTCCAACAAAACACAGCACTGTGAAAAGTCAATGTCTTTGGAAAAAAAACTGTTTTTTTTTTTTCAAGCAGGGAATACTATGCTACTATGGATAACTAGCAGGGCACACTTAGTTAACAATATTCAATTCAAACATCTATAAACTTTGAGAAATATAAGTCCTTTCTAGAAGTATCAGTAAATAACAAATAACATTATCATCATTATTTTTTAGTCACGAAGTTAACAAGTGCCTACATTTTATTTGGGATTAGCAAAACTTGTTTGGTAACAGTACTTACATACAAACATACATGTATCCTCCACATGGAATTTTAAATTGCTAACATCTTGCCACCTCTGTGACAAGATACCTTTGTGTCTTTTTATTAATACTAATAATAATTAATAATACTGTTACTCTATTAAGCCACTAGAAAGATAGGTAAGAACATTATTTTTTAGTTTAAGTGTTTGAATACATATTCAAAACATATCTAAAAATGAGAACACATTTAAAGGTAGAATACGAGAGTCTAGCTATTTAAGATTATTGTTTTGATAGAATAATTATAATATGAAATAATACTAAAATTTGGCTAACCATATTTTAAATCCTTAGAATTTTTTCCACTTATTTCAACATCATATTTCTCTTTTTATAAAGCAACAACACACTGGATTCTCCGACAATATATTCAGTAACCTGTATTTTCATTTATGCCTCCAACTACAATCTAATAATTTAATAATTATTTATAAATTTTCTGAATTTCATTTTGGTCAATAGCATAAGGGAATGACAGTATGTTTTTCATAAAGATTTTTTAAATTGCGCCAAAAAGTCTGTGCCCTTCACTCATCTTTATAACACTTACCTATATGTCTTTATGCTTATTTTTTTCTAAAATTCTTTCTATATTAAATATTAACATTGGGATTATTTACAGCCTCCATAATTATGAGAATAACACAACCTAGAAAATTCAACCACACAAATTCTACATCATTTAACCATCCTAGAACTTATGACCAGAAGGCATGGACTCTTAAAAGAACCAGTTTGGGATTCTCATGATAGAAAGAATAGTACACAATTTCCTCTCTCTTCTCTGTCATCCAGTCTTGCTTTTTCCTCTCAGCATACATCTTGGTAATAGAACTGTGCATTGATATCCACTCACAGATGCACAAGAAAACTCTATTATGACAAAAATAGTAAATACAGACTGGATTAGAGAATAATGATTTGGATTGGAGAATTTTAACTTGTAAAATAAATACCAATACATGCTTAGTATTAGAGTGTCAATAGTTCCAAAATAAAATAAAAGTGAACCTGATTTATAAACCCAGCATCCTTGAGACCCATTATACAGATGCAACAGTGAAGTGTACATATAGATAGCATGACTCAAAGCCTCGATCTTCATGTCAGCATCCTCACATAAATCGCTTCACCTTTCTCTGCCTTAGTTGCCTTGCCTTTATAGTCTGTAAGTTAAAATAATTAGTAAAAAGTCTTCAATATGCCTAACTACAAAACTTAAGTGGGTTTTAAATTTTTGTTTAGAAAGTATAAATGGTATGCTTACTTTTGACATAATCTATTAATTTCCCAGCCCACATATGCTGAAGCTCATCCTTCTGTTAACACCCATTCAGTATCAGGTTTCTACAGTGCAACTTCATACTTTATAATGCCTAGGACTACAATGGAGTCTCCATTACACTGAAATAATCTCAAAGAAAAGTCATCCATAAAGGTTTTAAACTCAGATTCCCATTCAACCTTTTTCCTATACAACATGTCTCAAAAATGAATAACAGAACACTGCTTAAAACCTCCAAGATGGAGTCAGAGTTTAGGAAAATACCTTTGTAAAGGTATGAGTTAGAAAGGTCTTCCTTACTCTAGATCGTTTCATTGATAGCCAGCCAGCCACTGGGGGAAAATGCTCCAACTCTCTCTACAGACAATATGCCATACAGAATGGACCAGACTTGGATTAAGGCTGAGTTGACTGCCAAGCTCTGCCATGACAAGGTAAGCAAGTCCTTTATATTTCCTGCTTCACAATTATGTCTGCCAGATATACTGGGCTGGAAGGCTAAAGATGATGTTAACCTTCATATAAAGACATGTATACACTAGAAAGAACAAATGCAACGTCTCTCTAGTGCTAATGCATCATCAGACTGGCATGCAGTGCCCTTTGTTATACTCTTCTGAGTCTTACAAAACACACTCTATTATTATTCCCATCCCACACACTATGTGCAGGCAGCTTTGAGACTGTTTTACTGTTGTTTCAAAGTATTATTTTCCAGTGGACATTCATCTGAAACATGGGCTTGAGACCTTGGACTGGTATTGAGAATTTTTTTTCCATCAGCTTAGTATATTCCTACAAATAATTTCTCTAGCACTTTAAACAGAGTTGGCAAACATTGATTAATTTACCAAGGACGATACATAATGTGGTAATCATTAACTGAAATGTGGATAATATTATGATGTATGTTTATCATTTGAAAGTCCATTTTATTTTTATGCATGTGTTTGCCCTCTGCAAATATGTTACTGTTGTGTAGCTCGGTGTTCTTGTGGGATAAAAACAGTGGAATCTGGAACTATCTCTGACTCTTTTGCCTGATTTGGGTCCCTCTTTCTCCTTCTCGGTTGCCCTAGCCAGCCTTAATATGAGGGGTGGTGCCTAGTCTTACTGAAACTTCATATGCCATGTTTGGCTGATATCCATGGGAGGTCTATTCTCTTCTGCAGAGAAAGGGAGAAGTGGATGGAGGGGCTGGGTGGGGAGATGGGAAGGAGAAGAGTGGGTAAATTATATTGAGATGTAAAACAGGAGATAAGAATAAATAAAATAAAAATATTTTTAAGATTTATTTTTGTTTATATGAATGTGTGTTGCCTGTGGTAGTGTATACGTTCCATGTATTCCAATACCTGCAGAAGCTAGAAGGTATCTGATCCTCTAAAATGGAAAGTGCAGAATTTTGAGTTGCTGTAAGTGGTGCTTGGAACTGAACTCTGGTCTAGCTGAAGAGAAGCGAGTGCTTTTAACTCCTATACCACCTCTGCAAACCCTCATTCATTTTTAGTGAAATTTAGTAACAGTATAATCTAATGATATCACTAGATGTCATTAATATCTTACTGCCTGAATAGATGCATGCTGAGGTAGGCTAGACAGATAACACAATAAACATCCTTTCCAGGGTGTAGAGGCTTCTGTTTTATTAGATGGAAATGTCACAAAAATTCTCCAACCAAAGTGTAAAATTAACCCCTTTTTATTTTGTTAGGACTGAAAAAATGAATAGTGACAGAACAAAGAGAATATTGTGATGAACATAAAAATCACGTTGTTGCTAGTCATCAACTTACCTAAGTTATACCGCTAATGGGTTATGTGGTCTGATTATTGTCATAATAACATCTAATAGCTGTTCCAACATCTAAGTCTGTCCATAAGCTGATGTTCAATGGCCAAAGGTCCATTTAATTAAGAAAATGGATTTGTGTGCTAGTGACTCAGGGTAAAGATTTGACGCCATACTGTTGCTCAAGTTTAAAAATGTTTTTGACCTCATCACCTTTTTATTTTTCTTTTCTAAGTGTACCTATTTCTGTAAAATACCTGATCAAAAACCTACTTATAATACGATATAGGTATTAAAATGTAAAAGTGTAGCATTATTTAGCACACACACATTCATATACTTCATGTCAGGATGACTCTCTTCAATTTCAAAAGGCCTTCTTTAAAAAAAAGTATTATTAATCTTCTGAAATATGATGTTGAGATAAATGCACTTATCAGTCATAGACACAGAAAAACAGCCAGTGTAACTTAGGAGGAAAGTTATCTAGAAATAAGCTAATGGGCCCCATTGAGTGTGGTTTTCTATGTTTTATTATTTGATGTAGTCATAAATCACAAGATGTATACTCCTGGCTCAAACATCTTCTGGGAATATAACTCGTTCATTATAAAGTTAATGCTGAAAAGGCCTTTGTAAATTAAATGAAGCAGAACCACTGGACTCAGAGCCTTGTGTGTCCAAAAGTCCCCAGGTCAAAGCTGCACACATCCATAAACTAAATCTACATGATTGAAATGACAATTCTAGACTATGTTAAGACGTATTTTGTGGAATGGCTGTTGTGTACCAAGCAATGTGCCCACAGACTAAGCCTGCAGTTCTTGTACATTTATGGATAATAGGAATATTCTGCTTTTTTTTTTCAAAGACATTTGGAAAGATTTTTCTTCTTCAGCTCATTACCTATTGACAGCAAAATCAAAATGACTGTATTTTACTTGTCCTTGGCTGTTAATTTTCAATGTCAATATTCACTTTCATAATTATACATCAAGAATAAAATAAAATAGAATGATTCTTTTGCTATTTTTTCTTAGCTTAACTACCTAGTGCTGAGAGTGAAGCATCAATATTTGAATTTTTAGTGACTTTACCATATAACTAAGTTTGATCAGTAAAACATGGTGATACCATATGGCTAGCAAATAAAAGTTCTGGGGATCTACATTGGATAGACATTATTAAGAGTAAGTACTAGCAACCAATCATTGCTTCATAAACCTTTTTGTCATGCTTATTCAATTTTCTTTCCTACAAGATATTACATACAAATTATTCCACTTGTGACATATTTGTCTAACTTATCTTCTCACAGAGATTTTATAACTCCTTATAATATCTTTCACACAAAATTTCCAAATTTGTTGAAATGAAAACAAATGCTAAAAATGACATTCAGTTGACACCTTCTCAATAGCAATATTTACCCATGCTTGGTCTATCACTCGCTACTAGAAAGATGACTATCATAGAAAATGTTTTCTACTTGAATTATGTAAAGTACCATAATCTGTACCTACAATCGAAATGCAACCAATGTCCATTAAATGTTTCCACAAGCCAAAATGTCATTCTGCATTCAGAGTTCATGTAGACATCCATTTTGAGTTATTCTAGTATCATTTTAATATCAAAAATAATACTTATATTTCAAGCCTTATTCCATCAAAATCAGTTAATTCACTCAATAATTTTATTGATGGGGAAGTGTTACATGTAGGCCACACTAGAAGCTGAAATTACTGCTGGACTACTGGATATCATCAATCATTTTTGGAACACTATGAGGATTCTGAACTGGGTGGAAAATGAAATGAAGACAGGAATTGAATTAACCTGTTCCATGGAAATTGCCTGCATTTGCAAATTTCCCAATGAAGGAGAATCACTCATGGCTCTGCCATATTCTGCAGGCAAAGACCAGGATGCTGAGTAAGGTTGCTGACCAGGATCCATCACACTTTCACCAGGAGAGGCTGTTTGGGCTGCCACTCATGGTAAAAGGTCATATTTCCGTGTCTTTTTAGTCAATAAAGTTGTGAGTTAAGACTTTCCTCAATATATTTACCTTAAGAAACAAGCAAACAAAAACTTATGAGGATTACTGGTGTGTGCTGATTTCACTCAGAATCTAAACAGTTTCTTAAATATCTAAAAATGTTTTCTGTGCTTGAGACTCTTAAAATTCTAAACCTTGACTTACATTAGCCACTTCTACAATCCACATGAGATGGAGATTGTATCTAATTATTTCATTTCAATATCCAAGTTGACAATAAGCAATAGAACTTACTCCTTTAACTTGCTACCTTAAGAGAGGCTAGCCTCTGGGGAAAGTTTCAGTTTCATCAAACAGACTCTGAGCGATGACATCCTAGGTTTCCAGCCCTCAACTATCAAACCTGTCATCTCTGCCATCAGTATTCCAGAAAATCAAATGTTCTTTCTAACACCAGCCTTGGGAGGAGTAGACTTCCAAAATGAAAACCCAGTGCTCTCAACAAACACTGCATCTGAACATTATTGTGTCAGCGTCTTCTTTAGTTATGAACTCACCAAAGGACCACACTGTGAACCGGCCAAATGCTCGGAGAGGACAGTAGGAAAGGACAAGGCAGGCCCTCCTGTCCAGCACTTTGGATGAAGTTGGGCCTACAGTGAGCACTAAAAACATTTGGAAAGTTGCGAGTAAGCTAATAATTCGGTGGTCGGGAAAGGGAAGCTTAATGGAAATGCACAGTGACCTGGCAGGGGAAATGAGAGAATAAGATGGGAGGGGGCGAGTGAGAATTACAGTGAAAGCAGTGTCACTGCCCTAAAAGCCAAAGATTAACACTTTAAGACCTCAGAATTTCAGAGTGGAAAGCCAACTCAGGATATCCTGTACAAGAAATAGATGTCATTCCAGAAGGTTACTGTCTGGAGAAATAGAAAAGAAACTGTCTTTTAAAAACTTGCTGACTGGAGATTTTGATCTTTCACACATGACCTGGCCCAAAGCACACATCCTTGTCAACCCTATGCAACAGAGTCCCTATCTGTCCCATACCTTGCAACATGGACACATAAGTAGAAATATCAAGGTTCACACAAACTCTACATTTGAACATATAAAATCAGTTTAAATTTCAGGCAGTTCAACAGAAGTGTAATAAATTTTTCAGTCTAAATGGACTCTGACTCATTAGTTGAATATAAGATCCTTACTAATTAGTAGTTGGGATGAGCTTGTATGAAATTCTCCCTAATCTCTTTCTTTTCTTTGAAATTCCTTTCCTGGTTGTAACTTAAAGAAGAAGACATAATTAATTGGAGAATGTAAACTTTTAACTCCTGCTTGCTATAAATTAGATATGATTGTATCATTTCTTGACCTACTGGTTTTTACATATCTAAATTATATTGATTCTCTACTTCCTAAAACACCCTTTTTCTCTTTCCCTTTAATTTTTGACTTTATTAAAGCTTTAACATAATTTTTAAAAAAGCATAAAATAAAAACTATACATTATATAACACTTATATGTGAATTAACTTATCAGAGCATGGAAGAACAGAGAACATATTTGCTTTTATATCAAATGGCCTGTGAGGCTCCATAGCTCTCTCATCTACGACAACAACTCCACTGTGTCCTTTTCAAAAACAGAAACAGTGTGTCATTTGTGACTGTACCTCACAGAAATGTCAGCACATGGAGTCACCCGTAAGAGGCAGCCACTCCTAATAGAAACATCATGGACCCAGGAGTCAGGCAGACCTGAATTTGAGCCTTATCCAAAGCAGCAAGGCAGGGCCAACCCTGAGATGATATGAATTACACATAGCACAGTATTGGGTACATACTCGGTGACCAATGAATGCTGGTTATGTTTATTTTTTTTCCTTCACTGAAATTTTATTAATTCATGATTGAATTTTTTTTACAAAATATAAAAAATAATAATTTGGCAATGGCTGCATCTTAAAGACACATACCAATGATATTTTAGAAGGTATAAATGATAAGTTTTATAGTAACATACAGTACAAAATAGAAATGTATTTAGGAGTCAAGCAAGCAAAATAAGAAAACAGTAAACACATGGTGCTCTTAGCACCATAGATAAAATGTAGACAGTGATCGCTTACATGTTTATTTCCTGATCTGCTGAGGAAGGACTAATAGTTGTTTTAGGAAATGTGGTATTCAAGCAGTCTAGAAGTTTCCAATTACTTTATTTGAGGTATGGTGAACACAGGTTCATAGTCATTCCAACAGTTTCATATATCCTTTGATGTGGTCACTAAGGAAAAACAAAAGTATTAACCTGGTTTCCCTTCCAGATTTTCACTGCTCTAGCATCTCCAAAGCTCTAAGCAGAGTTGTATCTCTGGAAATATTGATGGATAATAAAACCACGAGTTGCACCAAGAACCAAGGGTAATAAAACAAACCTTTGATTTGTGAACTCAAAGAACTCAAAGTTCTTTCCTTGTCATTTCCAACCAAAAGGACTCTAAATATCAATCAGGGAAATGTGTCCCTTTAAGCTAAATGCCACACTGTGTCAACATGGTAAAGAAGCTTCTTAAGCAAACTTGTACAACCACTCTGGAAATCAATTTGGTGCTTTCTTAGACAATTAGGAATAGTGATTCCTCAAGACCCAGCTATACCACTCTTAGGCATATATCCAAAAGATGCTCAAGTATACAACAAGGACATTTGCTAAACTATGTTTTAGATGCTTTATTTGTAATACCCAGAACCTGGAAACAACCCAGATGCCCCTCAGTTGAGGAATGGATACAGAAAGTATGGTACCTTTATACAATGGAATACTACTCAGCAATTAAAAAGGAGGAAATCATGAAATTCGCAGGCAAATGGTGGGGCCTGGAAACAATCATCCTAAGTGAGGTATCCCAAAAGCAGAAAGAAACATATGGTATATACTCACTTATATAGTCCTATAGGATAGGAAGGTCATGCTGAAATCTACACACCTAGGGAAGATATACAAGAAGGAGGACCCAGGTTGGTATGATCAATGCTCGTTTAGATGAACAAATGGGATGGACATTGAATGGAGGATAAAACAAGCAACAGGACAGGAGCATACCAAAGAGGGCCTCTGAAAGAATCAGTATAGCAATGTATTGAAGTAGATATTAAGATTTACAGCCAAGCCTTTGGCAGAGGGCAAAAAATAATAATAAAAATAAGGGAAGTTAGTAAGACTTGGGGAGAACAAGAGCTCCACAAAGACCAAACTGAGCAGGGCACAAGGGTCTTAAATGAGACAGTTTCTCCAACCAAGGACCATGTATGGATATGGCCTAGAACCCCCGCTCAGATGTGGCCCATGGTAGCTCGATGTCCAACTGAAGACCCTAGTAAGGTGAACAGGGACTGTTTCAGTCATGAACTCGATGGCTGGCTCTTTGACCCTCCCCCATACATGCCAGGGCATAATAGCCTAGCTAGATCCCATGGGAGGACATTGTAGCCAACCCTGAGGAGACAAGATGAGCTGGGTTCAAATGGAAGGGGAGGAGATCCTCCCCCATTGGTGGACTTGGAGGGGGCGCGGAGGAGATGAGGGAGGGATGGGGAGAGTGGGAGGGAATGAGGGAGGAGGTTAAGCCTGGGATGCAAAGTACCTAATCTGTGATTGATATAAAAATAAATAAATTCCATTTTAAAAATCTCCATTTACATGTTATTCACTCAGTCTTTTTGATTGATTTAATCACAGAAGGAGGTTCTCATGAAAAGGCACTGTTCTGTGTGGGTAATTTTTTTATTTAGTTAAATTTTCACTTTGAATCTCAATCACAGTCCCCTTCCTCCTCCTTGCTTCCCAGTCCTTCCCCTCCATCCCTTCCTTATCTCCTGTTATTCCCCTACCCTCCCTCAGAAAATGAGAACCTCCCATGTGTAGGCAAATCTTCCTTCTTCACCCTTCAATGTGAATAAACACTTGAATAATGCTAATAAAATGGAAAGTAAGTTGATATAATTAACAGAAAGCAATGACAAAGAAGACAAAGTAGAGTCTGGGAACTTCTAAATGAGGTGCCTACTATCCTCTCAAGATCTCCGGGAGATCTCCTGGATCGCTAACAGTAATGATCCTCCAGGGTAATGTAACTCTTCAGGAGGTATCCGGTAATGCACAAATCTAATACAATCAGCAATAGACATAAAATATGGACTCAGTAGATCCGATACAAAGAGCACTTGTGCCCAAAGATAGTGTAATTATTGTCCCCTCACAGAACCGCCCAGCCTAAGGAAGTCGCAAAAAAGTTTTGCCAAGTAAAATTCTATTACCAAGTCTCAACTGATCTTATTTTCACATTCCTTAAAATTGTATTTATCTCTACTGCAAAAACTTAACCTTATAAATGCTCTCTAACCCTTAGAAATTTGTTATGATTGCATGTTTTATGTACAGAACCCCATTATAATCAAGTTTTTAATTTCTATAAGTCATTGGTCTAAGAATTCATCTTGTTAAAAATAATTTATGTGTATATGTTAGTAGAGCATATATATCCATGTAGTGTTTTATAACACATATCTTTTTGAAAATTTCATACCATATGTTTTTTAAATATATTTATCTCCTTCCCAACTTCTCCCAGATCTGCCTCCCATCCCTTAAGCAACATTGCATCCTCTTATTTTTTTTTTCTTGTTAAACTATCATGTCTGTTTAGTTCTGCCTTCATATTCTCAGACTGGTGGCCTTCTACTACAGAATGTTCTGCTTGACAAGGGCTACTACATTCCTAAGGAAAACTGACTCTTCCTTTTCTAGCAACTGTCAGTTGCCAATAACTCTTCGTGGCCACCTTGCAAACTCGAGGTACACCAACTTCAAGCTTAAAGCTAGGAGGAGGGCACAAATATAGATTGCCCCACACCTAGCCAAGGGGCAATCTATATTTTAAAATGACACCAAGCAGGACATTTAGTGATGTTTCTGGTGACACCAGGTATAAATGCCGCTGGCGTCACCAGCAGCATCAATCAAACACCCTGTCTTGATGTCTTTTTAAAAATACTGGCACCTGCAGCTTACAAACAGTGAACCATTAAAGAGTTTAAGAAATACTCAAATCACTTTTTAAAATTTTACTCCGGTGATATAAAATAGAATAACATGTCTCTTCTCACTTAGTAAACTGCTAAACATGTAAAAACAACCAACAGCTTGGTAGAGAGATTAACAACCCTGTCCCATAGGAAAACATCTTCCTGATTGGTGGAATCTGACTCACTTTGCAGATAGTTCCCTGTATAGTGAAAGAACAGAGGCAGTTCTCCAATAACCCAGGGCAAAGCAAAAGCCAAGCCAAAACAAGAAACCCATTTCAATGCCAGAATAAGGCCTGGTCAGGTTCTTCTCAGTGGCTGTGCTTGTTGGAGAGACGCTCTGACAGACCAGTGTTCTGTATCTCTTGTTTACACCGAACGCGCTCAGCTGAGTCATTTCAGAAAATGGACAAGGACTGTAAAAAGACACATGACAAACTGTTCTTTTTAAATTCAGATTAACAGCTTCTGTATATGACCGTGGATGAGAAACCAGAGATCTTCCCATAGAAGATACGATTAGAATGTGGAGAGTGTGCCGGATGATGTTCACAGCTCTGGGATTCCACAGATTAGAAGTTCTTGGAGTTGGAGTGGTCTCCGTGGTTTCTTGGCCACATCTGTGTGGAGTCTGTTGGTAGATCTGAGTAAGATCAGTAAGCGTGGCTTGGCGACCATCTTCCAGGTGATGCTGTGGGCTGCGGTGTGTGCACTAACCACACCATGTTGCACTGGGGTTACACTCCCTGTGGGCATGGAGATGGCCACCTGGACTTTAGGACCCAGTCACAATTCAATTCTGGTGACAGCTATGTCACATAAAGAGCCCTAGCAAAAGTGTAGAAATATTCATTAAAATTGAATCTTGCAACCCTTTTGTAATATAGTTTCGGAAAACCAAGCCTACAAATACTGATTTTCAAGCTCTAGTTCTGCTACACACTAGGTTATCTCCAATTATCTCCAAGGGTGATATAACAGTTTCACAAAATTAATTTTACTCCATTTTAATTTAACAAGGTTCACATCTGGAAAATGAATGCGGGATTTGTTGGTTGAAGTGAAAGGAAAGAACAGCTGAATCCATTAAGTCTGCTCCTGTAACCTAAAGCTCTTTGCTTAATTTTGTTAAATTCATTAAGGACTTCGCTTTTAAGTTGGACCTTCTGCCTCATTCTAATAGAGTGGCAAAATGCTATGGTCAAGTTGCAAACTATTTATGGAAGGGTAATTATAAATATGCAAAGGCTCTGCTGAACCCAGTAACAGGCAGAGGCAGGGGGCCTCAACACTGTGTGGTTAAGGAGATGGATGACTTAGCCGTCCTTCCTTTAGTAACAGATTAGCTTCCCAAATGAGTTATTGAAGATTTAAATGATACCTCTGAAATGCTGACAAGTTATCTTCATTTATCTTCAGGTTAGTTGTAATTATTTTTAAAAGAATATGTATTCTTTTAAATGGCAGAAAATTTCTTTCAAAAAACAGGCATAAAACATGATTTCCAACAGTTACTGAGGAAAAGAAATCTTGCTTTAAGTATAGGAGAAAATAGTTAATAATTTCCTTCAATATATTGATAAGGTGAGACATTAATATCTAATGTATTGTCTATTTTATAAGTCAGGAAAAACAAACCAATATCAAATGCCTACAATACTGGGATTTTAAGCTTGCATACTGAGCAGAAAGTTACAAAATATCCTTTTTGCATTTGAAAAATGTTTGCGGAATCAAGTGAGAGAAAAGGCTAGTGTATATGTACTGGTGTATTTTTAAATGTCAAATTTTTTGACATTACTATTGCAATAGTAATATAAAATGGAACAATTACTCCTGAGGATCATAACAGTACTGAAAAGTTTTTGGTAAGTCAGGAGCTTCTTCTGAATCTCTTTAATGAGAAAGATGTAAATGAAGAAGAGCATCAAATCAGCAAAGAGGTAGGGACCAGATGTAAACATACCAACTCACTGAAGACAGACTGTAGAGTAGACAGAAGAGAAACATTTCAGAGGAATAAAAAGCAGTACAAATACACAAGAGAGTAGAAGTTGAAGTGAGTAATGGGAGCCACAGAAGTCAAGAAATGGTGATGCCATCTTGGCAGTCACCAAGAAAATTGGGTACAAATGAAGGAGCAAAGAATACAAACAAGATGTAGAAGTACAAGTCAATTCAAGCACAGGTAAATTCAAGATTCTTTTTTAAAAATTCATGAGGAAAAAAAGCAAATGTACTGGGGAACGTTAATCAAAAGTACAGTAGAAGAACAAACCACCACATTACATTAAATGAGGCAAAATATGACAAATAGCAACCAGCAACAGTTCTTTGCTGTCTCTTGAAGTAGGAAACAATTCAGCATATATATGTGCACATCGTTTCTATTTGCAGTTTGTGAGACAAATACGATATACAGTGCTCACATCACTTAGCTGCATAGAAAGCAAAGCCATAGGAAGATGAAAAGCCACACAATTGCACATAACTTCTCAGTCACAGATCCTTTAGAACTCACACACAAAAAAGGAAAATGAGACAAAAATTGATGACATGTATGTAATGTACCAAACAGCACTCCATGTATATTTTCTTGCTATTTAAGTCTTTAAAAGATATTTAAAGAGAATCAGCCACGCACAAACCAGTGTGTAAATGCCATGGCCAGAGCAAGCATGGCTAACAGTGCCAATAGCTCCCTCAGTACCACAAAGACCTGAGCATCTGCATTCCCTTCTCAAACCCTCATTTGCTTGAAAAACAAGAGATGAAGGAAAATCACAGCATTGTTTCAAACAGCAACAAAAGTGCATTATCCTTCGCTATAGAAAAGTGAATTATAGGTTGACAGGGAAAGATAGATTTTACCCCAAAGTAAAGTTTCTGCTCTATTTGCTATTCTCATCCATAAAAATTTCCAAATAAGGACTTTACAGTACAGCTGTCATAGTTCAAAAAGATGTAATCAAACCAGGTGTTGATTGCAGAAAAGGAAAGTGGGTAGGAGGGGGACAGACCTGCTTCATCTTTCCCTGGTGTGATCCTTTAAGAAAGAGATGCAGTCATTTTCACAACTCATTACAAAACCCGGTGGCTTTTACATGTCCCAACACATGCTCCATTTAAATGAAAGCATTGTGATTATTATAATTAAGCTCCTACCTGAAACTTCAGCATGTGCTGAAATGAAAGGAACCTCTTACTCTTTGCTGTCACCTACCTAGCACCGATCCAGGGCCTTTGGGCATATTGGCATAACATGGAAACCCACCCAGCAAAGGCACAGAGCTAAATGAGCTTCCAAGCATGCACCCCCTCCTTCATTTGGACTTCTCTTTCCAACAGGGAGAAACTGACAAGAAAATAAAGCACAGAAGACATAAATTTGATGGCATCTGTATACCTTTGGTACACACAGAGCAAGGCAGTGAACACGGAGCTCGTGTGACAAAAGGCAAGGGTATTATCGTGCTGACATTTTCATATAGACTACACACTATGGCTTACCTTTTTTTACACTACAGAAATTTTGTATGTCTACAAAAAGCAAAACTATTCCTAAAATGTGATCAGGTTGATTTATAATTGAATAAAAACAAGCAAAAAAAGAAAGAAAAAATTAAAAAAAAACATAAATGCCATCAGACTGGACCAAAGAACTGAAGAATCTAGGGTTGAAAATTTGTCAGAACATTACGACTGAAGAGCAGGCAAGTAGTGGTTTCTAAAACCAGTGATTCAAAGGAACCTAACAGCACATTTCATTTTACCAAATAAAAGCAAAATAACAATGCCCCAACTTGATAAATGCAGAGAAAGTTGTTTTAAATGATATCAAAGCAAACAATCTCTATCATTTCAATTACATTGAAACTTCACTATCAAAAAGCATCACATTTTTATTATTAGTGTTGCAGTAAAAAAAAAATCTGTAGACATTTTAAAATCTGTGTCCAGCTTTTTGGTTTTGTTTCATTTTGGTTTGGTTTGGTTTGGTTTGGTTCTGTTGTTCTCCTTGTGGAACTCTAAAATTTTTTAATTGAAATTCCTAGTTTTTAAAGTATCATCAGCGTTCAAACTTCAAAAGTTGTCCTGCTTCCCATTTCCCCGTGAGCAGTTCTCTTCCACAGTTAAAGGCACCAGACAGCATGGTCTGCTGCTGCACCAGCAACCCCTTTGAACACACAGATGTTAAATGACCACACCTCACAAGCACATGCCTGCCGCAACTCACGTTTCACTTTCCAAATACTCTGCTTTAAAACAGCAGACTGCACTTTTGATAACATCTGCTACAACAAATAACAAAAAAGGAGTGTGAAGTCTGATGAATGTTTAAACAGAACATTTTTTATGGATCAGCTAAATCTTTTCTGCTTTTTAATTAAAAGTAAAGAAAATGGAACTTAATTATCCTGTAAAGATTAGCTTGTGGGCATCTTCCTGTAAATTACTTCTAATTGAAAGCAAATTGTCAAGTGACATTCAAAGTACTGTCCTTTAAAACACAGCTGTTCCGCTGCTGATTTCAGAGCAACTCAGGGTTTTCTTGTTACAATACGGCATATTTGAATATTTTAACAATTTTCCTGCTTTTGTATAGATTTCCATTTAACATATCTTAATCACATTTCTTGGCGTAAAAAAAAAAAAGTTAGATTAGGATCCTTCAGTGTTTGTCAGCACCATGAACTGGTCCATCCTGAGTGCTTTCCACTGACGTATGTCTTCTATTTGTCTGCCTCAAGCACCACTGATCTGGGCACAGCAATCTAGAAAGCAGGTGGGTGACACCAAGTTGTTGTCAAAACCCATTGCTTCATGAAGCGTTGTATAACTAAGGCACACTTTGTTAATGATTTACAAGATATAAAAGTTCAAGTAAATTAAAACTAACAACTACAAATAGGCACTTCCTCAAAATTAAGCATTAAAAATTGGTATTTTAAAAATTTATTATTTATTAAAGCACTACTCTGGAAAGGTGGTTCTGTGTTAATGAACACTGTCTGCTCTTCTGGAGGACCTGAGAAAGGAAGGTAAAGACAATGACCCATGATGCTTAAAGCTTTCTACTTTCTTCAGATAGTCATATGATTCAACACACAAAGCCAAAATCACTTTTTCTTGTCTAGATAAGTAAATTATATTCTCAACCTCTGCATTTAGGTCAGATCCTTTCTTTGACTTATTTTTTTACAGACATGTATGAATGCTGTTCTCTATGGTGAATAATATGTATTTTGCTCTCAGTCTAATTGACTGGCATAAATATCTACATAGACAGACACACATATAAAGTTTAAATTACACTGTTTTATTCAGTAAACACAGGAACAGGAATATTCTATGTTGGTGCAAAAGTCCTTTTTTTTTTTTTTTAAGGAAGGCCTATCACCCAACTTCCTAGTTCGTGCTATATAGTGTGATATTTTTTATTTATTATATTAATTCTGAGATTATAATATAATTACATCTTTCTTCCTTTTCTCCCTCCAATCCCTCCTATATAGCTCTCCCTGCTCTTTTTTTAAATTCATAGCCTCTGTTTGTATTGTCATTGCATGTATATATGAGTATGTTTATACATACATGCCTCTAAGTATAAACTTCTCAGTACTTATAATGTTACTTGCACATATGTTTTAAGAGCTGACAATTTGGCACCTGAATACCTGGGGACATTCACTTCTACTCCCAGCTTCTTCAACTGCCTACAGTTATTTGTATAGAGTTGAGACTTCATGGGTTTTCCCCATCTTTTTGGAAGGTATGTCCATTGCTGTCAGACTTGTTCAGCTCACGTTTGAGCATTCATGTTGGTGAGGCTTTATGGGTATAGTTTGATACAACTAAGGGACACCAATTCATAGAACTCCAGACTCTCTATTTCTTGAAATCTTCCCACACCTCTTCCTCAACCTTTCCTAGCTTTCGGTGCAGGAGTATTTTGCAAATGTATTCATTAGGACTGGGCTCTGTAGTTCTGCATTTTGGATGTCTATGGTTTCTCTAGTGGTGTCTATCTGTTGCAAAAAGGGAAGAAGTCCCTCTCCAACACTGTTTGAAGCTTGTTCTTCATGGCAAGATTTATGGAGACTGAGCTAGGTATAGTAATACACGCCTTAAATCCCAGCACTCAGAAGGCAGAGGCAGATAGATCTCTGTGAGCTCAAGGCCAGCTGCGTCTACATAGCAAGTTCCAGGACGGCCACAGCTACATAATAGAGACACCGTGTCTCAAAAAAAAAAAAAATGTCATGGAGACTTTCTAAGAAAGAGTAACCCCAAAGCATAATTTTTGGTTTGTTCAAGCAATATGCTAGGACATATCCAATTGATGAGACAGTAAAAGTAAAAGAAACACCACAAAAAGAAAACCTTGCAGATTTTTTACCTCATTTTTTAAGTGAAAAAAAAGTGTAAATAAGCATTGCATGAACTTGATTTTTAAACTACAGGCACACATTTCCCTAGTGATGAGATTAGGTTGGTTCCTGTGTTACCAATGTCATAAATAGCATTAATTGTCATTTTAAGAATATAGGAAATAAGACAGGAGCCTACCACAGAGGGCCTCTGAAAGACTCTATCCAGCAAGGTTTTGAAACAGATGCTGAGACTCATAGAGAAACTTTGGGGAGAGTGCAGGGAATCTTATAAAAGAAGGGGGAGATAGAAAGACCCAGAGGGTACAGGAGTTCCACAAGGAAACCAAGTAGAGCCAAAAACATCTGGGATCTGGGGTCATACAGAGGCTGATGAATAAACCAAGGACCATGCATAGGGAGGACTTAGACCACTTGCTCAGATATAGCCCTTGGACAGCTTAGTCTCCATGAGGTTCCCTAGAAAGGGGAGCAGGGACAGTCACTGGCATGAACTAGGTTGCCTGCTCTTTGATCAACTCTCCCTGGTGTGGTGGCCTTACTAGACCACAGAGAAAGAGGATCCAGACAGTCCTGATGAGACCTGAGAGTCTAGGATCAAATAGTAGGGGAGGAAGACCTCCCCTATCAGTGGACTAGGGGAGGGGCATATGGGGAAGGAGAAATAGAGGGTGGGTCTGGGAGGAGATCATGGAGGGGGCTACAGCCAGGATACAAAGTAAATATATTGTAAATAATAACAATAACAATAAAAACAATGTACTAAAAGGATCCTGCTAATATTAGAAAGTATCATTTAAAATGCCATTATCTAGAAATATATACTTTAACTCATATAATGAAAGAAAGAAACAAAATTTCATGAGGTATTTAAACATTGGTCAAATAAAGCTTCTATTACAGGTACAGAATTAAAATGTCATACTCTCAAAGTAACATTGACACCATCCAGGAACATGGAAAGTCATTACTCTATATCTGAAGTTTAATCTGAAGCTTGATATACAAAGTTTAGGAGATGAAGTACTCCTGAGATGTGACAAACTATTGTTCCAAGCATCCTTTCTCATTTTCAAATAAAAAAACACATGAAATCTTGGTAGAACAGTACTTCCTGAGACCCAATCCTCGAGTTTCTGGGTGTGTGTGTGTATCTGAGGATGAAACTTACTTAACATAATATTCTACATTTATGCTACAACCTTACACTATGATTGTGAATCTTTTAGTCTTCAATTTTTATTTAGGAACCCTTATTTATAAAATAGTCCCAAGGGATGATGAACAGGAAAATGACAATACTTTTAGTTTAAAAAACTATCTACTAATGCAATATTAAAATGTTACCTTTAACATAAAATGAAACATTTTTATTCAAAGGAGGAACTGGCCATATATCTTTACAACAGTTTTGAACATACATGATAAAGAAGAAAAATATTTGATTCAGAAGAAAAAAATAGCTATTTATTTCTATGAAATATCCTGGATTTCATTTTTCACATTTGCAATGTTCTGTATAAACGAAGTTGAATCATTGAAATGGACACAACTTCCTGGCAGTTATGATCCTGCCAAAAGATTTCCAATGGAAGACCTTCAAGTGCCCAGTTGAATTTGAACCTCAATATCTAAGAAACTCATATGTATATTATAATTTGAAATGCAAACAAATATAGTAATCTGTACATTAGGGTAAACATGATTCAACTTTAGTTCTCTAAAAACAACAATAATTGGACTGAAATATGGGTGAAAATACTAACATCAAGGTAACCATGTTCTCCTCTCCTCAGTAGCCGTAAGAAATTAGACTCATTGGCTATGTTTTCTCTCTTTCCCCTAAGAAAGCTATTCTCCCCTTCCTTCCCACCAATAATCTTCCATTATGTTCAGCTATCAACTCAAGATTCAAGTCAATATGTAGCCTGTTGCCTTCTTCCTGAAGTACTCTTTCCCTTTAATTATATAAATATTTCTTCTGCCATTTTCTTCCAGGCCCAACTACTAAAGGAAGAAAGAAAAGAAAAGTGTAGAGTGGACTCTTCAAATTTCTTCTTGCCCCTAGAGTTCCCAGGGTAAACTTGTAATATCACTGCCAGTTTTTTTTTCACCTCTAGATCCAACTGTGACCCACAAAATCATCATTATACAACAGAATTATTTCAGCACACTACCAGAAGTTATTGTTCAACCTTGTCACTCCTGTTCAGTCTTAGACAGTAATCTCTATTTCTTCCTGTTGTATTTTGACATCCTAAATCCTTCTGTTCCGAGATTCATCTTCTCTCACCACCATGACGTACATGAAAAATATCTTCCTACCCTTTTACTTTAAGTTAATTTTTAAAATACTTCTTTAATGTTCTCTCATTTCAAAGCTCAAGTGTGCTGCTGCTGGTATAGCACACTGTTCTGCTTGAAGCTCTCTCATCTTAAGGAATCAGCCATGACTCCCATGGGCATGTGGCCCTCATCAATAATAGACTTATTTTTCTGAAGATGCTGGAATTAATAACTTCCAGAATTTCAAAGGAGAAGTTTTTCTAAAAATCCAATGTCAAATATGTATTTTGTTTCTTCTTCTCCACGTTCATCTCAAAGAGTGTAAAGCCTCTTCTGCACTAATCCTCCTGTGTAAACAGCAACCTTCAAGAGACAGCTAAAGGAATCGAATGATGCTGTGCCATAACTTAGTCACTGCATTGTAGGCTATAAAATTGGATCTTATCCAAATGCCTTACACTGGATTCTTTAAACAAATGTCAGCAAATCAGATGAAGAAACACAGAGCAGAAGTAAAAAATTGAAAAAACTATGTAAAAATTTGGAAATAATTCTTTTTATAAGCAGATAAAATAATGTGAACACATATATGTATGTATATGTGTACATCTGTACACATATATGTATTTATGTATATGTGTAGCCACTGTGCAATAATTAGAAGTTTAGTAAATATATTTAAGATCCATAGCATTATTATATAAGAGATAAGAATTCCTATTTCCTCTATACCTTCAATACTATGGCTAAACATTGTATGCAGTGAACTTTTAAACAGAGAATGATGAAAAGAGGTTTAATTATCTTGCATTCATTATGTTCCTTTAAAAAATGAGCAAAAACTATTCATGGAGAATTTCAGAAAATCCAGTGGTTCTGGATGAACATCAGTTAAGTTCAATTAATCAAAATTCCTCATTCTGTATTCCACATTCTCCCTGGAACTAAGCGAGATAATACCAAAGAGCAGATGAGTTTTATTGCCACTTTCTTTGTCACTGGTTTGTACACAGTTACATATGACATTACTCGGGCTCTCTGAATGGAATGAAAGTTGAGGAACTGAAGTCCAGGTCATTCCTTTGAAAGTGAGTGTCTTCGAGCTATTTTCCTTTCTTATAAATTGCATTTTCATATAGATCTAACTATGTGTAAATAAAAGTCACAATAGAACAATGACTGACTTACTCTCATTTCCAATTTCTGGCACTAAATAATCAGTTCACATTAATGCAGTCAGAGACTTTGCATGTCTACCAAACAATAGCCCAATGTACAGTTGGGCAATCTAAACCCAAGCCCCTTGGGCTCATTTATCATCTTTTTCCATAACCCTATAACAGTTCTTTGGAATTGAGAAAGAAGATAAATGGATCCCTGAGAAACAAATATTTACAAACCTTTTGAAAATGCCTTTTATGTAGAAGGAAATATTCCATTATCTGTGTTGATCACAGGAGAACTCACAACCCACGATCAGGTGGTGTGCAGTGTTCAATCTCATAATCATTGAGAAGAAAAATCAAACAATTTGAGATTTCAAACTTATAAACGAAATTCTGAATCCTAGTTATCTTTTTACCTATCTACTGCAAAGGGAGATGTTAACTTGTTGTTTTCAAATGAATTACCTGAAACGTGAATTTTCTACGATTGCTCACTATAGTTGCTCCCACTCTGACACACACTGCCCTTAAAAAACAGACAGAAGGTAAGTACACAAATTTGGATATTGTTTTTGCATCTTTAGCTTCAAAGACACAGCATTAAACTGGCAACACAATTCTCTTCTATAGACTAAGAATCATTTCTTCTTCAAAATACAAAATAAATGTTTGGAAAAACTGAGTAAAATAAACAATAACCTGGAGTTTTCTACTTACTTCGATACCAAAGAAAAGGCCAAAGACAAACAAGTAATGAAACAATCAAACTAGCAATAATTATAAGTATGATGAAACACTAGAGAATGAAAAACTATTTAATTCCTGAAAAACGTAGTTCAGATCCTAAAATCCTAAATTTTGGCTTCCCATGTAAATGTCTTCATTAAATAAAATAATATATGACAATGTAAAATATGAGATTTCAATATTGTGTTAATAGAAATGATATTTCCTTAATACTACCTTTGTACTGTGTTACTGTTTTCTTGGACTTTACTGTGTAATAACATATCTGTCCACGCAGACTATTATGTGACCTGGGAGGATCTCACAAATCTAACCAGCTGCATAATAAAAGAGCAGCTACAACTTGATCTTACATCAGTTGATCCTGCACCTGTATTTTAAATATTATTCACTCAAACAAGCAGATTCTCAATGTCTTCATAATTACAGAAGGTCGATGAAAGTTGTTACATTAAGACAATTTATTGGAGTAGCCTGGGACTTACATGCCACCTTTAGAATGTTGTTCTTTTATAGTTTTGGGATTTTTGTTATTATCCCTAATGTGCTAAATATAACTAAAAGATTCAATATCTTTCTTCAAAAAAAAAGTCAGTGGTAAAGACCATTTGACACTGTTTCCTAATTTGAAATGTAAACACCTGAATAAAGTGGAGGGGGCATAAAACCAAAGTATTGAGAAAATGTAATGGAGTTTAAATTGCTCAAACTACCTGTATGATAGGGCAGGGCCCTATGACTGTGCCAGGTCTCTGAATGAAGCAGGGGTATGTCACATGACCCTTTAGGTTGTGTGGGTCACTATTCATTAAGTATGCCATTCACTCTTTCCTGTACCTGCTACATACTAATAAATGCTATAACCTTTAGTCATCATATTTGAAACAACCTCTTGGTGACAAGAGAAATAGAATACCCTGAACTGGGGCCCTGGATTTTTTACATAGTTTGTATTGAATATTTATTTTTTATATTTTTATTAACTTCACATAATAAAAGCAAGGTATTCAAGGCTAACCAACACTCAGCTAAGTTTCATAAACTATGAAAAGGCAAGGCTGTTGTTGACACCAAGGTCTGGGATGTCTATGTTCCATATAGGCTATTGATCATAATAATAGGTAAATTAGATGTTTTAAATTCAAAGAATGATTACATTTTGATAAAACATGTTCTACACAATGTACATAAATATTTTGTGAAAATTCTTTTCTCTACTGCTGAAGGATTTTTCAAATGAGTCAAGAGTACTTAACATGACACAGTTTGTCAATCAAAACCCCCAGATTTATTACTCCTTTTGCTCTTCAAGAGAAGCCCTCTGCCATGCTTTCCTGGCATTTCACTCTGCAGCACTTTATCTGCATCTAGTTTTTTTTTTTTTTTTTTTTTTTTTTTTTTTTTTACACCAGAAGCTACTTCAGGGCAGAAGTGATGGGCCACATGATAGACTAGTGCTGCTTTTTACTCACCATACTTAGGGGGAGGTATTTCCTTCTGTGTGCAGGACTCCATCTTAGTCACTATTGGATCCTTCCTTTTAGCAATATTTACTCCACAGTAAATTGGAGAAACAAAAAGTAAATTTTCCAAGCAAATGGGGGCTCTATCCATTACACTGTAAACCAAAACAATATTTCTAAAATGTGATTAACTTTACCTGTCCTACATTAAGAATGGGTTATGCTGATGAATATTATATGAAAAAGAAACTAAATACATATGAAATATCTAACAGGCTCCTTAGCACTAAGAGGGTTCACAGCAAGTTTTCTGGTTTTCTAGAAGCACTATGTAGCATTCATATATACTTGCTTTACATACATATCACTGATGTCTGTGAATACACTAACCGAAAAAGACAATACTTGTTCTGTTCTCCCTGAATTAATCTGAAATACACTTATAACAAAATATGTCAACAATTAAATATATGATATAAAATATTTACTACCTGTCTATCTATTAATTGTGAGTTCAGAAGTAATAATCTAAGTTTTTTTTAATTTGGAGTGCAAGATATCTGCACAACAAAGTTTAAATATTAAAGCCAGAGGAAAGAGGAATAGATATGTAATTCAGTGGTAGAGTATTTACCTAGAGTATTCAAGCTCCTATTTTCAAACCCCAATGCCACACAAACAAAAAGTAGTTAAAGGCAAAAAAGAATAAATAGTTGGAAATATGTATGTTATCACAATAATTAAATTTAATAAATCCAATATTCCATGAAGTGACAGAATCAGTCTTGGAGACTTAGAAACATATGTAAATGTTTTGACACACACAGCATTCTGGATTATTGTAATATTCTTACAGGACATTATTACAGGACTCCTCAGTTATAGCACTCTCAATTATAGAAACCTAAGGAAGGGAAGCCAATTAGACCCATTATTCTCCTCCATGTCCCCTGTGCTTGGAAAAATTGGGCAGCACTGGAGCCCATCTACATATCTGAGAGATATGAACTCATCAGCTCTCAGAGTGTCTAGCACACACAGAGAGAATAAGCTCCCCTGAGTGGAGGAGACAATGCTACTGCATACAAAACTAGTCCTGCCCCACACCTTAGATGAATTATATGAGAAGTCACGGACAGTTTTTTTTTTTTTTTGAAAAGAACAACTTCAGCAAGTTAGAGAGATCAGCACAGAGAATCATGGTACAAACACAGGCCTTCAGAAGAGTGAACAAACATGTGTTGGCAAAAGAGACACAGAGAACCAAGATGTAACATGGGCATGGGGCCAAGTTCTTGATTATATAGAAGACTATTTGTTAAAATGTCATTAATGTTTAATAACAGAATTATTTTTAGAGCCTCAAAATTTGTCAGCAGCATTAACTGATTCGATGGTATAGTGAGCAATCTTAGTTTGTGGTATCAAAGTGAATTTATTAGTAAAACAAAAACGTTAACATAAGGTTTCTTAATCAGTAAGATGCATATAATAATATGACTTTATAATATTTACTATGAGAATAACATTAGCATCTACATTTTAGGTTACCCCACAACAGAATGATCTTAGATCTGTGGGATCATTGTCACCCTTGATCTAATTTTCTTATTGCTATTTAAAGTGATCACTTCTTTTAAATCACAAAAAAAACCTCATTCACATCAAGTTGTAAAATGAAATATACTATGTAAAATGTCAGCTTTGTTTCTTGAAGGAGATAATACAAGCTTGTGCAAGCCTGTACAGTTAGTCTGTATTGTAGAAAGTGAGTATGGTTATATAAAGGAAAAAGACCTCATGTTCAGTCTGTCTCTCTCTCTAGCTCCCTCTCTCCTTGTCATGCTAGATCGTGTTATATGCATGTGTCATGCACAAATGATGCTCACATAAATAAATCCTAGGCAATGTGAACCTGAAGTTTACACGACTTGAAATCCTTTTAACTAGGAGAAAGCACAATTATAAGGTATGTGTGGAAGTGTATTTTATACTTAAAAATTCATTTAACTGGGATGTCAAGATTATGGAAATTGTATTTATAGAATAGTAACCCATACCAAGGGCCAAGCAATGCTTGTGGCCACCAGGAAGTATGGTAGGAGAGCCTTAAAGGACACAGCAGTTTTCTTCAACTGATTCAAAAAATTCACAACTTTGTATGTGTTAAACAGTGTGAGCACTTCAAGCCGCCCTAGAGGCATCATAAGGAGCTTAGGTTAGTTAGGGGAGAGCCTCAGCAGTTGAGCTTATGTAGCTTCCAGGACAGTTGTTGCTGAAAAACAACAGCTAAGGCGAGGGTAGAGGGTATCACTTGTATAACCCAACATACTCAAAGCATCCTGGAACCATCGAAACTAAGAAAGCCTCCGGGAAACCACCACCTGTGTTGCCCTCTATCTCCTCAATCCTCAACTTCCTCTTCCTTCCCAGACACCTTCTCTAGGCTTAGTTCTTGTAGGAGGTAGTGCTTTATTCTTTTATGAAGGGTGTCTGTTCTATGATGAGCAGCAAATACCTTGTTCTGATTTGTCCTCAGCAGATACAACACTGATCCAGAACACACTTCTTCATTGTTTCTTTGGGACTCCAAATAAGAAAACTAATTTCCTTCCTCCCTGACATCATCTAGTGTACTAGTAGTTCTTTTATAAGAAACACAGGATTTTCTTTCTTTTAATAAATATTCCCCATTCCTTCCCTTCTACCTGACTGTTAGCCTGCCTGTTTCCCTCACACATATATGTGTATTGAATGCAGTACTGCTCAAGATGTAATTGGCCATAACTATTGTGTAACATTGCAGACTCAGACTCAATTTTAACTTCCAAAGAACACTCCCAGTCTACAGAAACTCCGCTGACATTTCCCTGCAGTTGTTTATAAGGCTCACATTTTCCCATCCTGTGGTATTTATTTAATTGGCACTATAAAGCAAACTCTACAGCATTAAATATTTGTAGTGGTTTGAATAAGAATCCCCATAGACTCCTAAGTTTGAATACTGGATCCCAGTTTGTAGAGCTGTTTGAGAAGGATTAGGAAGCATAACTTCATTGGAGGAGGCAGGCTTTTGGTTTCAAAAGACTGAAGCCATTCCCAGGGTACTCTCTGCCTCTTCCTTGGAGAACAAGATGTGAATTCTCAGATGTTCCTCCTGCCACGCCCCTGCTCTGCAATAATGGACTCTAACTCTCCGAAACCGTAACCCCAATTAAATGCTTTCCTTTATAAGTTGCCTTGGCCATAGTTTTTAATCACAGCAATAGAAAACTAACTAAGATAAAGCCGGGCATGGTGGTACATGCCAGTAATCCCAGCACTTTCAGAGCCAGAGGCAGGAAGCTCTGGTCCACAAAGTTAGTTAGTTCTGGGCAGAGAAATCTTGTCTCAGAAAGAAAGAGAGAAGGAAAAAAAGAAAAGGAAGGAAGAAAGGAAGGAAAGCAGGAAGGAAGGAAAGGAGGAAGGAAGGAAAGTAAGAAAGAAGTTGGCACCAACCCAGGCAGTGGTGGTGGACACCTTTGATCCCAGCACTCAGGAGGCAAAGGCAAGCACATCTCTGTGAGTTCAAGGCCAGCCTGATCTACAGAGTTAGTTCCAGAACAGCCAAACACAGAGAAACCCTGTCTCAATAAAAAAAAATAGTAAAACAAACAAACAGAAAGTGGTGTTGGCACCAGAGATTAGACTATTGCAATGACAGACTTGACCATGTGGGTTTGTTTTGTATTGATTTTGGTTTTTTTTGTTGTTGTTGTTGTTGCTGTCTTTTAAAAATATGCAAGAGTTTGGTATTTTTCACCAAAAATGTGTTTGAATGCTATAAGCAAATATAATATATAATAAAGCATCCTAGTAGGAGCTTGCTGAAAGCAGGGTACACTATGCAGGCTGATCTCAAGGGGTTTCAGGGAGGAACAAAATCAGCAACTGTGAAATTTTGTCAAAGGATGTGGCTGCTTTCCTAACTTGTCCTACAAATTTGCCTGAGGCTAAGTTCAAAAGTAATGGACTAATTTCTTTAACGAAGAAGATTTCAAGAAAGCCTAATATTTACTCTGTCGCATGATTATTAATGATCACTCTTATGCAGATCTACAATGAAAAATAACAATTGAAGCAGAAATAAATTCAAATGTGTAGTTTAAACAGAAAAACACACAGAGAGAAAGAACCAGAGAATTTAATGTTGGAGCCAAGGCTTGTGATGAAAGAGATAAGAAAAATAAGGAGAGGTTTGATCTAGATGGAGTAAAGAAAGGGTGCTCTCACACTGAGATAGAACCCAGCTAAGTTGGAAACTTGTAAAAAGGAAATGTTGAAGAAATTTCCTGCTCCTAGACAGCAACAAATGAAAGCCCTGTGAACGTGATTCAAGATGCCAGGCACCATTCTAAGAGGGCAGCACAAGCCAGCAGTGTTGTCCACATGCTGCTGGTTTTAGTCATGACAGATACATGAGTAACAGGTTGTGGGATCTTAGAAGGAACTACTACGATCGGGCATGGTGCAGGAGACATCCCTGCATGGAGGCCATGAGAGGCCAGGACAAGGAGCTGTAAGAGTGAAGTGTGCATCACATTGAAGGCCCCAAGATGGTAGTGGTCACAGAGCCATGGGATAGCTGCAGTGGATACAATCTGAGATAGAGTAGTATGTTGCATGCAGCAAAACTGTGAAGAAAAAGCAACTCTTTGTCATGAAACAAAGAGCTACAAGATTTGCTAGGTTTCCACATTACCTCAGTACAGTATTTCTTTGGTATGGCCCAATTCACCCTCTTTGGAATGTTAACTATATTCTATGTGATTACCTGTTGGAAGCATATGATTTGGGTTTTGATTTTACAGGAGGCTACAATTGAGAGATTACCTTGAATCTCAGAAGAGACTCAGGACTTTGGATTTTCAACAATGTTGAGACTGAACAACTATGCCAACTTTTAACTTGGACTAAGTGCATTTTGCATTATGAAACGACCACAAGCTTATGGGAGATGTCCATAAGACCATATGTTTGAATACTTAGTCCTCAGTTTGTGAAACTACTTGGGAAGGATTGAGAGGTTAGGCCTTGGGCATCATTTACTAAAATGTTCCCAGAGGCATGCTACTTTGCATTACTGATTTTAGCCAGAAAAATAAACAAGAGTTTTAAAACAGTGAGTATGAAACTAGATGTTTCTCTACAAAATGTAATCAAAACAATGCATCAGACAAAGAAAATAAGTTTTATTGTTTTCTGTGTGTTTGTTTGTTTTAGGAGGACTTTTTAGGGGCAAGGGAGTAGGCATTAGTCTCAAGCAAGCATAACATATAAAACTTGCCCTATTTGTGGTTCTTCAGCTGTTATAGCTTACTCATTTAACTTGTATTTCTTGAGTAGACACACAAAGAAAATGATATTAATATCTTAGAGTAGAGCATGATGTTATCTCATTAAAAATCATCTTGAGTGAGGTGACCCAGATGCAGAAAGACACACATGGTATATACTCACTCATAAGTGGATATTAGACATATAATGTAGGACAAACATACTAAAATCTATAGTCCTAAAGAATCTAAATAACAATGAGGTCCCTAGGAATGATGCTTAATCCTCATTCAGAAGGGGAAACAGGATAGATATTTGAAGTAGGAGAAGAGAGGGAACAGGTAAAGAGTCTTCGACAGAGGGCCTCTGAAAGACTCTACCCAACAGGGGATAGAAGCAAATGCTGAGATTCATAGCCAAACTTTAGGCAGAGTGCAAGGAACCTTATGGAAGAAAGGAGAGATAGAAAGACCTGGAGGGGACAGGAGCTCCATAATGAGACCAACACAGCCAAAAACATGAGCCCTGGGGCCCCTGTAGAGACCAATACCCCAACTAGGGACAATGTATGTAAAGGACCTAAAACCCCTGCTCAGAAGAAGCCAATAGGCTGCTCAGTTTCCAAACGGGTTGAATAGTAAGGGGAACAGGGTCTGTCTCTGACATGAACTCGGTGGCAAGCTCTTTGATCACCTCCTCCTGGGAGGGTGCAGCCTTGCAAGGCCACAGATGAAGATGATGCAGCCAGCCTTGATGAGACCTGATAGGCTAGGGTCAGACAGAAGGGGAGGAGGATCTCCCCTATCAGTGGACTAAGGGAGAGGCATAGAGGGAGAAGATGGAGGGTGAGTGCCACTGGGAGGAGACCAGGAAGGGTGCTACAGTGGGGATACAAAGTGAGTAAATTGTAATAAATTATAAATAAATAAACAAATAATAGAAAAATGTGATAGTGCATATTATTTAAAAAGAACTAAAGTGAATTTAATGTATTTCCAATCCTTAATTTTCAATTATATAATGAGTATACCAATACTAGTGAAGATGTTCATTAATAAAAATTCCAAAGTAATCACTTAATTTTACACTATTAATTAAAAGAGAATAAATGTGTGTATATATACATATATGAAAATATTAGACTATATCAACTTTATTAGTTACGTGTATATTAGCATTATATAAGTAAAATATGATTTTAATACAAACATTACTAAAATATATACAGTCATATTATTACACTGCAATAACAATAGTATTGCTAATAATAAATCAATAACACAATATTAATAATGCTACCTAAAGTATAATACAATAATGCTTAATTTTTTATTAAGTAATTTATTTATTTTTATATTAATCACAGGTTATGAACTTTGTATCCCAGCCATAGCCCCTCCCTCATTCCCTCTCACTCTCCCCATCCCTCCCTCATCTCCTTCCTGCCCTCCTCCAAGTCCACTGATAGGGGTGGACCGCCCCCCACCCCTGCTTCCATCTGAACGTAGCTTATCAGTTCTCTTCAGGGCTGGCTGCAATGTCCTCTTCTGGGATCTATCTAGGCTACTCCTCCCTTGGGGGAGGGAGGAGGGTGGAAGAGCCAGCCATTGAGTTCATGACAGAAATAGTCCCTGTTCCCCTTACTAGGGTATCCAGTTAGATACTGAGCTACCATGGGCCACATTCAAGCACTGGTTCTAGGTTATATCCATACATGGTCCTTAGTTGGAGAAACAGTCTCATAAAAGACCCCTGCACCCTGCATCTATTTGGACTTTGTTGAGCTCTTGTCCTCGCCAAGTCTTACTAACTCCCCCTTCTTTCATATATTTCTCTGCACTCTGCTGAAGGCTTGGTTGTGAGTCTTAATATCTGCTTTGATACATTGCTATATGGGGTCTTTCAGAGGCCCTCTGTGGTAGGCTCCTGTCCTGTTGCTTGTTTTCTCCTACATTCAATGTCCATCCCATTTGTCCACCTAAGCAAGGCTTGATCATCCTACCCTGAGTCCTTCTTCTTGCTTATCTTCCCTAGGTGTATAGATTTCAGCATGTCCATCGTATCCTATATGTCTATATAAGTGATTATATACCATGTGTTTCTTTCTGATTTGGGGATACCTCACTCAGGATTATCGTTTCCAGGTCCCACCCTTTGCCTGTGAATTTCATGTGACAACACATGCTCAAGAGGTTGTGGAAAAAGGGGAACCCTCCTCCATTGCTGGCGGAATGCAAATTTGTACAACCACTCTGGAAATCAATTTGGCACTCTCTTAGACAATTAGGAATAGTGATTCCTCAAGACCCAGCTATACCACTCTTAGGCATATATCCAAAAGATGCTCAAGTACACAACACGGACATTTGCTCAACCATGTTCGTAGCAGCTATATTCGTAATAGCCAGAACCTGGAAACAACCCAGATGTCCCTCAGTCAAGGACTGGATACAGAAATTACGATACTTTTACATAATGGAATACTACTCAGCAATTAAAACGAGGAAATAACGCTTAATTTTTGATAGATTTTTATCTACCTAATATGAACAAACTAATACAATTTTCATGGTTATATTTGTTTAAAATGTTCATATAGATCCCTTATGAATATCTATGAAGATGTCATAGGCATAAATAACACATCTGAATTATCAAACAACTGGGCTGTTTTCCTCAGAGCTACGATCATTCTGAAAAGAATGTTTCTCTTCTAGAATAGGGAGTCCATGAGGCTGTGTTTTGTGTCTTTTTAACAACGAAATGATACTCAAATCCAATACCATTTTGGAAAAGGTTTGTTTGCACAGTTCCCCGGTCCTCAGCATTGCTCCTGCTTCTGAATCACCCAGAAGGCAACATTCTTCATCTGGGATTTTGAAGGACTGTGTGGATGATCAGGCTTTCTGAGAAAAATTAGCAACTCACCCATAACAGAGATTCCTATCCATTATTAAGGAATTATATTTACTTTCTAGCTCTTCACCAGCACCAGCAAGCTTGAAAACATATTCTAAGACTATGTCATGTTACAACTTGAAGGTGACCAGAGTACTTATTCTCTGTCACATTAACCTGTGTGATTGTCTGTGTAACATTCCGATGTGAAATCGCTGCACACTGACTCTGTTCCTGCTTTCAGGGCCTGCTGTTGACAGTTAGGATGCTCAGTTCCATCAGCACAGGGACAGTACCATCCCTCTACAACATTTACCTCTGTGCTTCACTAGCGAGGTCAGATATGGGGGATGATCACAATGCATTTGATAACAGAACAAATGAACTTGCAGAAAACAAAGTATTAATCAGAAGTCCTCATCCCTAGTAAGATACATCAATATGTGTTCAAAAATTATGAAGAAAAATTAAATAGTCTCTTGGTCTTGAAAGTCAGTTATATTCTGAGCTTAAGAATGTTCTTATCAACGTAAACAAGGCTCATGTGAATCCAGAGACTGAATCAGCATGTGCTAAGCCTGCCCAGGTCTGCACCACGTCCTCTGGGTATGTATTAGGGCTTCTAGTCTAGTGGTTTTTTTTTTCCTTCTGTTTGATTTGTCCAACTCCAAACTTTTTGTTTGATCTTATTATATTTCATTTTGTTATAATTTATTATTTTAAGAAAGGGAGTGTTAGAATTCTAAGTCAAGAAAGATGTCTTGGCTTTATTTTCTTAAAACTAGAGATTTGTATTGTTGCCAGAATTGTAAATATTATCCAACCGTGTGATTAAACCTAACTTCATTTTTCTTTTTTTAAAATTATTTTATATTATTTTATTATTTTATTTTATATTGGTGTTTTGCCTTTATGTATGCTGTGTGAGGGGGTCAGGTCCCCTGGAACTGTTGGTACAGACAGTTTTGAGTTGCCATGTGGGTGTTGGGAGTTGAACCTGGGTCCTTTGGAAGAACAGCTAGTGTTCTTAACCATTGAGCTATCTCACCAGCCAGATTCCATTTTTCTAAGAAAAGTATTTTGTACTAACAGTGGGAAGGGATTGATGGAAATGATAAAAATATAATATGGATTATGAAGTTGTCATAATGGAAATACGTATTCTCACAGAGCCCAGTATATAAGAGATCTATAATGCTTATTTTCTTTCCCCTACACTTAAACATGCTAAGAATAAAGAGTTACACATTTATTGAACTTGGAATAAGTAAACAAAAAGACCTGAGTTTTAAATTCTCCACTAGATCATGATGTAACATCATGATTCTGTAAGACCTGTTTATATGAACCTTCCTCATACCAGAGAAAGTTGCGCTGAAGAAAACCAGGAAGTTTCACACAAGTTCAGTCCTTTAAACTTCAGAGTAAGTTTTTCACATGGGAAGACCATTATTTTAAAAATATAAACCAAAACAGGTGGGAAATAAAAGACAGAGTTGTTGTGAGAATAAAGGGATACTAAGCCTATTGCTGCTGAGGAGTTTGGCCGCTGTAGGTTCTGTTTTAGCCCACACTGTGGACTCCCAGTCTGATCTAACTACTAGCATGAGTTTTGGTGTCTGTTTGCAGATGTAGTTGAATTATCAATCCGAACAGACACACAATCCGGGTCCAATGTCACTTCTCCTCATTATGTTAATAGTTAATACATGCAAATGAAAACACTCTAGCAATTTGATTTCTTTGAAGATAGTTTGCATATTGTCTTAGCCATAATGACTGTACACTTCTCTCAGCCTCCATTTATGCAAGGGGAGTGTAGTTCGTTTTTATCAGCTCAAGTTCATTTTGGCTGCTATTGGAATGTATGTGCATGTTTCTGTTTTACCTTTAGCCTAATTACCATTCAGGTACCATAAGCAGATTTTTCATGCTATTGGTGTTTTTCTTAATTAAGAAACAAATGAATGCTCCCTAGCAAATAGATGGAACAACAGACTAAGATGCCAGGGGCTGGTGTTCTCTTTCTTAATTGAAGCAATTCTATTGTTTGGTGTCGGCAGCGAGGGCAGGAATGTCATAAGTGTAAAATGTTAATAGTGCAAAAATAACATAAAACTACTTTTAAAAAATAAAGGATGGATACAAAAACTGTTGTAAGAGCTTAGAAAACAGATTTGTATCCATGTATTAATTCTGACAGTAACAAAGTAGTTTCATTTACAGATCCCTCACACTGAGAGAGCTCGTCTTTTTCTACCTGTAATGAAATGTCAAGGTGCTCTCCATATAGCCATGGTCCAGCACTGCAGACTTAAAATAAGAGGCGTGTAACTTTGGATACGGCACTCCCATTTGTCTAGGGGGAGGACAAATTCAAGGAAGCAAAGCTCTCCGACTCTGAGGACCCTTCACTCTACTCACCTGTGACATTTACATGGAGTACCAACTGGCACAAATGTAACAGACTTGGATTTTTCTCTTAAATCAAAGCTGTGGTCAGATACCTTCCATTTGTAACTCCACTGTGCTTTCAGCCTACACAGAGCATCACATGAAGTTACTTGGATTTTTATAATGAAAATCCACTAATGTACTTTAACTAAAACAATAAGCATGAACAGAGATGCCAGGTAGATTGATATGGTTTTGTAACAAAGAGACATTACGAATTTCTATACTTCTGAACTTTTACTGCTATTGATCAACTTGTGCTTGCTAAATTTTAGTTGTCTCAATTGTGTTTTGGTTAAATCCAAGTCAAACACACTAAAAGGTAGAGAATATACATAAACAGTGTTGCTATGAAAATGAATCCTTATGTAGCTAGCTCCTTTTTAGTTTTTTTTTTTGAGGTTATAATAAAATTACCTCATTTCCCCTTTACTTCTTCCAAATTCTCCCTTTTACACCTCCTTGTTCTCTTCTAAATGGATGGTCTACTTTTCCACTATTTGTTGTTGAATACATACACATATATGTATATACATTATATTCCCAAATAGATAAATATAACTAATTCAGTCTGTATAATGCTTCTTGTGTGCAGGTTTTCAGAGCTGACCATTTGGTATTGGGTAACCAATGGCTGTGGTCTGCCTTAGGGAAGCTATTTCTCCTGTTCTCACCATTCCTTCAAAGCCTGTGTGTAGGGATAGTTCTGTGGGGAGGAGGGAGGTGAGGTCTTTTTTCAGTTTTTAAAAATTTATTATTTATTACAATCTATTTATTTTGTATATTCCTGGTTGGCTGTGGCCTCCTCCCCGGTCTCCTTCCCATCCCACCCTCCCTCCTCTCCCCTTTGTCCTTCCTTTAGTCCACTGATAGGGGAGGTCCTCCTCCTCTTCTATCTGACCCTAGCCTATCAGGTCTCATCAAGACTGGCTGCACTATCCTCCTCTGTGGCCTGGTAAGGCTACTCCCCCCTCAGGGAGAGGTAATCAGAGAGCCTGTCACTGAGTTCATGTCAGAGACAGTCTCTATTCCCTTTACTGGGGAACCCACTTGGACACTGAGCTACCATGGGCTACATCTGAGCAGGGGTTCTAGCTCTACATCTAGCAGGGTTTCCATGCATAGTCCTTGGTCCTTGGTTGGAGTATCAGTCTCAGAAGACCTCTGGGGCCCAGAATTTTTGGTTCTGTTGTTCTCCTTGTTTAAGAAAAAAATTTTAAATGTTTAGTACATTCACAAGACTTGAGATTGTATGCAGCAGTCAATCTGATTGGGTTGTTTTTGGTTTGTTTTTTTTTTTTCATTTCACCACTTAAAAATACTGAAAAGCAGAGTTGAATGTTGACTTTCACATCAGTGTCCTTGCTGCAATGTTATCAGAGGATTGACTATGTCCACCAAATAAGGTCACTCACACATTCATAAAGTGTGATGTGATGTGTTGCATTGTTTTTTATCATACCTTTGAAATATGGCCCAGAGACAATACATTTTGTTCTCTCACACAGATTTTCATAAAATTGACATAGTTAGAAAGGGAATGAATGAGGGAGAATTTTAAGTATTGTGATTTACACACAAGTTCTATAACGTGTAAATATAGTGTAGAACAAATAGAAAATCCCATGAGTGTTCCTAGAAACCCAAGAAAGTATAGCATTTTTTTCAAATAATTTATAAGACTACAGATGGTCATTATAAATCTTAATCCAGTAGCAGAACATTTAGAAAATACACTTCCCTTGCCCTACAGCTGTCCGAATCTGTTGCTGTGTCTCTCCACCCCCAGGCTCTGACTTGCTAACATAGTGTCCCTGCCAAATTCTTGGCACTGGATGTGGGGGGAAGAGGCCATACCATAATGTGTTGATAATGAGGAGATAGAAATAGCAAGCCAGCTGTATTGTCCTAATAAAGTATGTCTGGGATTTAGAGACACAACAACTATGTGTTCAGGTCATCCAAATGCATTTCAAACACCTGGCCCTTTTGATGACCTTTTCAGATATCCCCCAAACACATTTTGTATATTAAGTCCAGAACTGGCTGAAAAGGCAGAACAATGAAAAGCTCACAACTTTTCCTATAGCAATTACTACACTCAAGGCATCTTTGGAGTATTTGTCCTCATGCGCATAATTTGTTATTTAATACCAATAAATTAAGCAGTATGATCTACAACAGATTCCCCAGCTTTTTATAAACACTGCTTTGTAGCTATGCATTTTTCAGCAGCATATTCATTTCGCTATCAATTTTTTTATGCAGAATTCCTCACAGAAGTTCAAAATATTTTCCTCTTTGGCAGTACATTATTTATTATTCTTAAAAACGTGTTAAGGTTGTCTGGGAAAAATCTTTCAAATGTTCATTTGGCAAGAACTATCTAACAAAATTCACTGCAACCAGGAAATATTACAAAAAAAACTATTCTGTTTAAATATTTGTTTACTAAAATGGGCAAAGTAGGGAACTTTAACATTATAGCTCAAATACCTAGGTGTATTTACCATTGTGGGAAAACAATTTTTTCTCATGGACTCAATTTTCAGAAAGGCCAATAATAAAGAAAAGTTATTCGTGAAATCTGACACTGTTCTGAACTCTTTCTAACATGGGTCTTTCAATACACTCAATGCCATTGCATAGCTTCCTCTAACGACCCTTGCTTTAAATGGGGAAAACTAAGTGGTAGAATAAATAATTCCCTCAAATATAAAAAGAAGTGGGTGGGTTTGAATTCCAGCACAAAGTGCGGAAATCAGAAGTTGATGGCATGCCACCTACATGGGACATTTTTTAATGAGTCAATCATCTTCAGAACAAGAAGGTGCTGTGTACTCTGTAAAGTACACCCTGCCAAATACTATCTCATAGACAACTACTGTGTTTGGGGGATTAGAAGTTAATATGTACGGTGACCGAAGCCCTCGTTTTCAAGTGTACCCTCTGTAAAGTTATTTTGTAGAGTAATCAGAGCCTGGGGCTAACAGAACTCCATGGGTGGCTAAGAAGAGGCAACATATCATTGGATTGTTGACACCGAGGTCTGAAGGTGAATTCCAGTAACAGTGACAGTCGTGAGGGACATTCACCCCAGATATTTAGTGCAACAATCTGGGCTTTGTCATTTTAACCAGATCATCTTCAATAGCATAACCTGTGAGGCCTAGCAGTGGGTCTGTGTGAGTCTATTTTTAGTACTAACCACTAACTTTATCATCAAGAAAACCACTTGGAGCTTTTAACAGTTGATGGCTGGTACATCAGCAGGACACACGGGAGCCAAAGTTCTTGACAGCAACACATATCTCAAGCCATCAACTCACTTCTCTCTAAACTGTACCCTGTGTGCATAAAGTCATCACAGAATGCTACAAGTACTTATTTCCATCTATGAATGTTCAACTTGTGACATCAGGCTATGTGCTTCCCAGAATAGCTACAAATATAGCCAACACAAAATGTAAACTGACTTAAGACAAACGGAGATGTGTGTGTGTGTGTGTGTGTGTGTGTGTGTGATTTATTTATAACTCGATGAGATAGTTTCCACGTGTGGAATTGGTAGATGACAATGTCCTATCACAATAAAAGGCTGGACACTCCTGGACCCAGCACCTTGACAGACACTCAAAAAGTTACATATAAAACCATAATAAAAATCTTCAATACTATGTAGATTCTTTAGAGTCTATAGGAATGAGCTGGACAAACTGATTCTTTTGGATGTTTGAGTTAAAAAATAAAAAAAAAATTCAAAATGCTATAAGATATTAACACATAGTAGACTCAGCAATATGCACTAGTGTTTCCGAGTTCTAGGGTCCTTTAATTAAGAGAAACAAGTATTTCATAATTTCTCCCAATTCCACATTGTTAATTCTATGCTAACTTTGTGTCACCTCTTAACGTTATTTAAGTCACCATATTTAATTTTCTTTGCCCTTTGTCATAGTTTCAGATGATGTTCATGGTGGCATTTATGGATTCTTACTGTGCCATTTTCCTCGGGGCACTGCTCAAGGTCCCAATAAGTCCCTGGGTTTGCAGTTTTGCCCAGGACATGCACTGCCTCCTTTCTCTGCCATCACTTCCCACATGGGAGCTCGTGAGATGGCTTGGAAGATGTACAAGGATATCAAATCCATTCTAAGATGAAAATTTCAAATAATCTTTTTAAAAAGAGCATCAGAGTTAAAATGTTTGGCCTGGAACCAGTTTTAAACTATGTCTGCTTATAATCATATGCAAAAATGATGAGCATCATAAATTCACTTGGCAAGAAAATGTTAGATTTGGGTGAAAGAATAATGCTTTGGGAGAAAGCAGAACAAAATTCTGAAGTCAGTAAGCAACATAATAGAAGCGAACTTTGTGAAATAGGGCCTAGAACACTACATGGGATATTTTTGTTAAGAATAGATCTTTTGTCCAAAACCTAACGATCATATACTATTACAATGAGGTTAATTACATAACCATGACCTATGCTGAGAGTAGAGAAATACTACACATTTAAAGGAAATGCATTTCCAGTCTCTGACTGTGTTCTTTCCTTTTCTAAAGTAAAAGAGAATTTAATCCCCACTGGAGTTGCCATTTTTGGTGTATTCACACAGATGCTTAGTTGGACGAGACTGAAATTACCATTATGGCAGTTCCTTCCCCCTATGTGAGTGTCTGAATTAGACAGAGCTTTGAACCTTTTGTAATCAGTTCTTTCCTCTCTTTCTTTCCAAACCCTGGGCAGCCTTTCTATTCTCTCAACCACATTGGCAAGGGGATGAGTCATGAGTTGTCCTGGCAATAGACGCTTATTTTATTCCCCAACACCCTGCTACCAATAAGAGAAATTAATAGCAGCACAACTACTATGTTATGGCAATAATATGCGTACTGTCCAGTATTTACCTCTTACCTTTCTTATTGATATTAATCGGTGGCTGGATAAAACCATAATAAATTAAAACTAAACATTAACAGCATGCAGTGGAAAGGAAAACTGTGTACTCTTTTTCATGCTCATGCTCTGATTCTTAGAGGTAAATATCAATAATTTATTACACATATTTACAACAATTTTTCTTAAAAAATAAACATGTATTGGTCTATCTGCTCATGTTTTACATTTTTTTAGTTCAAATATTTTATTTGTTATTTTATGTATCTTTGAAAGATTCCCATATGATTATAGACACAACTCTCTGATTTTCACAGTACATCAGAGAAGTGGGGTATCATTTTATTTAGCCCATCCATATTAATAGGTATTTAGATAATCACTAAGTTTAAATTGTTATAAGCCATAAGGTAATAAGCACATATATGTGGGTATTTGTAGAATATAAGAAATTTCTGGGTCAAAGAGCATATATGCAATTTTAACAAGTATGAACTTTCCTATCATGTTTCATTGAGAATGCACCAACTGGAAATCCCATTATCTAGCAATTGACCCATTTGCTACTGAAAATGTGTCCTTTTCCATATTTGGATATAAAAACTAGGCTAATGCATATAAATAAATGGAAAGCTACTAGCAGAGACAATCTCATGAGTTAAGCACAAACAGATTCAATTAAAAAGATACCACTCAGTTCATCTGTTTTTGTGTGTGTTGTCCCAGCCTCAATAAAATATTCATATCAAACTACTGAATGCAGGGTGATTATTGTAGACATCAGCTATGGTGCAGTTATTAACTCTGTGTGTAAGAGTTAGGCCATAGCACAAAAGGTCTAAAGTTGCATTTGAGATAACAATAATTGTTAAATTTAACAAAATGGAAGTTAACTGAAACTTACTGTCAACTCACAAGTCCCTTGTTCCCTACTATTTAGAAACTATAATTTGGTAAGGTGATGAGATTGTCAAGCAAACTCAATACATGGAAATCAGACTCACTTAAAAATTTGCAATGACCATCAATTACTGGAAGGATGAGTCCAAATTCCCTAACATGCACAGAACGCTCTTTGAAACACAAATCTGGTCTCCAGTTATATTCATTTTTATCATCAGGAACCCAATAGATCTTGGCCACATCATGCTCTGCAATGGGTTTTCTGCTCTTGGTCAAGTTATTGACGTTGGCAAGTTATAACTTCCTTTACATGTTACTAGATGTCTGTGGTGGTTAATCATCCTGATCCCCTTGACAGGAGTCAGAATCATTATGGAAACGTTTCTGGTTGTGTCTGTAAGAGGATTCACATAAAAATTTAACAACCGAGGAAAGACCTACTACGGATGTGAACAATAACAACCCATGGTCAGCCCCAGACTCAACAAAGGCCAAAGTAAGCTGAGCACTAGAGTTCAACTCTCTCTGCTTCCAGTCTGGATACAATGTGGCCAGCTGCCTGATGCCCCTGCTTTCACATCTTCCATGCCTTGTAAAATCATATGCTCAAGTTGTGAGTCGAAGTAAACTCTCTCTCTTTGAAGTAGCTTGTCTTGGGTATTTTGTCATAGGAATGAGAGTAATTCATTAGTTACTGAAAAGTAGTTACTATAATAGCCTATTTGCCCTTCAAAACCAAATAAGTGTGTTTGTGTGTGTGTGGGTGCTATAAAATTACAGTGTGATTACAGATGGCATATAGAGGAGAAAATAAAAGAACATTAAAGGAAACAAAAGATCACATTCTAAAGAGTTAGCTCATGACATGAGAAGCATATGCTAAGAAGCCAGACATGGAAATCTAAGAGATTCAAAAGGAGAGACATCTTGCCAGACTCAAGAAGCAAAAGGCCCCCAAGGGTGTATGTGGTTACATTGCTTGTAGGGACGTGGAGGGAGTAAGCAGGATAGTGATATTTCATGCACCTGCTGATGGAGTAAGCTGTAAGTCCAGGTCATGTAGAATGTGTTAGGCTGTGGCAAAGTCTCAGTAGAACTTTCAGAGGACACTGGAAAGTTTAAAGCAGCAAAGGGGTATAATTGAAATTTTGAAAAAGAAAACGGATTTTGGTATTTAAGGTGAAATTGTCTCTACTTCCATAAGATTACAATAAGAGTGTAGTAACTGTGCAGGCACAGTGGAGCATGACTGTGATCCCAGCTCCAGGGAGGCAGAGGCAGGCAGATCTCTGTGAGTTCCAGGCTAGCCTGCTCTAATAGCAAGTCCAGGACATCCAAGGCTACACAGAGAAACCCTGTCTCAAAATCTCCCCCCCCAAAAAAGAATGTAGCAAGTGATAATATGGATGCTTATAGACAGAACTTAGAGTAACCTTGAAAATTTGAAACCTATTTAGAATATTATGAGAAAGTCTTCCTTAGAAAACTCTTGAATATACAGAAGTTTTGTAAAATGTTCAGAAAGTACTTAAAAGCTCTTCAAAGACTATGGATCCCAAGCAAACAACCCTTTGTTTAATGTTTAATAGCAGTTTTTTTTCAAAGAGAGAGCAATGCACTGTTTCAATTCCTACAATACCTAGTTTATTTCCAAGTAAAAAGACAAGAGAGCAGACCAGTATTTAAAGAAAACAGATTTCCTGAGAGCTGGCTTGGAACCATCCCATATCTGAATGTCTCTATTCTTTCTTCAGAATTGAGAAAGACCAAGAAACAACAAAGTAAATATATTATCATTGCATCTAAATCCTTAAACCCTTCCTCAGTAGGTCCTCCCAAAGTTGGAGGACTAGTCAAAAAATTACAGGATAGGCAACCTTTGTAGCACAACTCTCCACCTAATACCAGGTAATGACAATTTTTAGAATTGATAACATAGTCCTTTGTTTCAATGTTCTACTGTATATTGGAGATATTTAGATACACTTTTGCATATGCATAATTTTTGCATTATGCAAATGTTACCTACCAGTTTTGTTTCAACTTTTATCACCACAAACACACTAGCAATTCATTGTATTTTTATATATGGCATCTGGTAACTGCAATACCACTAGAGTTTTAGATTTTTTTCCAGCTTCATTATAAACTGTTTTTGAAATGGCATATAGCATGATGCAGTAATTCTTTCATTATCAACTTGAGTTTTTTATGTATAAGTAATTATTTTTAAGTACTAATTTGAAAATTGGTACACATGTTAATGTTATACATTCTATGTAATGTTTACATATTATACATGTATAAAGTTTGTACTACAAAACCAGTTAGAATATCAGGATGAAAGAATAGCAAAAATAATAAATAAAGGCAGGAAATCTATGATATTAAATGTACATCCACAGAAAAACAGGTCAATGAACATTGAAGAGCTGATTATTCAAAGAAAAATTAATTTTAACCATACTTCCTCGAATGCAGCATCATTGTAGCCATGTAACTGAGAAAAATATCACCAACTGATATAGTGATAAAACTAAGAAAATCTACTTCTGTTCTCCTTTCACTAATGAAGTAAACACACCAGCTATTAACAAGCTCTACAAAGGACCCATCTTACAAGACACCTACCAGAAAGGTGATCATCACAGTAAAATCGTTAAAGGTATGTTTCTTTTTTTCCTGCTCTATCTTTTCTACAAGAGTTCAACCCTCGCTCAGAAAAACAAACAGGATGGATACTGGGAGAAGGAGAAAACAGGAAACAGATCAGGAGCCTACCACAGAGGACCTCTGAAAGACTCTATCCAACAGTGTATCAAAGCAGATGCTGAGACTCTTAAACAAACTTTAGGAAGAGTGCAGGGGATTCTGTGAAAAAAGGGGGAGATAGTGGGACCTGGAGAGGTCATGAGCTCCACAAGGAGAGCAACAGCACCAAAATATCTGGGCACAGGGGTCTTTTCTGAGACTGACACTCCAACCAAGGACCATTCATGGATATAACCTAGAACCCCTCAGATGTAGCCCGTGGCAGCTCAGTATCCAAGTGGGTGCCCTAGCAAGGAGAACAGGGACTGTCTCTGACATGAACTCAGTGGCAGGCTCTTTGACCTCCCCCCACTCCGGGGGGAGCAGACTTACCAGGCCACAGAGGAGGACTTTGCAGCCAGTCCTGATGAGACCTGATAAGCTAGGGTCAGATGGAAAGGGAGGAAGACCTCCCCTATCAGTGGACTTGGAGAGGGGCATGGGAGGAGATGAGTGAGGGAGGGTGGGGTTGGGAAGGGGTGAGGGAAGGGGCTACAGCTGGAATACAAAGTGAATAAACTGTAATTAATATAAAAAATAAAAATAATAATTTTTAAAAGTTCTTAACATGTCCCTAAGAGTCCTTTAACTTTCCTGACTATCTCTGCATGCAATAATGTATTCATGAGCTCTATGTGTGAACTGTATATGTGTGGATGTTATGTATGTATATAGATATAGATACATAGATTGTTTTGCTCCACATGAATGTATTTAGAAGAAAACAGTTGAAGTTTCTCATAGAAACTTTTTCGAGGTATTGCAAACTATGACTGACAGGCATGTCAGTTGGATGATGTGAAGTGTGGACCACTTCAGGTTTGGACAGAAACATGTCATGTCCATCCCACAAGGCCCATCAGCAATGCAGTACCTTCTGAAACACATCACACTGCTCTTAATCCCCCTGTATTACCTGAGACCCAATTGTGCTTTCTAACTCTAACCCTGAGACATCAGAGGAAGAGGATTTCTAGCAGTGTAGAGTAAAGTGGGTACCCATCTGTCCCACACTTAAATTCAAATCCTAGGTGGGAAAATTCCAGTTCTGAAACAAGTATCAACATTCAGGTAACAGTGGCAAGCATTTTATTCTTGAACTAGCTACTATGCCTCTGTACCTTCCTCTCTGCCTCCCTCCTACTCTATCCTTTCACCATTTCCTTCCTTCTTTCCAAGAAATAAAACTGTATTGCCTATCTTCAAACTCACAAGCTCTGGAATTAAAAACTACAAGACTGTCTTGTAGTATCACACACTGACTAACTTGTGCATTTTGTAAATGATTCTCATATGTATTAAGAATGCATTTCTATGATTAAAATGCAAGTTAACATTTTAATAATCTTACCATAAACAGGATTAAGTAAAGAAACCAAAGCAGTCATTAACTTTGATCCTGTATACAAATTCTTACATCATGGTAACTAAGATTTCTTCAAACTGTGCTGGGTAGCAGAATATTTTTAACCTAAGCTTCTCACAATGTATAATAGGAAGCATGTAGACAAAGTTGAAAACCTAGGGCAGTTTATACAGTAATTTTTTTTTCCCTAAGAAACCCATGTTTCTCCAGAAATTATTGAAATTTAAAGTTAGCTAATTTGTGCTATGATATTATAACACTTAACTAAGATTAAAATTAAGTGAAATAGCTAACCTGTTAGATACTTCAAAGCATATGAGCTATGACACATCAAATAAACACATGCCCTTGTCATCAACAACATGAATATAAAAATAACACATCTCTTGGAAGAAGGAAATAGTCACAATTTTTTTGTTGGTAGACTGACTATCCAGGCGTTTAAAATGACTGTCAAATATCAGGAACTAGACCTCAAAGAAGAAGAATGAAATACTAATATTGCCCCACCTTCCGGGAGTGCCACATTACTTGACACTCCACAGGAAGCGACCTTTTTGTCCTTCAGGCCAGCCTACTGGGCCTCATCTTCTATCGCAAGAGCCAAATCATCTGATCCCAAACTAACTGTCAGCTGCCTGTGATGGTGGGGAAGCCAGACATCAATCAATCAGGTTTTATCAGAGGCTCTCGTCGTTTCTCTGTTGTGCTCATCTTATCATCTGACCCAGTTGTAGCCCTGACTTCAGAAGCTTAAGCAACTTGATGACAAAATATGCGCCTGTTTGTCCGAGATGTACATTGTTAAGGGGTGAGTGATATTTTTAGCATCAACGTAATATATTTGTAAATGAACTCTTGTGTATTTCAGATGTACACAAGTCCTATGCTGGTTAGTCTCCCCTACACATGAAATCTATACTTGTCGGTGGGGGACCTAATATTTCCAAAATTTGCAAGTGTACTTACATAAAAGTGAACCATCACAGAAAAATGTGTGGCTTTTTGCATTAAGTAATCAGAGGGGCTCCCAAAATGAGAACTGGAAAATGTGTCACTCTAAGAAGTGACAGATGATTACAACACAGAGTCGTGAACACTCTGTTGTTTCAAACAAATAAAAGAAATTCTGAAAGTTACAAACCTTCACACATACTTGTATTAACAGTTTCCTAGAGGGGGAATAAAGCATGTTCCAACCATCAATGCTATTGCCAGATCTTTGTTAGCTGATCCACCATTTAATGGCCTGTCACAGAATTTAGTCCCATACATAAACTAGTTAAGTAAGGTGAAATTACAACAGTTTTGCAGACTTCAGAGGAATACATGTGCTATAATTACTGCACAAAACTGAGGAGAGTAAACCATGCATCTATATTGTGGCAATAAATATGTGGTTTAGTATCTGTAGCTATTTTCTTCCTTACCTTTTCTTCTTTTCATTTGAGGAAGCAATTACTTAAACTTTAAGATTTTTCTTAGAACTCAAAAACAATAATCTTAATGATAAAACACCAAGAATTCCAACAATAATCTGCAATTCATCACTTCCATATGTATTTACTGAGTAATAATCTGTTGTAAGAAGCATTTTAAAATATTATATTTATCTACAGAATTTAGTCACATAACCACATATCTTAGTCATGTAATTATAGGTGGAACCACAGAACAAGAAATGCATGATGTATTTGGCATGGACAAAAATTTACATCATAAAATGATTTTGTACAGCCAGAAATGTATCACATCAAATGAACCCCACTAAATTCACATGTTCGTAAGTAAAATTTTGTTTTTCTTAACTGCAAGTGCCTTTGGACTTTAAAGATTATGTCTGTTTATTTATTTATTTATTTATTTATTTATTTATTTATTTATTTATTTATTTATTTTGTAGGGGAAGGAGAATGTATGGAGGTCAGAAGACAACTTGCAGGAGTTGGTTCTCTCCTTCCAATATGTGCATCCTAGAGATCTAACTCCAGTTCTCAGGCTTGCTGGCAAACAGTCTGAGCCATCTTGCCATCCTGACATTGGATTTCTTAGCACACAGCAAGCAAAAATTCCTATCTCATGCAGCAGTCTTACATTTTGGATTTATTACATGGAAAACTAAACAAATTTCCACTGGCAATCTGAAAAGAATTTCTTCTGCACTATTGTAAGAACTTTAAAAGACACTTTTGAAATGGCTCTTGTGGAACAGATATGGTGGAAACAGTCTACAACATGGCACTGAATAGAAGGTATTTGACTAGCATGTGTGAGTTCCTGGATGAGATCTCATCTCCAAAAATGATTGATCTATGACACAAGTTTTATGAGTTAGTTATGAATGAGATATTTATTTGAATTATATCATAAGGGTTAAAGCCACTTTCCTAAAGAGTGAGCAAATCCAGTAAGCAAGGGAAACATGGACAATATTGATGGACACAAAGGATTATTTACAATTCATGTTTATTTAGACTTTCTGAAAGTTAATTATCTTAGCTACTTTCTGCATAAATGTAGACAGGTTGAGCTATCCTTTGAACTTGAACATCTGTCACTAATATATTTTTAACCTTTGACTTTCCAGGTCATTGCAAGCTCCAAAATTTTCAGGACATTGCCTCAGTTAAATATACATGTATTATATGTATTATATATACATATTTTTAACTGGGGCAATATATATATATATATATATATATCCTTCATCAAGAATACACCACTAAAGAGCATAAAAGATGAAAATTAAAGTTAGAGTTTCCAGAATAATAGGAGATGAAGTATAAATATTCCCTTCCAACTCTGAATTGTGTAATTCATTCTTAATTCAGGTTAAAGACTTCTGCAAGTCAAGTGACAAATAAAAATTTTAAAGATTATTCCTAGAAATATGCCAATTAATTTATGTTGAAAAGTCTATTTTTAATAAAGTCTTTTATGTATAGTGTTATATAGATCTTAAGCAAAAAAATTTTACTCTCTCAAATAAGAGATGCACAAATCTAAATTAATCTATATCTTCAAAAGAATTTATAAAAAATGAATATCAGCTAAAAGACGATGGTAAATCTTCTGACAGAATCCAATTTAAGAATAATTTTAATATTAGTTTAAAAATTAAAATATAGTGTCTCATTGAGATTCACAAAATTAACAGCTGTTGTAAGGACCCTTACAACATATATATACATATTTGCATTAGACTATATATATAAACCTTCCTTGCACAGATATATGTGAGTTGTCAATAGTAAATCTCACATTACCAAGAGCAAAATTCTGTTCATGAAAACATCAAGTTAAAAATAATTCAACATGTTACATCAATTTAAAGAAGGAGCATTTTCATAAATAAATAAAGGTAAAGAGCACAGTTGCAAAAGAGCAAATGAAATAAAGGCTTCTTTTATATGAAACATTACGCTGGTAATAACATTGTCCCTGCTTTATATACGTGGAGTGTTAATTAAAACATCAGATAAAATTAGGATTGCCCTTGTAAGCTATTGAAAGGGTGTGTACTTTAAGTTTTGTGTGAATAATGCCTGGGATAATTTGTAATGTGGTAAAGTTTTAGCTACTAGGCTCTCAGTATTCATTTTTACAATCTTCATGGTCATGAGATTCACATATAATTTTCCTACATACACAGATGTAAGCTGATTTATTGCCTGTAATCTTAAGAGTACAGCATCCCAGGGATTGCTTCATAATCTAGAGTTTCTTCTCTGAATTCACTTTTTCTAAACACATAAATAACATGTTAGCAATGATCACACTTTTGTCAAAATGCTCATTGTAAATGGTCAGTGCATCTTAAGAAGATATGCAAGATAGTATGCATTTCATTTCATAGTTTTAGGAACCTGTGGGTCTTTTTAATCTTTGCAAGTATTGAAGGACACTAATATTTTCAGCTCAGTCTTTAGACTTTTCTTTATTAAAAATACATTTGTAAATATTACGATATTCCCAGGTAAATTTCTTCCTGTGACTTGTAAACCCTCTTTTATTAGACCCGGGACACATTGTCTTATGCTAGTCATGAGTGAGGTGAAGCTGGACCTTGATGGTACTGTTGTAATGTGGTAGAAAGCATATTAAGGACAGAAAGGAAAGACTGAAGAGGCTGCAGAAATTTCCTTGTATTTTAACATGCGAAATCTTGGCCCTAACTCATTCTACCTAATAATTCCCATACACTATAAGTGTTTCTCAAAGACACTCAGAATTAAAGCTTTAAATAATCCTGACTAGAGGAGCCTCCGCCTTTTGTAACCTCAAACAGACAGGTTGACAGCAGGGGTACAGTACCCTATCAGGCGAGCCTCTCCGCATTAATATTTAAATCTTACCTATCCCTGCTGATTGGAATTCAGCCTCTACTCACAAACAAAAACTAAATCAATGTTCTTAGAGTTCAAACTAGATCCCTAAACAGTTTGCCACTCTCTATGCACTGATAAGATAAACTTTCTTTGACCCAAGAGATGAAGTTGCCATGACGATCAGAGAGTCCACTTTCTATATTGATATTTTGCTGATGTAACAACAAATAGAACCAGATCCCAGTGCTGATAATGGTGATTAATTAATACTAATATTGATCCCTACAAGCAAGAGACAAGGCTATTAACTTGAAGCCTGAAAAGTCAATTGTTACCTGTGGCAGAGATACTAGAAGCTGATTTGGAAGCATAATAAACAAATGTGCTATCTTTATGCTAATACCTTTAAAGAGTGAGTTCTTTACAGAATGCCAAACATTGCGATATCTGGGATTATTAATTTAATGACATTTTATATTTAAATATACAAACCCAGTAAGTGATACATACTTACCACTTAATCTATGGTGGAAACACATCCTCTGGCTACTGAAGTCAGAGACTTCTGTTATTTATTTGCTGAGAGAATGAAGTGATAATTTCACACAGTGGAAAGCACTGAATTAGTCTGGGTTTCAAAAATATCAGCTGTGTTCCAAAATGTCATACTAGCCCTGTGGAATTGAGAAAGCAGCAATCTATCCAAGGGACTATATCTAGTGTCCTATAAATTCCAGTTTACAATCCTATTCACACTGTTAAATGGACAAAGACTGTATTTTAAAAGGAAACATATGTATATGTATATATACATGAAAAAATGTAATGTTGAATATATATTTATATATATATATATTTTTTTTCACAATATTTAGCCTAACACCGAAAACCTTTCTCTAAATGGTATGACTTTAAAGCAAGCAAACAAACAAACAAAAATCCTTGAATCACATTAATGATATTCAAAGGAAAGTTCATTTGGGAATGTATTTACTTGAATCTCAAATCACAGAATCACAATTTTTTAATTAATTAATTAATTTTCTGATTTAATATCTTTTGAGCAAAGGTCCATATTTAAATAAGAGTGATTAAAATGTAAACAGCAACCCATTGATTTGCCTTGCTCATACAGAAGAGCAAAATTACTGATATGAGAATTCCATAAAACTAGCCCCAACATACTTCTCTTCAGCTAATACATTAGGCTAAATATTGTTCTGTCAAAACTTTTTCCAACGGCAATAAGTAGTGAGACAAATAGACAAATAAGTAGATAATTAAAGTTACAGGTCTTTTCTTAAACTATCTGAAGGATGGGAGATCATGCCTAACAGTCCACACCTAGCCTAAGAAGAATTATGAGCGAGACCTCGCATAGCTCAGAACCAGCACATGTCTACATTAACTCACATAAAAAGTTGACTTAATGAAC
>CM053752.1:54737897-54748955 GCA_028658305.1 Pachyuromys duprasi
TGGCCTCCACCAGCCTCTCTGAGAACTTGATGCCCGGTTACCAAGAGCAGCTCCCAAGAGCAGCAGGCCATCGGTCAAGACAACAATGACAACAATCATACTAAGCGTCCACAGGAGGGGATTCTCCGGGTAGGCTCCGAGATAAGAAGCGGCGACGACTGCAGCAAAACGGAATTGAAATTAACAAGAAATCAGGGAGCAGGGAGACTGGAGGAACCGACAGGGCTGCGGCTGCCTTGCGCTCCGGCTGGCCATGAGTCCGTCTGGGGCCATCTGGTTGCCCCTCTCTGCTTTCAAAGTTTGACAAACCCCTAGGATCAGGAGCCTTTCGCCCTGAGCGTCTTCCACCCTTCCTGCCGCGTGCGCTCCTCTCCCAGGAACCGATCCCACCAACTCCGGGTCCCGCGCGCAAACTTACGTTTGATCTGCCTGGGTTTGCTCTGCTTTCGCCGGGACATCTCGGCTGCGGCCGCTGCCGCTGGGGCTCCCGCGGTGTCCGCGGTCCCTGTTATGCTTCCCCGGGCTGTCGCCGCCGCTGCCGCTGGCCAGACTCGGGCCGCCGCCGGCCGGACTCCAGGTGCTCTGTGCGCGCGGGATCCCGGCGCTGGGCTCCTCTGGGAGCCACGGATCCACGGTTGGAGATGAGCAAGCGAATGAGAAACCCGGAGAAGGGGGCAGAGTGTGACAGGGAAGAAGGGAGGGGGCGACGGGGAGAGCAATGGGGCTTGGGGGGGGGGGGAGGATGGAAATCTAGGAGCGATCGGCCAGGGAGAGAGAAAAGGGGAAGAAGGGGGTGGAAAAGGGGGGGTAAGAGAAAGAAGAGGTGGAGGGAAGGGAAGGGGAGCGCGCGGAGGATTGGGGCTGCGAGGGGCGGAGGGTACAGGAGGAGGCGCGCGCTCGCTCCCCGGGTCCCCCGGCTGCCGGGCAGAGAGACTCAGGCGCCGCCGTCGCCGCTCCGGGCCGCGCCGCTCTCGCACTGCTGCGGGAGGTGGCGAGGCGCGCGAGGGAGGGGCGCGCCCGGGCTATTGGGAGGGGAGACTATGCCATCAGCGAAAGGAGGATTGGCTGCATCCAAAGCCAGTCCGGATGCAAACTCACAGCCCGGCCTAGGTCGCGTGGAGTCCAAGGGGCTCGCGGCGTGGGTGGGAGTCGAAGGAGTTGATGGGGGTGCAGGGAGACGTGAGATTTGGAGGGGGGCCACCGTCTGCATTTGTCACCGCGTCAATGCTGGGCAGCTGCCAGCCCACCCTTCCCCCGCTCCCCTTCCAGCAACTTCTTCCAACAGCCTCTTCCAAAGGACCCTCTAACTCTCCTCCCTAATGCCTCGCCCATCTAGCAGGGCACAAAGAAATCTCAGTCTCCTTCCATAAACTTTGTGCTTCCAGTTACCGCTCCCCTCCAGGAGCCCCCGCCCTCCGCCCTTCCAGTTTCTTGGCAGGAAGGTTAGGCCACTGGCAAAGTCCCCGGGCGAAGGCCAGCTGATCACAAATGCCAACTGTGTGTCTTGGGGCCCGTTAAGTCCTCTCATCTGCCCGGGCTCTCAGGAGACCATTTCATTGCTGACAGTTCCTGGGAGAGTGCTGCAGACGGGACCATCCCCCACTAGGCCCATAAGATTGGGGTGCTGAGCTGCACTCAAAGCGCTTTTCTGCATCTTGCTTGAGAGTTTCCATTTGAAATAATAAAATCCCGTTATCGGGAGTCAGGCAGATATTTTTCTCGCTTCCAAAAGGACTGTGGTTAGCTGGATGACTCGCTGTAGGTAGGAAGGGAACTATCATCTCTAATAGGAAACACTAACTTTTTACAAAGTCTGTGGAAGTTCTGCAGCTCCACCCTGCCCCCATGACCTTCCATTCTCTTAGATCTGCCACACCACGGGGAAGCACCATGGAGCTAATAACAGATTTGATCTTGTCATAATTTTTCAATCAGGTAAGACCCAACAACTATTTCCTGGTTCTTTGGTTTATTGAGTTCTGTTTCTTTCATATTCATTCATTGTATGTTTACGATTTGAGAAATGGCAAGGCACAAGAGAGCATTATTTTGAAGTGATTGCATACAATTATTTTAGTTAAGTTAAGGTGAGTGAGGTTAGCTTCGTTTTACACAGTTCTGTATACACTGAGTACTAAATGCAATTCTTTCAGGTGTGCTAGAAGGGGTAGGGTTGTGTGGAATCAGCTACTTTATGTAATTAGTGTTTACCAATTAACTCCTATGTAGTTGACCTGCATTCCCTAGACAATGCCAAAGTTTTCTTCAGGAGGCTGTGGAATTGTCAGCTCTGACCTGAAATTGTGTCCCCTTTGTCTGGTGGACTATCATCTTTGTGAACATCATCAAATGATGCTCTCACAGGGTCTAGGGTCAGCATAAAGCCCAGGTTGGCTGAGCATAATGCAGGATGTTCCCTGTGCAAGAGGCGCGTCATTTATCACTCCATCAGGACATCTTCTGAAAGGTGTAAAGAGTTACCTCGTGAGAGGTATGTCTGAGCAATACCTTCAGCACAAGGCTGACAACCAATTGTGACTTTTATTACATCACCATTAGCTCTATGGCCATATGAGGTTATAACAGTACAGTACACGTTCCTTTGCGATGGAAAATGCGCTAAATGACCACGTCTCTGCCCTGAAAATCAAACAGATTAAGGTAGTAAGTACCATGAAAAGCAAGGTTATTTGTACTTGTGGGATGAATCAGCAGAGACCATGGCTTCCCCCCCCCCTTCATTCTCAGTTCATTACAGCTAACCTGATGTGCTCAGAAGCTTCCAATTGGATTCACTGTACATTACAGTTTCTGTAGATTTTTGACATATTTGTCTGACTTATATCACCCAAAAGGAATGTCTACTGGAATTAAAATAACGCCACAGTTAGTGTTTCTTTTGGCATCTGAAATAGTTAAATATGCAAAGCAAAAGAGAAGCAAATAAATCTCAGAGCTAAATATTATGTTTAAAAGCTTAAAGTAACAAAAGTCAGGAAATTTCAGGCAAGATTGATAAAATAACCAGAGTATGTTATTATAAATAGTATACTAGTTTGTGCAAATGCATAAATGTATATCAATTCTAGTCCCTATGAGTGAAATAAACTGAATACTCCTACAACTATTATCTCATCGTTTTTAAATGAGACTATGAATTATATTTAAGGTTCGATTTTTATTTTCTCTGCTTTAACTCACCGTAGTTATAAAATGAAAAGACGGCAGAACCTATAAGCAATTATCTCTGTCCAAATGGATCTAGCAGCTAGCTCCAAACCATAGTTACATAGCTACCAAACAATGATTATGAAAACCACAGTTCAGCAAAGCATCAGGAAACGATATTGCAAAACCACAGCAACAAATGTGTCTGTGATATTGAAAACCACAATTCACAACTAATACCCCGTGTCGCCAATGACTATTAACTATACATGTGCAAATGTGTAAGTAACCGCACAAAATAATTTCTCATTTACTTAAAAATGAATTATTCATTTTGAGACTCGCTGACTTAATATCTACATATTGGTTTATTTAGAAAAGTTTCTGCTTCTCATAAGAAATCCTTTTAAATCCCATATAAAACGATAGTTAATTTATAAGCAGAGAACATGTAACTCTAAGTAATAGCTTCTCAAATGTTTAAAGGCTTGATCTGCAATCAATCTGAAATGAACACCTACCTCTAGCTAGCTAGTCTTCTCCCTAACGTCTCAGAAGTAAAACAAAAATGCATCTTAGCATAGAATGATTAGGAGAGAAAGAGTAGAATTTGATTACAAATTCAATGAGAGGATATATATATATATATATATATATATATACTTAAATAGTTCCTCCTAGCCTGAGATCATATATCCAACAGCAAATGAAATGCCATTTCCAAAATGATTGTGTTATGAAAAATCAAGTGTTCACTAACAGATGAGTTACATGATATTATTTACAATTTTATAAGGTTCATATAGTTTTAACATTAATAAAAAAATGCCCAGTTAAACATGAGTGTCAGATGACAAAACATAAATTATTCAGGATAAGTATGCTTCATACACTGTTTAGTACTTACTGACCCTAAATCATACTTGCAACTTATTTAAAATTCAAATTTAACTGGATATTTTGTATTTTATCAGGAAAACTTACAAATGTACCATTTTAGCACTTTCATATGCATGGATGTTTACAGTACTGTTTATAGAAAAGGTACAGAAACCCCAAAGTACTTCCTGTAGTCATAAATTTATTTAATTCTTGATTGATATAATATTTATGCAAGGTGAGCTAGAAGGTACAAATTTCTCTGAAAAATATGCTAGTTTTTGGCACAGAACAGAAATGCAGCTCTTGGAATAACTGGATTCATTTATGTCTTCTTTATTCTGGGATTTGTTTTTTAAATGAGTCATTTTTTTCTCCAAGGGATCAAGAAATTGATAAAGCAACCTCCCAGACCACGTCTAATTAGACAGTAAGCTGCCCTCTCTATTATGAAAGTAATAGTTCATAATAAGCCTGAATGTTTGCCCTCGAGTCACAATCATAAGTTTACCTACCTTTGGTTTGAGATTATAACAATGACTTGAACAAGAATGCACTGTGAAAATAGTGTTTATTAATCTTGATTTTAAAAATAATTTCAACAGTTTAAAAATAGAGATCAACAGTTTCATCTAAAGGGCATTCGTGTTTCATATCTATGAAAATGACTACTTGCCTGTTGCAAAGAGGGCTCTGAAAACATTCAGTCACTCAACTTTATGAGCCTATCAATGCCTACCAGGAGTTTGTATGCACAAATAGTTTCCTAAGTGTGTCCACTCAGTTTATCAGATTATCAAAGATATATGAAAAATATCTCTGTATCATTATGGTTTAAAAATCTTAGTTCTCATTATTTTCAAGAGCTTATGAAACTCAGGAACCTAAAGTGAGTATGATTTAAGATGTTACTTATTGTGCCCATCCTTTGCATTCAAGTTGCTTTTCTGATAGAAAATAATCATGGAGTTACTCCCTTTAAAAGAGAGAGAGCTTTGTTCCTAAGACTGTATAGTGAAAACTAGAACATGTACAGTAAAGCGTAAAGGAGCGCCTTCCTCAAAATGTGCAGACATCAGTTACTGTCATATTCTGTTCTGGTAATATTATTGTATTTCTAAAGAAACACTAACACCTTCTCTTTCTGCTCCTCCTTCCTTTTTTCCCATCTCCTCCTCATTATTATTATTTAGGCATGAATTGCAAATATGGCCCTTCTCAATCCCCAACCAATCAAAACATTCCACGTGTACATCTGATGCGATTATCTTCTATTCTATGTTGTTCCTGTCACAGGAGGCTCTGAGAGTTTCCCCTAAAACCTCTGAGAAACTGGAGTTTCTGTCCTCTTAGTTTCTTCACTGGGAAAATGCAAATAAGAAATTGCTAGTGGTCATATTTATGGAAACTTTCCAATGTCAACACTTCATTTTTCAGTCTTACCTTGATGCAGAATACAAGTAAAAACACACATCCACACTTCATGACTTGTTCTAGACCTCTCAATATCATCTATGTATAAGTTAGTGTCCGAGACTCGGTCACATCCATTGTATTTCACTTTGGTTTGCTTGATCACATTACTTATATACAGCTCTGCTATTGTAGAGTAAGTAGTTTTCACTGGAAGATGTCATTATCCTCCCAATATCACTGAGAAGCGCCTTCTCAGGCACAGACATAGATGTGTGCCCACCACAACACCTATTCCACTGCAATACATTGACAATGCTGTTCTGTGTAAAACCTGACTTTACCAAGGCCATCTTACCTCTACTCACTTATAAAGGAAGCTGTCTGATTTTAAGGGTGCTCCCAGCATTGGACATATAGAACATCTTAGTGAAATTGTTAAAATCAACAGTTAGGTTTAGACAGATCCTGTCTCATTTGGAGACTGATTCCTAAGCCTTTTCAACAGAATACAAGGTACAGGAAAAGGCAGCTACATTTATACAAAATGACTTCATGTTCTTATGGAGTATACATGGCCTCAAAAAGGTATATGTCTCCAATCTGGCAAGTCAAAAGTTTCATTAGTGATCCAGAGTTACTATAAAGAGCTAAAATCACTACATGAGCTGGTCCATCAAGTAAAGAGGTAAAATTAGCATTGTGGCATTCTGTTACCATGTGGAAGATGTGGTGGGTTTGGGCACTATGGTAGTTTATTTGTGAAATGAACTGCACAGGCTATTATGTTTGGAAGGTTGGTCCCGCTGATAGCATTGCATGGGGTTGTGGAACACACAGGGTGTGTGACATAGCCAAGGGAAGTAGGTAATTATGGTAGGGGTAGGGTTATGGATGCTGCTGCTGGAGTCTTGAAGAAACCAAGCTTGACCTTCAAGTTCTAGCTGCCACACTTCCCTTTTCTTGATGTTCTTCCTGAGCTGGGAGGCAGAGTAAGTTCTGCCTTCTCTATATTGTTCCTTCAGGTTATTCTGACACATGGCAAGAAAGCTAACTACTACAGTGACCGTAGAGAAAAAAAAAATTAAGCAAAACAAGTGTCTCTGTAGCAGCTGAGGACAATCCATAGGGCGATATTCTATTTCCTGCTCCAGGCTTCCAGGGCTGCAGCAACACCGTTGACCTGGGAGGCACTGAGATGCCTCTGTCTCTTCAGGAAGAAAATGTCCCTGTCCTTTCATGTTCAGTAATTTTTGGGCTAAATTCATACAAGTTAATTCCTGTAATATTCAACCCCAAAGACTAAACTAAGAAAAAATTTAGCCACCTGAGACATTGTATGCTTAATTAAATATTCAAATTTAGAAGCCTCAAACTATTTTAAAATTTCTGCTTTTAGAAAAGTTATAAAAATGTCTAGGATTTTTTTGCCCCCCTTTGGAACAAACAAGCTTTTTTAACTTAAGTGAGTAAGTTCTCCAACATAAATTAAGTTTCATCATAAATCACAGGGCCATCCATCTATTGCTGATTTTGGACATTCTCACCAAGGTAGCTGATGGGGGTAAATATTTGTAGTTTCAAAGCCAGAGTTCCTCAAGGGCATGATAATTGACATGCAAATCCACAACCCTCTTGACTGTATAGATTCTGGCCCCAGATGTTTAGTCTTACTTTCTGCTTTGCTTTTCTACATTTGAATAAGCATCTAACAGATTACTTTGCACATAAATTTTGTAGACGTTGTTATAATTCACGAGAATAATGTTTATACTTGTGTGGTGAATTTTATATTCTAGCCTATAAAACTTTTTCCATAAATTATCTAAAGAAAAGAAAAATTTTAAGCAGATTTTTAGAATACTTGCTATATGTATAGATAGAATCAATCTCCTCTCCTGATATCTATTTGCCAAACTGCATTTAAAAAATTCATTGAAAATGAATTTAGGGAGACTGAAGATTTGTGAATACTGAATACTATTTTAAATGGACTCATAAAATTTTTGTTTGTTTGTGGGTTTCCTTTTATGAGACAGGGTTTTCATGTGTAGCCGTGGCTGTCCTGGACTTGCTTTGTAGACAAGGCTGATCTGCCTGTCTCTACCTTCCTGAGTTCTGGGAGTAAAGGTGTGTGTCACCACACCCAGCTCCCACAGAATATTCTAATGTGGCCTAATTCTGTTTTGCCTCATTTTTCCTATAGATCATAATTATTTTGGTCATTTTTCTAGTATTCTATAGACAACTGTTAATTTACTCCCTGAATAATATGATGCATTCAAGTATGCCAGCACATGAAGAGAAAACACCTAACTATAGGTATGTGGGTCTCTTTCATTTTACAAATGTTCTTAGATCCGCCATCTTTCTGATGCACTGTAAATATATAATTCTATGCCATGGAAATTTTCTTTCCATCATTATCCCTGAGGTTCCCTTGATTTTATCCTGCAGTGAATTCAAAGTTCTTTAAATTATCTCTAGTTCTTAAACATAGAGAAGTATGAGGCAAAAAGAATTATATACAAATAAAATCAGAGCATAATTACACAAGACTTTGTATATACAAAACATTTGGACTTCCTTCCTAATAAGATTTATTCGTGTTTGAGACAGTTTCTGCTGGGTTTTTGTTTCTCAAAGCTCAAGGTATCTTGACTGATACATAGTCATAGAAATACAAGCCTTGTCATATTTCATTTCTGAGTCACGTGGGATGAGTAGAAGGGGTGGACAATTTGAGTATAGTATAGCATCTTTACTCTGTTGTATATATTACTTCTACCCTGCTTAGACTTGTCATTTTTAAATTGTGCATTTTTTATAAGTGACATGTGTGCAATATACCATTATCAATGTATCTAGAAGAGTGCTTAGGTTCATTGCCTTGGTTTTCAATTCTTAAGCAATTTATTTTCTATGCTATGAAATACTTGTGCATCTTAGCTTACTTATATTTAGAATGGAACTATAATGACATTGCAAACAACAGTTACTGAATATTGGGTGTGTTCATATATATATATATATATATATATATATATATATATATATATATATATGTATATATGCATCTTAGCAGGGATGAAGTATGATCAGCCATTAACTCATTATACCAAATCTTTTCTCCACTTCCTTTTTCAGCTACTTAACACTAATCTTACTAAAGATATAACTCAGTCCCAAATAACACTAGTTTTTTTGAGACCTTCCATCTTAGATTGGTCATGTGATGTAGTTCAGAGCAGTACAATGAGAACAGAAATTACTGGACCAAGCTTCATGATAGTCTAAAATGGCTCTGGTGAAAAACCAGGAAACACCGTTTCTTTTGACCCCATTTCCCTGATTTGTACCTGGATGGAACATGGTGCTTGGAGGATTGTTATCTTTGAATAATTTAATAAGTATACTTAGTAACTCTTACATATTTAACATTTCTTGAAACAATGTACAGATTGCTAAACCATCTTATGTTATCATTTTAGTAGTTTATTTTGTGTTGGAGGCATTATAATTACATCATTTTCCCTTTCCTTTTTCTCCCTGTAACCACCCCCATGCCCTCTTTTTTTATTAACTGCTATTGCATACAACAATTACATATATATGCACTATATATAAAATATAAAATTAATATTGAATATAAATGTGAAATACATCTAATGTTATACTTAGTTTAATATAATATTTGATTTAAATTAAATTGAATATATTTAATAGGAATATGTAAATAATATTATTACTTCCAACATTTTGCATATATATCCAATTTATATATTTTTATAGTTATACTAATCTACATTATAATTACAATATAAATTATATATTATAATTTATTTCAATCATTCATGTAATATGTATAATTATTCATAAATTATACTGTATATTTATTCATATAAGATATGTTTATATATTATGTATTTATATGTAATATATTTTATATCTTATGCAAAAATTCTTATATAAGTATTTTATATCTTATATAAAACACATAATATTCAATAGATTACATGTGTATAGAAACATATATTCTTAAATAGCTTAATGCAACCTGCTGAGTCTTTATAATATTAGTTGTATGCTTGTTTTAAGGCTGATCGTTCGATATTAGATAATCAATCTATGTGCTCTTCCTTGGGGAAAACTCTCAGCATTTTAAGTTGGCTATAGTTCTTTGTGTAGCTCAGAGGCCTATGGGCTTTCTATTGCTGCTGTCCTTGAATATTTTAAAAAATCATCTGACAACCATAAAAACAAAATGCGTATACTGTGAATAGCAGGTGAAAAGGGAACCTCGGGAAAGACTTCAGCCTCCATCAGTTTCTACAGCTATTACTCCGTGTGTAGGGTAAGGGTTGTCATATCTGTCATGCTGCCAAAAATAACATACATCACCTGATACATCTCAAAAAAAATCTTAACTTCTTAATTTCTGTTCACAAACCTTATCTTGAAGATAAGCAATTCTTATCTTCAAGATCCTGGTTTTTACAAGACTTTTTCTCATTAATATATTAAATGTAAATATATATATTTACCCTTGTGTGGCTAATATTGATTGTCAAGGTCTCAGGATCTAACATCACCTAAGAGACAAGTCTCCAGGCACTCTCTGTCTCTGAGAGAGTTTGTTAGTCTCTGGGCATAATTAAGAGTGATTATCTCAATCATATTAACTGTGTTGGAAAGGCACACTCTAAGGAAGGGCAGCGCAGTTCTGAGGATTTAGGCCATGGACTGAGGAAAAGGGCAGAAGCTAGCAAGCTGAGCACAAACATTATTTCTGCTTCTTGATTTCAGCTGCAATGTGACCAGCTGTCTCAAGGTTTTGTCATCAGGACTTCCCGCTGAGTTGGACTGTGCCCTAAAACTGTGAGCCAAAATGAGCCTTTTCTCAATAAGCAAAGCCCTGAAGCTACTTTTGGCAGATCACAGCAATAAGATTATGACCAGGATAACAATTTTTCTTTGCTTTCTTCACTTTAGCTAACGCTAAATTAACTCAAGTTCTACTCTCAATAGACAAAGTTAAGTGAGTTAAAACCTCTCTGCTTGAGGAAATGGCTAAGTGCGTAAAAGGCTTCCTGGGCAACCATGTTTAAGGACCGGAGTGCAGATCCCTAGCACCCAAATTAGTTCCATGGGGCACAGTGGCACAACTGGAAAGCCAGCACTCGTGAATACAGATGGGATCGCTGCAGCGAACTGGATACCAAGCTTGCAGAGCGGACAAGCTCCGGGCTTAAAAAGAGACCATGCTTTAACATGTAAAGTGGAGAGAAATCAAGAAAGATATCAAAATCAACCTCTGACTACCATAACTCCCCATACGCATGTGCCCACAATCACGTGAACACCCAGGTACACAATCACACACGCCACACACTTGAAACAATAAATGAATGAATGAAGAAATTAATAAATAAACCTCTCTGTGTAAGAAGCAGTAGTTTTGAAAGAAATGGGATGGACATTGAGTGGAGGAGAAAACAAGCAACAGAACAGGAGCATACCAAAGAGGACCTCTGGGGGAGGGGGGGGTCAATGTAGTGATGTATCAGAGCAGATATTAAGACTCGCAATCAAGCCTCT
>CM053752.1:54749455-54772711 GCA_028658305.1 Pachyuromys duprasi
CAGGGAAACAGGGACTGTTTCAGTCATGATCTTGATGGCTGACTCTTTGACCCTCCCCCATACAAGCTGGGGAGTGACAGACTGGCTAGATCCCAGGGGAGGACATTGCAGCCAGCCCTGAGGAGACAGGATAAGCTGGGGTTGGATGGAAGGGAAGGAGGTCCTCCCCTGTTGGTGGACTTGGAGGGGGCGGGGAGGAAGGAGATGAGGGAGGGAGTGGGAGGGTAGGGGGGAATGAGGGAGGGTGCTATGCCTGGGATTCAAAGTACCTAACCTGTGATTGAGATAAAAATAAATAAATAAATAAATAAATAAATAAATAAATAAATAAATAAATAAAACAAAAAAAAACCCAAAAAACAAAAAAAAGAGAAAGCACAGTCAAACACATCACTCCTCTTGACCCTTGATCATGCTTTTGGAAATTGTGGGAACTGTTGCTTGAATTTAATATAACATTGCTTTTCTAGTTTTATGATCTAGTTAGATTCTTAATAGAACATATGGCAGGAGGTTTCAAAATACGTGGGTTTAGTAAGACATTTAGTTGATGACTACATATTTCTGTGTGTGTGCCTACAAATTTCATTTGCTTCTGACTTAGTGACATGGTAACGTTTGAATGACTTAAGACCTTATTAGATAGGCCCAATACTATATTTTGTTTGGGGTATATGCTTTAAACTTTGTGTTTATAATTGCTAAACTTTTAAGTCTGCTTTTCCTGTGTCACATTGTCACATATTCTGTCTCTGTTCTCCCAGACTGGAAGGAAATTATCCACGGGTAACAATGAAAGCAGAAAACCACTTCACTCTGATCATCTTATTTGATCAAAGCCTGAATCGGTGAACACGTGTTACTTGGTTGGCACCATTACAGGGATTTGGAGAGTTTAGTATTATTTTAATGGTGAGGCACAACGCCCTTACCAGCGAAAATTAGCATGACCAGACTTCCATACAAAAAAAATGCCATCCCAGGATTGAATTATCAACTTCCCTCACTGTCAGTAAATAGACCGATATTGTATATTGGCTCTGTACCTGGTCAGTCCTTCTAGTATTGCCTTTGCCACTTGATATCTAAGCACAACGTAGACTTGCTTACAATTAATATTATATTCCTACCGTGATTGACACCCACAGAATAGACACTTACTTAAATTAAAGCAGATAGCTCTGGGAAGGGCAATGATTTATGCCATAATGTTAAAAAATTGAAATTACAACTTTATATTTTAACAACACACTGAAGTGTAAGCACTGAAAAGAGTTAAGAAATAAGAAAATGATAATTGATTTGGAATAAAAGAAAATGATGATTGAGCTACAATATAAGCCCTCTCTGTAATTTTCATTGGTTTAATAAATTGATTGTTCTTTATGAATATCTATAACCCATTAATCTCTCTGTCTTAACAGGGCCGACAATAAAAACACAAGTTACGACTACAAGTTAGATGACAATATTTAAGTGCAATCTGGGGCAAGTAAATTAACAAGAGCTGAGGCATAGCATTCTGAGTGGTGATGGGTGCTGCTGGTATTAATGTTTCATTCCCTAGAGGGCTGCTTCAGGCCAACCCTGTCTTGCTTGATAGTGGCATCCAGAAGAAACAAAATCAGTGCAGTTTAAAGAGAAACCAAACTATTCTTTGCCTATCAACCTTTTATTTGCAAATATTATTTTTATGGTTTCCATAAAAGTAACTGACTCTGTTTGCTTGACAATATCTGCACCTACAGTAATGTCTGTGCCTCACAGCACAGGTTTCCAGTTCACCACCTCATTAATTATGAGGACATTTCACCTGCTCAGGAACAAAATACCAATGACCACCAAAATGATGAAGATATTGATTTTAATTAAATGAATGTCTCGATTATTTTTCATGGCTCTTATTCTTTCAACACTTATTTAAGCCCACCAAGTTTTTATAACAGTATGAAACAATTTCTCAGTAGAAGAACTAGGGTAAAACAATAGTTTTTGCAAAGTTAAAGTGTAGGGATCTCTTTAAGAAGATGACCTTTATTGAGGTATACTGTGTGCTTCTGATTCTTTGTTCTTTCATAACCAATTATTTACTGTGATACACCCAAAACAGATGGTATCTTGAACTCTGGGACAGAAGAGGCAACTGAATAATTTCTTGAGCACACTGCAGAAGAACAGTGTGCTATACATTAAGCATAATTATGTCCATAAAAATAAGGAATGCACATTTGATTTTTATATAAACATTTTTATTTCAGAAAATATTGATAAGATCTATTGCCTATGATAGAAATATATAACATGAATGAAAACTACAATAACAAAATATTAATCATTAATGCAACAGAATTATTCATTGAACTGTGTTTTTAACAAGTTCCTGTTGTAATCATAATCCTCAGTATTTCAGAATATGAGGTTATTGGGAAATAGGCTCTTTGCAAAGGTAATTAAAATAAAATGAAGTCATTAAGTGGGCATTATTTTGGTATGACTGGTACCATTTTGAGAAGTGAAAATCTGCAGACAAACATAGAGAGACAGAGACACAAAGACAAATGTACACACACATAAAGAGAGAGTCAGTGAGTGAATGAGTGAGTGAGTGAGTGAGTGAGTGAGTGAGTGAGTGGGTGGGTGAGTGAGTGAGTGAGTGAGTGGGTGAGTGAGTGAAAGAGAACTGCATGAGGATAAAAGGGAAAGCAGAGTTGAGATGATGCTTTTGAAAGTCATAAACTTCAAAGACTTTCTTCAGAACACGCTAAGATACTGGCAGAAGAACATAAGATAGATTTTTCAGAATCATGTAGAAGATCAAATCCTGCCAATACTGTGACTCCTGCTCCCCATCACACTATGGCTCTTTGTAAATTGACTGTAAAGATGTTGCACATTTATTTGGGTTTTGACCAACAAAAAGCTCTGTCTACTTTGAAATATAACTGGTTCTTATTAATAGTGATAATAAGAATATGACTTTTATTTTTTTAGCAGCTACTACATCCCAAATTCTGTTTTGGTCAGTACTGACCTTATGTTCTCTGTCTCATGGAATGAATGGACAATGAGAGATTTTTCATGTGGAAATAATAACTGTATTATTTTATTGAGTATTAATAACTAATGTAAATATATTTTACTAACAGGAATTACAAGAGCTAACATATTAATGGTTTATTATCATAGAGTTTATTATCTTTAAAAGGATTGCTTTTCTAAGTGCATCATAACTATAGCATTAGGATAAACAGCATAGAATAAGGACCATATTCTACATTAGCTGGTGATAAGGCAATGTCTTTGCCAAACATCATTGACAATTCTAACTTAAAAGGATGTCTTCATAGAAAGTATTTGTCTCCTGTTAAATATTGAAATGCTTCACAGCATACTAGCATAGGATATTGGTTGCATTACCAAATTATTGGAAACAGAAGTGACTTGAAGGAAGAATTAGCTTCCTGCAGACATTAAAGAGAGCTCAAAGTTCATGATCTGGAAACCTAAAATTCATAAGAAGATTAAACTAAAAACACTGAGTGAGAAGACATGGTATTAACTTTCCAGTTGAACACAGTGGCATAGGACAAAGATCAGAGATAGCATATGGCTAGACTCCAGTTGTTAAGGGAAATCAAAAGGGGATACTAGTGAGTTGAGGGAGAGTCAAGTATATAAGGTAACAACCATGTATAATATAGTGAATATTATTTTTAGCAAATAACTTGTATGACTGGTGGATGTATGGAACTTGAAGAAACTAGAAAAGATCATCCTGGTTTGAGGTACTCCAGAAGCAGAAGGACGCACATGGTATATATTCACTTCTTAGTGGATATTAGGCATACAATATAGGATAAACATACTGAAATCTGTACACCTAAAGAAGCTAAGCAGGAAGGAGGACCCTGGCTAAGATGATCAATCCTCACTCAAGGCAAATGGTATGGACATAGGAAAAGAGAGAAAACAGGGAACAAGACAGGAGCCTACCACAGAGGGCTTCTGAAAGACTACCCAGCAAGTTATCAAAGCAGACTCATAGCCAAACTTTGGGCAGAGTGCAGAGAATCTTATGAAAGAAGGAGGAGATAGAAAGACCTGGAGGGGGCAGAAGCTCCACAAGGAGAGCAACAGAACCAAAAGAATCTGGGCACAGATGTCTTTTCTGAGACTAATACTCCGACCAAGGACCATGCATGGAGATAACCTAGAACCCCTGCACAGATGTAGCCCATGGCAGCTCAGTGTCCATGTGGTTTCCCTAGTAAGGGGAACAGGGACTGTCTCTGACATGAACTCAGTGGCTGGCTCTTTGATCACCTCCCCCTGAGGTAGGAGCAGCCTTACCAGGCCAAAGAGGAATACAGTGAAGCCAAGTCCTGATGAGACCTGATAGGCTAGGGTCAGAGGGAAGGGGAGGAGGACCAGTCCTATCAGTGAACTAGGGGAGGGGTTTGGGATGAGATGAGGGAGAGAGAGTGGGATTGGGAGAGGATGAGGGAGGGGGCTACAGCTGGATACAAAGTGGATCAACTGTAATTAATAAAAAGAAATAAATTTTAAGAAGAAACAGATTCAAATCAACAAAGTTTTTGAGGCAATTCTCTTATCAAGGAAACCTCAAGCTACTCTTGATAAAAATTTTTTTTTCTTTTAAACTCAAATACTAAAATCAATTACTGAATTCTTCCATTTAGAGAGTAGCCCTTGCATACTGCTTCCATGATGAGAATGGTCTGTAAACTAATTCCAAGGAGAGTGATGGCAAAGACGGGCTTTGAGAGGGAACAGCCAGGGACAGGACACTGGGAAGGCACAGCAATCATTTCTCCCAGAAGCTAAAATTCAAGCCCAGGTCTCCTACTCTCTTCCCCATGTACTACCTCCCATCTTTAAGTGTGGGATTCTGTGAAATCTGTGTAATAGTCCAGAATCACTGAAGAGTTTTGCTCATTATATATTTCTTATTATTTCCCACCTCAATTTATATTATTTACTACAGACTGCCTTATTTCCGTTTATGGTGGGTATGAGGTAATACACCGAGTTTCAGGACACTTGATCATGGAAAACCAAGGATGCCCAGCAGAAAGGACCGACACTGGACCTTGGCATGCACAGACTGAATGAAGATGGGTTGAATAGTTCTACTTTGAGGAGCCTGAAGGTATGACTCCATTTGATACATTAGAGGAAGATAACAGCACTGTTGTCAACCAGAGTATATACTGTGACTAAAATCATATTATATATCTTAAAGAGTATTTTCTCTTCACTGTAACATAAGAATTTGTGTTATCATATTCTTCCTTGAAGTTATGTTGGCCTCCACCTATGTCAATGCATTATGAGAAGAACTGTTAGACCCCGTCTTTAATACCACATAAGCTTCTCTGTATTCATCCTCTCTCTGTATTCATTTTATATATGATTATTTTTCAGTTTTAGGGAGAAGTATTTATTACAGGATGAGACCTCTGGAGTGGGATACCTTCGAGCCTCACTGACTCGGAGTTAGTGGGTGGAGGAGGGGAGGAAAATGAGTTAGTCCTTAGATAGATAAACGTATCTCTGGTCTCTGAGTCACTAGGTGAGAGATAACTTCTGAAAGCTCTCTGGTCTTTCTCATGAGTAAACAGTACAGAGATTCTGAACTGTATTTGTTACTGCATCATATCCAAGCCTATCCTGCCTGAATTATTTTCTGAGAATATAACAAATTCCATGCCAGATACATTTCTATTGCACATATCCAAAACAGTTTAGAGTCATGATAAATGTTTAGGGCAGTTTAATCCAAAATCTCACCCTGATTTAAAAGATAGCAAATGCACCAACTCCGAAATTTCCCGTAATAGTAATAGGTTCGGCATGTAGTTTCTCTACATACCAGAGATAACTTTTCTGAAAAGATCAGACAGGAAAAGACTAGGATGTCTATGGTTCACCCTGGTGGACTTTAACAGAGCTTTGACGCTATAAACAGAGGAATTCGAGATCACACGCTTAGATCTCTCTGACTTCTGACTTCTCGGTTTCCACGAGCTGTCTTCTTTCTCAGGATCAGATTTATCTGATGATCAGCTGTCTGGTTTGCTTCCCAGATTCTGGATGTGATAGAGATACAGACATCAAAAAGACACTCCTCATTTAACATTATTTAAGCTATGTTTTCCATAGAACTTTCCATGACATGAAAAGTGAAAAGAAGAGTTAACATTTTGCCAGACCTAAAACTAGAGATAAGTGTGGGAGCGCAGAGTTCATTCCCATCGCTGCTCATGCTCCGGAATAGTCATAGATTTGAGGTAACATCTGCTCGTGGTTTTCCCTGTGATGTTTCTCTTGTTTTTCTATATTGATTCATTACTCTGTGTGTGTGTGGTATACTTTTTCATATGCATTACTATTTTTTCTTTTGTCATTGTGTTATACATTATATTTTTTGTTTGTGTATTAAAGATACTGTACTTATGTATTAAAGGCATAATCTCTATTCTGAGATTATAAAACATGAATTGTTTATATAGCTAATTTAATTTTTTTCTCTATCTGGACTTAACTTTTATATAAAAATGAGGCATAATTATGTTTTGATTTTGTTTTTCATTTATTAATATAATTTCTCTACATTCTTATCCCAGCCCCTACCCTTTTCTCCTCCCAGTCCCACCCTCACTCTCCCATCCTCTATTACCCCTTTCCAGTTTCTCAGAGAAAGGAGACCCCAAAGGGTGTCATCACACCCAGGCATCTCAAATCACAGCAGGGCTAAGTTCATCCTCTCCCTCTGGGGCCTGACAAGGAAGCCCAGCTAAGGAGAAAAGATTCAGTGGCAGGCAGTAGAGTCGGAGCCAACCCGTATTCCCATTGCTAGGGGACCCACATGTTGACCACGATGTACACCTGCTACATACCTGTAGGGGGTCAGGGCTAGTCCATGCATGCTCTTTGGTTGATGGTTCAGTCTCTGTGAGCCCCCATGGGCCCAGGAAAGTTGACTTTGTAGGACTTCTTGTCGCGTCCTTGACTTCCCCAGCTCCCTCTATCCTTCCTCACACCCCTCCACAGAACTCCCTGAGCTCAGCTTATTGTCTGACAATGGGATTCTGAATCTGTTTCTATTAGCTGCTGGGTGAAACCTCTCAGAAGACAATTATGCTAGGCTCCTGTCCGCCAGTGTAGCAGAGTCTCATTAATATTGTGAGGGGTTGGCTCTCTCCCGTGGGGTTGGTTTCAAGTTGGACCAGTCGTTAGTTTGCCATTTCCTCAATCTCTGCTCCATCTTTATCCACACATTTCTTGTAAGCAGAAAAAAAAAAAGTCTGGGTCTAAGGTTTTACGGGGGGGGGCGGGGTGTCATCCCCTACATACACACACTGGAGCCCCCACCTGGCTATAGAAGGTGGTGACTTCAGGCTCCATATACCCCACTGCTAGGAGTTTCAGCTAGGGTCATCTCCATAGACTCCTAAGCGTCTCCCTTGTCCAAGCGATGCTCCCCACAGATTTCCTCTCTCTCCCCTGGAACTTTCCCTCAACTTCCACTCTTTGCATTCCTGATCCCCACCCCCATTGCTCCTTCTACCTTGTCTCCTACCCAGTTCCCTTCCTCCGTCTACTTCAGATGTCTATTTTATTTCATGGTCTGAGTGAGACTCAGCATCTTGCCTTGGTAATTCAGACTCAGAAAGACATACTTGATATGAATTCACTTATAAGTGTATATTAGCCATAAAGTACAGGATAACCATGTTGCAATCCATAGACCCAAGAAGCCAGGGAGGGCCCAAGGGAGACAGAATTATAATTTATTTTTTTCCCAAATGATTGAGTGGTATTCCTGGAAATGTTTTTCTTTTCCTGTTTCCCTGTTGAAGTTCCATTGTTACTTATTTCTATTCCTAGACTCTCTCTTCTTTTTATGTTTATTAAAGAGCATGTCCTAATGCGTATTTTATTTTCTTAATAAATCAATTACTCTTTCTTTGGCTACTGGCTTTTCATCTCCTTTAAGTGCTACTGTGCCCAGTGTTCTAGCCTTAATCATTTTCCTTCCTGTGTTTTATAACATTACAATAGGACCCATCTGGAAAGGACTGTCAATTCATATCTCCTTCTGGCCTTTTTCTGAGTTTTCCATTTCTTTGTATCTTACACATTTAACAATCTCTGTTTCTGGTGACCATCTTCCATAGACCATACACAATGGAAACTTATCTTCCTGTTAGCTCCTTCCCCGGCTTAACTCTTCTCCTTTCTTGTTTAGACCCACAGCAGCACTGTCCATCTCATTCCCGGGTTAGGTAATGCCAAATCATGAATGGAAGTTTTGCATTTCCTTTTTCATAATTTCATGTTGAATCCGCCTAAGGAGAATTTCTTAAATGTACTGGCTTCTCATAATTCAGGATTCTTGTCTATTTTAGAGTAGGACCAAAGTGCTTCTTTTTCTTCAACATCTGTTTCTACCACACTTACCAGTCATGTGATTCCATGAAGTTTAATTTAAACTGAAGATCTGATTTAGCCCCAGCCACTCGTAAAGCATATGTTCACAGTGCCAAGTTCCTTGGTAGTGTGAACCCTGTCACCCCGGTCCTTGGTCTTAACTTGGAAGGCTTCATTCACACTACAAACCTGGTTTTGGGGCTCAGCTTGGTTGCCTCCTGCATGGTGAACAAGTTTTCCTGTCACTCTTTCATACCTCTGTCTCCATCCTTTATCCACTTTAATGTAACTTGAACATACCTTTTAGAGCTTATCTAAGTATACATCTTTCAACATTTGTTTATTTTCCCCACGAAAACATTCTGGTTTTTTTCCACATTCACCTTAATTTTTTGTATTATTCATGGATGTATCCATAGCACCTATCAAAAAACACAATATATAACATGGGTTCTAAATTAGTAGAAAATCTATAGTAATACTTTTTGTAAAAAAAAAAGTAACAATACATCATTTAAATTGACACAAATCAATATTTTCAACAAATTACTTTGTCACCTTTGAGTGTTTTATTTGTATGTTTGTGTATGTGTGTGTGTGTATGTTTTATGTGTTTGTGGAAATGGGGATGGTACATGATGTATGTGCTTGGAGGAGAGGGAGGTTGGAGTGAATATTTTACCACAGCAACAAGAAAAGAAACTAACACTCTTTTATTGTAATTCTTGCCTCTGCAAAGTGTTTTCTTTGACTATAAAATATAGGTTATAAATAATTCACAGTCTATCTAAAGATATTATTTTCTTTCCATCATTTTTATAAATAATGTGAGAAAGCATAGGCTCAATGAAGACATTAGTTACCTGTGAAGTTGAAAAAAATTTGTGAAAATTTAGTTATAAAATAATCATCAATACTTGATGGAAAGGCACCAGGTGAGGCTCAACAATGTCACAGCCCCAAATCCAAGGAGCAAAATTTCATAATGCAAGATAGTAAGGAGTAATGATGGTCAACAAACATAGCTTAACATAAATAGTTGTTGTAAGTGCCAGGAAATTTATAACGTGACTGAATAGATCTCTGTTGAAAAGGAAATTTTGATCCTGTAGATATGTCTTACATTCTCTGAATTAAAATTTTGAGGCATTTGAATCTAAATTGTCTACTAACCTTTCTTGTTTCTTACATTTTTCTAGTGCACTGATTTCTCCTCTAATTTGTTTGGTTGTAATTTGTTTCGTTTTGTCTGAGGTTAGTCCTGCTAGACTGGTACTTACTTACTCTGTAGCCAGTTATCTACAAACGCAATGAAATCCTCCTGTTTCAGCTTCTGAAGTTTCTAATAGCCTGTGGAAGAAACAAGAAAATTGCAAACACGGAAGGGAAGGGAGAGTAGACAAACTGAGTGAGATGAAAGGAACGATTCCGAATCACGAATCACAGGTGAGGAGAAAATTCTGAACAAGGGGCTGAAGATGTGTGGCCCCACATGGAGTATAGTGAACTTGAAAAACAACAAAGAACAGCATATAAATTAAGTGGAATAACTGCTGAAACAAAAGATAGATGAGAAGTGCAAAGAAGCAGCTGACAGCCCAAAGTCAGACACAGAGAAGAAAAAGTGTCTTAGAAAAGGTATTGCCAAGATGAGAACAGAGAGATGTAGAGGAGCCAGAGAAAAGGCAGAGAATTGAAAGAGCTTGAGCAACCCATACCAAAGCAGACATAAGAGAAGTATACAAGGAACATGGAGTCTTCACAGTGATTCTCCTGAGATCAGACTATAATATCATTCTATCAAAATGATCAGAAATATCATTCTGTCACCAAAAGTTCTCTTAGAAACTAGCAGAGATATCTTACCTTGGCAACCTGAGGTAGAAAAGGTGTCGGAGTGAATGTGTAGTTTGTCATCTTAGGTGTTCATGTTCACTGTAGGGTTTGAGAGAGAGAGCGGAGCCACTTCACCTCGTATATTCAATTCCTTGCACATTTATGTAGTTGTTTATTTTATTTTATTTTTCAGGGAAGTACAGATGTTATGAGAGAAGTCTACTGCTAAGAGCAAGCAACCATATTGGATTTCATTTTGTGTTCTTTGGATAAGAACATGTATAATAGCAGTGAGAGGAAATGGTGATATTTGGAAACATTGTGTTAAATATACTGTATTTAGGATTTTAATGAGTACTCTAGCAATTTAAACTACAGCGTATGGGGGCATTAACCAGCTCTTAAACTTTTTAATGGAAAACTGTCTTGAGACCTGTTAGGCCATTAACACACCCTGAAACCACATATATTTGATTCCACAGGAAAATACGTGCAAAATAATTATCATTAGCACAAGCCTAGTAACAAGAGTGAGGCAGTAATTAAGGCATTTTCCCTCTGTTTCAACTCACATTCTATGGTTGGCTTTGTGGTACTCAAGCTGATACTCTGCAAATTACATTCCTCCCCTGACATCTATCTCCAGGTTAGATTTAACCACTATTTGATTACCAAGGGCATTTTTAATTATTATTAAAGAATGGCAAGGAAGAATTTGCTCAACTCTTTGGCTTGCTCTCATTTGGCCTCTCAATGCCAATGACACTTCACCTTAATCACAAAAATCTTTTGCTATATTTTTTAGCTTCTTTTGTGATTATCAGAATCTGTTTTGCTGGTCTAAGATTCTAGGTGAAACCCTGAAGTAGAGTGGTGTGCACCCTCTCAGAGGTCTGGAGGTTCTGCTCAGATTGCTGAGGCTGCTCCTTTAGTGTTCTGGATTCTGGTGTCCAGCCCCCCTTGCTGCATGAGAGCGCTTAGGTATAGCAGCTGCTTTCTACAGGTCCTTACTGGGTGCTCAAGGGTTTTCATTTTATTTTGCTGTCTCTTTATAGCTACGCTGTACCTGACCTCCAGTTTCTTACATAATTTATTTCTGGTAAAACAGCTAACTATTTTCTACCTGTAATTGAATGCTGGATAATTCAGACATGCCTAGTGTTTTCTGCAGTGAATTTTGCAGGAAACTTCTCAAAATTCCTTCTAAATTGACCGCTTTCTGAAGCAGTATACACTTTGCAGTTGTTAAAAAACTCAGTCTACTTGTTGTCACTCAGCTGTCTCGGCTTATGTTTAACTTCTGGGAATCTTTATCCCTCTCCTAATCCACTGCAGCCACATAAGATATTTCAAAAACCCAACTGACTCGCTCATGCTTCTGAAGCTACACGGACGGCATTGTCTGTCTTTCCCTCAGAACATTTCATAACCCCTCTCCCACAGGCTAGCCCCAAGAATTCTAGTAAAAATTAAATTCATCACCTTGTTAAATAACTTAAGGAGGTCTTTATGGCCTCCCAAGAAGAGAAGCTTGAGATTTGTTCGCGCTGCCTGAAGTTTTTCTTATTTGTATTTCCCCCTCTTTCTTGTAAATATGGTTCTTTTGAAAGAACAGCTTCACTTCAATGGGCCCAATAGCATCTGTTTCAGTTGACATATGAGAAGACACATCAGCATTAGGATTTCATTCCTGTCTCACCACCCCTCCGTTTCCTGTGAAATGCTGGTACTAAACAAACTTTCAACCACCAATAAGGGATTCAGTCTCCTTGACTGAAAAATGTGAAATATTTCTGATTGGATATCAAGAAGTGTGATATTCTGCTAAAGACCATGTTCCTATATAGTAGAAGCACATTGGAGAGATGCTCTCCTATACTGAACATCCAGTTTTTACACTCTATTTAAAGGCAAACAAGTTTGCCATCTTAGGTATTTACTTACTCATTTGTGGTGGCCTTAATGGTCTTGTCTGAATTCTTATTAAGAAACATGAAAAACATCTTCTCTGTTATAAAAAGATACTATTCCTGTCTTGCTAGAAATGAAGAACAAGTCATCATATTTCTGTGTACTTAATCCTTTAACTTTGAATAAATGGATAATTCTTCCTTTATTGTTTAGTCTCGAGCTTTTGTGTAACACAATAGGATGAAGGAGGTGGATTTGAATGATAAGATGAAGATCTTAGTGAGAGTTCTAGAATCAATAAAAATAATGTATATGGATTTTCCTTAAATTCTCTAAAGTTATTCCAAGTGTACACAGGAGACAGAAAAGTATTCACTGCAGAATTTGTTTTTTGTTAATGTTGGTAAACAATAATTGTTTATTTACATGTGTTCATCATGGAAGTTGAAACATTTTTTGTCTGTTATAATCCATTTGATTGTTTTAATGTCCTGGTTTTCCTTATAAATTTACTGTATTTAAAATCACCAGTTTTTTGTTTTCTTTTTTATTTCTCTATTTGTGTGATTTTATTTATTTATTTATTGTTATTTATTATAATGCATTTGCTTTGTATACTGGCTATAGCCGCCCTCATCTCCTCCCAGTCCCACCCACCTTCCTTCCTCTCCCCCCATTCAGAAAGACAAACAGGATAGATATCAGAAGTAGGAAAAGACAGGGAGCAGGACAGGATCCTTCCACAGGGGACTCTGAAAGACTCTACCTATCAGGGTATCAAAGGAGATGCTGAGACTAATAGCCAAACTTTGGGCAGAGTTCAGGAAACCTTATGGAAGAAGGGTGAGATAGAAAGACCTGGAGGGGACAGGAGTTTGACAAAGAGACCAGCAGAGCCAAAATCCTGGTCCCAGTGGGGCTGGCAGAGACTGATACTCTAACCACGGACCACGCATGGAAAGGATGTAAACCAGCTGCTCAGATGTAGCCCATGCAGCTCAGTTTCCAAGTGGGTTCCCTAGTAAGGGGAGCAGGGCCTGTCTCTGACATGAACTCAGTGGCTGGCTCTTTGATCAACTCCCCATGGGGGTTGCAGCTTTGCCAGACCACAGGGGAAGATGATGCAGCCAGCCTTGATTATACCTGATAGGCTAGGGTCAGATAGAAGAGGAGGAGGTCTTCCCCTATCCAAAATTTTAATATGATAAAAATCTTAAAGGATTGAGAAGATTTGGCATATATACATATTATTACTTCTTAACAATCTTCAGCTTATTGAAAGAAAATGTCTAGTCTTGGCAGTTGTTACTCAAACACAGGTTTTCCATGTCCTTCAGATTTTAGCCTAGAGAATTGTGGAATAGACACTGGTACCCATTAGTTCACATATACATATAGACATTCTCCAGGTGAGAGATGAAATGTCCATGGGATGCATAGAAGTTTTACTTAGTTGTGTAGGAAAATATCTTCTCTAAGTTGGCCAGGAATTCTGAACCTTCAATCATCTCTATGTAAGCTTAGTTTGGGGCCACAAGAGGTGACTGGAGAAAGTCAGTGCATAATGTTGTTGTTTAGCAAAGTAAAGGTGTTATTTTAAGAGGACTGAGCACTAACTCTTCACTAGCTTTGGAACAATGGATAAGAAGATTTATCCATAAGAAATTCTTGTTATTAAAGCAGAATGTTTTTTAGGAGATGGACAGTAGAACTAACTTTATGTGAACAAAAACTAGGAAAAAGAAGTGCAAGGACTGCTTCCAAAGCAGTAGATATTTTATGGTAAATAATTAAAAAACTGGTAGTATTATGCTACCCAAAACAACTGTAGACAAAGGAAAGGTTTAGTACAAAGAAATAGAGTCAGCTAGACACAGTTCTGGAGCCATAACAAGATATAGAGATTAGCATTAAACTCGATGTCTACCAAGGGCCCCAAATTTAATTGGATTAGTCTATGAAGCAATTTATTTCCCCAGGCATTGCCAAAACAAAAGAGAAATGAACCAGCAATTAGAGGAATCAAATTTTGTTTGATAATAATAGATACAAACAATCTATAAGCATAATAGAAAGAAAAACAACAGATAAAAAGGGCCCTTCTTAAACAATCTTCATAGGGAACTGTGAACATGCCCAAGGCCAATTCCTCAAAAGAGCATCAGAGATGGTGGAAAAAGTAGATATCATTGATGTGGTCCAGACAAATAATTAAACAAACTAAATAACAATAGCCCAGGGCAGGAGAAATCATCTAAAATACCCAGTTTCTAGAAGATAAAGTCAAGAAAATAAGATCTAGACATATGAAAGAAGTAGACAATAGAAACTGCCTATGTAAGGGCTCAGGTGTCAGAATGAAAAGATGAAGACTTAAAGGGAACTATTATGTACACATTTCCAAACCTGAAGGAAACAATGCTTAATGGGTAAATGAAAGCATTATAACTTTGTCTCATCAAGTGAATAATATCAGCACAGAGATAGAAGTTATTAGAAAAAGCCATGTCCTGGTGTGGAAAGCACAATAACTAAATAATTTCCTACAGAAGCTCAGAAACAATAAGAATTCACAGAAGAAAATACCCATGTGCTTGAACTTGCTCAAGAGAGATCATGCAGCCTAAAGAAAGGAAGAGGAAGGGAAACAAAAAAGGCTTCAGGAATTATGAAAGTTTACCACGCACTTTAACATACCTTGGTGGGTTAGTGAAATGCCAAAGGGTAGAGGCAAGGAAGAAAATTAAACAAACAAACAAAATCATCAGGAAACTCCCCAAATTTAATGCAAAACATAAATCTAACATCTAGTCTCACAAACTTAAAAATGCCACAGACGTATGAACAGCCGATTGTCAAAAAACACAGAAAATCTTGAAAGCAGAGAAAATGTGTTTACAGTGTAAAAGAGAATGTGCATGGGATTAATGAGCAAGTTTTCAGCAAATGCTCACAGAATTCAGAAGGAATGTAATGGCATTCAAGATTAAAAAAAAAAGTACTATAAATCATGAGTCACCTATCTAGAAAAAATCTTTCTAAAATCACTCACAGATAAAGAAAATTTAATAGAATTTTTGGTATGAATATGCTTAGCAAGAAGCAAGAGAAGAAATTCTTCAGGTTGAAATCAAGTGTTAGTGTACCCACATAATGCCTATACACACACATACACAAGAAAAATGAACACCTATACACACACACACACACAAATGAATACACAGCAAAGTCAGTTTTATAGGTATCTACAAAATAAAATATGCCTCAATTCCATAATAACTTGTTTTTAATTAATTAATTTATTTTATGTTATGATCATAGCTCCTCCCTCATCTCCTCCTAGTCCCATCCTCCCTCCCTCTTAGCCTCAACCTCTATTTCCTAGTCCCTAGGAAGGGGGAACCCTCCTCCCTTAGGAACTGAACCCAGACTATCAAGTCTCTTCAGGACTGCCTGCATACTCTTGCCTCCCCTATCAGTGGACTGAGGGAGGGGAATGAGCACAGAAAAGGAAGAGAGGGTGAGATTAGGAAGGGAGGAAGGAGGGAGATACAGGTGGGATACAAAGTGAATAAACTGTAAATAATAAAAATATAAAGAAAAAAGAAAGAAAAACTTGGGCATCATACATTTGCAGGCAAGTGGATGGATCTGGAAAAGATCATCCTTAGTCAGGTAACTCAGACTCAGAAAGATATGCATGGTATAAACACACTTATAAGCAGATATTAGCCACACAATCCAGGATAACTGTGCTGTAATAACTTTTCTTAAATGGATTAAAATTTAATCTTATAACATGAAGTGGGTGTATTTGGACTATTGTTCTTCTAAAATATTGAAATGTAATATAAATGAAAACAACAGACCAAACAAAGTGAGAATAAAGTTGAATTAAAATAAAGAAATTGCAATTTCTGTATTCATTCCTCCTTTGATGGACATCTATGTTGTTTACAGCTTCTGGTTATTACGAATAGAGCTGCTACATACATGGCTGAGCAAGTGTCCTTATTGTATGGTTGAGCATATTTTGGGTTTATGCCTAGGAGTGGTATAGCTAGATCTTGAAGTAGCACTATTCCAAATTTTCTGAGAAAGCACCAGATTGATATCCAAAGTGGTTATACAAGTTTACATTGCAACCAGCAATGGAGGAGGGTTCCCCTTTCTCCACATCCTCTCCAGCACGTGCTGTCACTTGAGATTTTTATCTTAGCCATTCTGATGGTTGTAAGATGAAATCTCAGGGTTGACTTCTCAGCTATTAAAAACAAGGAAATCATGAAATTTGCAGACAAAGGGTGATAACTAGAAAAGATCATCTTCAGTGAGGTAACCCAGAAGCAGAAAGACACACATGGTATATAATCACTCTTAAATGGATATTAGCAATATAATATAGGATAAACATACTAAAATCTACACTTCTAAAGAAACTGAAAAAAAAAAAAAAAAAAACAAGCAAGACCCTAGGATTGACCCAAGATGCTCAATCTTCATTCAGAAAGACAAATTCGATAGACAATGGAGGTAGGAGAAGACAGGGAACAGGACAATAGCCTACCACAGATGGCCTCTGAAAGACCTCTGATTGAGGTATCAAAGTAGATGCTGAAACCCACAGCCAAACTTTGGCAGAGTGCAGGTAATCTTATGAAAGAAGGAGGAGATAGAAAAACCTGAAGGGGACAGGAACTCCAAAAGGAGACCAACAGAGCCAAAAACCTAAGCCCTAGGGCCCTGTATAGACTGATACGCCAACCAAGGACCTAAAAGCCAGGTTCAGATATAGCCCATAGACTCAGTCTCCAAGTGGGTTCTCTAATAAGGGGAGCAGGGGTTTTCTCTGGCATGAACTCAGTGAAAGGTTCTCTGATTACCTCCTCCTTGGGGTTGGGGGTGCAGCTTTGCTAGGACACACAGGAAGACAATGTAACCAGTCCTGATGAGACCTGATAGGCTAGGGCCAAAGAGAAGGGAAGGAAGACTCACCTCTCAGTGGACTAGGAGAGGGGCATAGAGGGAGAAGAGGGAGGGAGGGTGGGATTGGGAAGAAATGAGGAAGAGGGACACAGCCAGGATACAAATTGAATAAATTGTAATAAATGATAATAATTTAAAATAATAAAATACAATAATAAAAAACAATAGTAATAAATTTAAAAATAAAGAAATAATCAGACAATAACTCAAACCAGGAACAAATAGGGAGAATCAGAAATAGCGTATAAGAAGACAAATATAACAAACTATAAATAAACCAGCTTTTTAAAAAGAGAAAAATATTGTAAAATGTTAATTAGTACCATACATCCTGCTGTGTAGCATATATAAACATAATACATATAACAGTACCAACTGAAAAAGGGTGTAGAAGAGATAATTATACATAAGTATCTTCCTATACCCCTCTAGAAATAAGACTAAATATCTGAAGCAGACCCATAACAAGATAAAATTACAGTCATAATCTCTGAAAAATAAGTTGAAATAACTTTTAAAAACAATGAAGAGGTGAGTTCAGAGTGCCCAACCCCAACTGACACATCTACAATGCAACCCCTATATCTAAAGCTCAGGGTAGGAGTGGATGGAAAGATTTTAGGGGTACCTGCTGAGAGTGAATGTCTTCTAGAAATGGCAGGGAAACTGCATCCATGAAATTTCACCAATATGCTTACCTAAACAAGGTCTGCAGAATGACAACACCAGCTGACATACCAACATGGCTGGGAAGAAATTGACAAGGCTCTGCACCTAAATGAAGAGCAACAAGTATTCAATGGCTGCCAAGAGAAGAATCAGTATTGTTCAGGGACAAGCCCCTGGAAACATTTTCTATTTCCAAGTGATCAGTCCCAAGCACATATACACAGGGACTAAGTAGGTTTAGATCTACATCTATGTAAACACACACATATATATACATATATGTGAAACTATAATAAAGCAAAAGTCATAGATTTGAACTGGAGGATAAAAGAGTGAATAGAGAACGGGGGAAGTGAGATGAAATAGCATTCATATATAAAATTATTTTAAAAGTAAACATTTTAAACTTAAAAAGCAAATATATATCATAAAGTAATTATACTGTTGCCCTAGAAAGCATTCACATCATACCAAAAAGAAACCACTAATGTGTTGTCACATTAGTGAAAACACAAAAGAAAGAACAGATGTATCTGCCAAGCAGAGGAATAAAAACGATTATGAGTCTTCAGTCTCTGTGAGTCCATATGAGCCCTGCTTAGTTGATTCATTGGACCATGGGTCTGTACCAGGTCCTCTGTGTACTTGTCATGGCTTCTAGCTTGGTGTTCTTGTGGGACTCTTAACAATCTGACTCCCTTGACTGCTCCTGGGCCTTTTTTCTCTTATTGGGTTGCCTTGTCCACCCTCAATATGATGGCTTTTTTCTTGTATTATATCTTGTTTTGTTGTGCTTAACTGTTGTCTCTTGGTGGACTGCTTTTTTTCTGAAAGCAAAAGGATGGGGAGTGAATCTGAAGAAACAGGGAGATGGGGAAGAGCTTGGGAAAATAGAGGGAGAAGAATCTGTGGTTGGAATGTATTGTATGTGAGAAGAATTTGTTCTAAAAAACCAAACCAAAACAAAGCATGAAGGAACATCCTGAGCAACCACATTCCAGTCAAACACATTTCTGGAGACGTAGAAACTCATAAGGAGTAAGGTAAGCAGAGATCTACAATATATTGAGGTTGACAAGGTATGCAACTTTTTCCTGTGGATAAATTATACACAATTTGGAATGTTTAGTAAATTCTTTTTTGTTTAAGTAGAAGACAGTATAAATGCAGTTAATTCCAATGAATACATATTAGTCTGATACTCAAGGCCCAACAAAATATGAAAAGTATATACCAGTAATCTCATGATTATAGGAAAATATTACTAAGTAAAATGCCCAAAAAAGAAATCCAAGCACATGTAGAAAATATTATATCATGTGAAAGTGAGGTTTTTTAATCAATAATGTTAATTGAATTTAACATCCCTAAATATTTAGTATAATTATATAATAGCAATAGGATAAAATTCAAATGTATACAATCACCTCACAATAAAAAGAAAAGTGTTAATAACAACTAACACAGTTCACTAACTGGAAGAGAAGAGTGATTCCTCAGATGAAAAAGGGCATCTGTGAAAACTAGAGTGAAGATAGGTGAAGACTGAGAACTTTCTCTGTAGTTGGTAACCAAGACAACAATGTCTGGTTTTGTTGCTTTCATGCACCATTCCTTGGATGTTCTAGTCACAGTATGCACCAATGAAAAGCATTTAAGTCTCATTCAAGCTGGAGAGAAAGAAACAAAATTCTTTTTCTGCAGATTACCTGATCTGAATCTAGAGAGTCTTAAGGCATTGTCTAGGAGACAGACCAACTGGAGAAGAACTTGCCCCACACATGAGGACTTGATTCCATCTACAGCACCCATCAAGCAGTACCTACCTGTTATCCCAGAACTTGGGGGGTGGAGACAGAGATCTTTGACATTTGTTGGCCAGTCACCTCGTGAGGTCTGGGGATTCTTCTCTCAGCAGCCATTGCATGCTTAAAACTTAAGGCAGAGAACATTTGAGGAAAACACATGATGGAAGTCAACTTTGGCTTCCACATACAAACACACTTGCACAGGGGTGCATGCATGTACACACACATTCATGTCCCCCCACATACACACACAAACACACGTATACACACATGCATACACACACACAAATGGAAAACATGATGAACTTTCCAGAAATAAACCTGCTATGACTACTAAGCTCAATAAAGCTGCACAGTGCATGACTGCATTTATGTATGCCATCAATGCAAACTAAATCTGAAAATTAAATAAAGTAATTCCATTACAACATCAAAGAAAATAAGACAATGAAAGTAATGGAAACCGTGTCCATCCCCTGGCTGGAGCTTCTTGTTAAATGTGTTCTCTTCTCCATTTGCAGATCACTAGATCACTAGATGCGTACAGTGGTAGGTGTCAGCTTCACGTAGTCCAAATATGTCCCAACAGTTGAACACATCAGTCTCAATCCTTGACCAATAGCTTGGAAGAATTTTTTTGGCTATTATCAGTATATGTTTTAAATAAAATTAAGAACATAAATATTAATCCACAGAGCTTCAGCACTGATACTAAAGCATCATGATAGCTGGATAAGTTATACAACTAGCTGTCACAAGCATGAACAATATCAGAGGCTGAAGAAGGAGCCAAGAACCCTGGGTTCAGCATGTGTCCCACTCATCAGGGACTGCTTGTTCCCACATCTGCTCTGTAGTGGCATGGCAGTTGGTAAGAGAGCGTGATGTCATATTTTACTCATATAGATTTAGAAGAGACAAAAGGCAAAGTTAATTAAATGATTTCTCATGCATCTAGGTATACTTTCTCATGACCTTTTGGATAGTAGGAACTTAGAAGCTACCATGTCTCTGGCATGCTGTTTGTCCATTTACTTCAAGCTAATATGCTTTTAGTGTTAAAGGCTCTAAAGTACACTTGTTTTCTTATTGCTTAATCATTTCTAGTGTTTCATTGTTTGTTTTATTCTTTCAAATTAAGATTTATATTGTATCAACATGGCTAGGATCAAAGAAAAGAAAAACAACTCTAAATATTTTTAATATAAAATTTCTAAAGTAATAAAAGAAAGAGGAAGAAAGAAAAAAGAAAGACAAACAAGCAAAATGTTTGGAAATGCTTAAGGTTTATTAGTCTTACAGGGTCTATCATCATGAAGTGCTATGTATTGGTACATCCCAAGCTATGAACTATTTTCTAATAGCTTTGGAGGCTTCTCAGTTAGAGGTAGAAGCACGACTGGATTCTTCTGGGTCCTGTCTCCGCAGCTTGTAGATAGCTAGCATCTCCCTCCATCCCCCATGGTCTTTTCTCTGTGCATGTAGGTTCCCAGTCCTTTCCTGTGTATTCTAATCTTTCCTTCTCATATGGACACCAGTCTATGCCACAAACATGATCAGAACTTAAAATCCCTGACTCCATATATAGCTTCATCTAAGTCCTGAGTGTTACTATTTCAACATATTAACTCAGGGCCTTATAGTTCAACCTGCAACACTAGAGACAGCTGTCCATATCCTTGGGAAGATAAGCTGTTGAAGAAATTTTAAGATAGCAACACCAGTGATGTCAGCTGCCAAAGCACCAGAGTGGATGTTGTCCAGAGCTCTGGCCAGTCATGGCAGAGCCCATGCTGTCTGCAGAAGCTCCTGGGGCTGCCTGACTGCCAGTGTGAGGACTTCCAAGGGCTTAGCTTCCCTTTCATCTTCCATATCTTATGAAAAGCTCTCTCTTTAGAAGAATGTAAACCTAATCTTTGCTGGGAGCGTACTATCAGACATACAGTTTTTAAACATTGTGCTTGTATGACATAGGAAAGAGTTTAGACATTGGTAGGCATTATCTTGCACATCCATTCATTTGGAAAATCAGCATCCATAAATTAACCAGGCTTCTTGCTCATAAAGACTAAATTGTGCCTTTGCACAGCATGATGAGACTACCCTTCATTCAAATGAAGTCACACATTCTATCTGTCAGTAACAAATGAAAGCCATGTCAAGCCCCCTCAATCTGTCCCTGGTTGGTCATTCTTCCTATCTGATATTCTACATATTTTAAGCATGTGTGTATGCTCCTGGGAAAGTTCATTTCCTCTTCTTAGTATTCACCAAGGTTTATGCTAAGAGAAAAATAGTCATAAAATATTTTTTCATAAAAATAGTGATTACAAACAAAAAATTGAAGAACCACTTCATACATTGTCCTATGGGTCAATCTTGCTTTAATGAAGCACCATGAACAAAGCAACTTGAGAAGGAACCTTTATTTGCTTATACATCTACATTACTGTTTCTCATTGTAGGGAGACAAGACAGGAACTGAAATAGGGAAGGAACCTGGAGGCAGGAGCTGAGGCAGAGGCCATGGAGGGAGCTCGGGCCTCCCACATCAATCACTGGTTAAGAAAGAGCTCTACCTGCTTGGCTCCAGCCAGATCTTAAGAGGAGGCATTGTCCCTATTGATGTTTCCACTCATAGATGATTCTAGCTTGTATCAAACAGACATAAAAGTAGCCATCAATACATATATGTGTATCATTTTAAATTGATGTAACATGATGTCATAAATTGGTTGGCTTATAAGCAAAGAAAATGTGTATCTCATAGTTCTGGTTGCCAGGAAGTATGAGATCAAGTTGCTAGCAAATGTGACATCTGGTAAAGACCTAATGGTTCTTGTGAAGCCTCCATTTTCCCAGTCATTAAATGGAAGAAAAGACAGAATGAGTTTCCTCAGACCTCTTTTACAAGCCAGTTATGTCATTACTGGGGTCAGGCCACCCACCTTGAAGGGTTATGATTTTAACACCCTCCAAAAAAGTCCACATTTCTTGGGGATAGACATCAGGGTCAAAACTGAGAAGGGTGTTTCTAGTTCTCTTTCTTATTTAAGAACCTGCCTGTCATGTAAAAACAAACAAACAAACAAACAAACAAAAAACATGACATCTGATATTTCTCCTGTGACATGGAGAATATTTATGTATATTTTAGAAATAATTTCAGGGATTGTGTCCAACTGACACAATAGCTAAGTCTTTAAAAATAGTCACCTGTTGTTTTTAATGCCAGTTGGCTCTATGTGCATGAAAGGTGGTTAGTGCCTCAATTTCATGAAAAATCCAGACTGAATTCATTTTTATGATATACAGTAAGTTCTTTGACCAGGAACAATGCTGATATGGAAGCCATGTTAATGAATAAAGCTATGTGGGTGTTCATAAATGATGCTGGTAGGAAAAGTATTATTCACAAAAAATAAACTAAGACATTAAAACTATTTCATAACATGGATACAGAAATTGTGGTACTTTTACACAATGGAATACTACTCAGCAATTAAAAAAGAGGAAATCATGAAATTCGCAGGCAAATGGTGGGACCTTGAAACTATCATCCTGAGTGAGGTATCCCAAAAGCAGAAAGAAA
>CM053752.1:54773211-54836117 GCA_028658305.1 Pachyuromys duprasi
ATTAAGACTCGCTATCAAGACTTTGGCAGAGGACGAGAAGTAATGATAGAAATGGGGGAGGTTGGTGAGACTTGGGGAGAACAAGAGCTCCACAAAGACCAAACTGAGCAGGGCATAGGGGTCTTGTATGAAACTGTTTCTACAATCATGGACCATGTGTGGATATGGCCTGGAACCCCCGCTCAGATGGGGCCCATGATAGCTCATTGTCGGACTGAAGACCCTAGTGAGGGAAACAGGAACTGTTTCAGTCATGATCTTGATGGCTGACTCTTTGACCCTCCCCCATACAAGCCGGGGAGTGACAGACTGGCTAGATCCCAGGGGAGGGCATTGCAGCCAGCCCTGAGGAGACAGGATGAGCTGGGTTTGGATGGAAGGGGAGGAGGTCCTCCCCTGTTGGTGGACTTGGAAGGGGTGGGGAGGAGAGAGATGAGGGAGGGAGTGAGAGGGAGGGAGGGAATGAGGGAGGAGGCTATTCCTGGGATTCAAAGTACTTAACCTGTGATTGATATAAAAATAAATTAATTAATAAAAAAAGTAAACCAGAAAAAAATATTTCATAACAAGGAATAACTGTTGCAAACTCTATAATAGACAAGGTAAAGTGTAGTGAATCCACTGTGCATGGCTAGCCAGCCTACATGCAAATGGAATTTTAGAGGGGATTGGCATTGACCTTGGATGTTAGTAGATAAGTACTCATCTGATGTCATTGTTTAATCACCCTTGATGAAAGGAAATCTATGCAAATGATCATAAAGATGGTATTCATCCATGTATCTGTTAGACCCAAGTTAATTGATTACTGGCAAGAGAAGCTAATGAACATGTAGGCTGTTCCACAAAGGTCTTTGGTATGAATCACAATCACGGCAGTTTCTGGACACATGCACACACGCACACACAGAGACAGCCCCAAAACTTCATGTTGACATCTTACATGAATGAACCCAGGAAGTGTGGATTATAATCAAAAGGTTATGACCAGTTATTGATTAATGATGTAAGCATATATGGGAAGTGGGGTTGAGGAAATTTGATGTTTTTCACTGAACAACCATAATGTAGCTTTCTAAAGTTTTTCTGTGTTACATGTATACTTCTTTTAAAATTTATTTATTATTATTTTTTGCAATTTATTAACTTTGTATACTGGCTGTAGACCCCTTCCTGTTTCCTACCAGTCCAATCTCTTCTCCCCGAAGACCCTCCCTAGTCCACTGATAGGGAAGGTCCTCCTCTCCTTCCATCTGACCCTTAGCCTGTCAACTCTCATCACAGCTGGCTGCATCATCTTTCTCCGTGGCCTGGCAAGACTACACCCCTTAGCGAGAGGTGATCAATGAGCCAGCCACTGAGTTCATGTCCAAGACAGACCCTGATCCCATTAGTAGGAAACCCACTTGGAAACTGAGCAGCCTACAGGCTTCATCTGAGCAAGGGTTCAAGGCCCTCTCCATGCTTGATCCTTGTTTGGAGTAGGGGTCTCTGCACGTCCCCTCTTCCCCCAACTTGGGCCCAGAATTTTTTGGCTCTGTGAGTCTCCTTGCAGAGTTCCTATCCCCTCCAGGTCTTTCTATCTCACCCTTCGTCCATAATGTTCCTGAACTCTGCCCAAAGTTTGTCTAGGAGTCTCAGCATCTCCTTTGATACCCTGGTGGATATAGTCTTTCAAAGGCTCCCTGTGGCAGGCTCCTGTCCTGTTCCGTCTTCTACTTCAGATGTCTATCCTTTTTGCCCTTCTGAGTGAGGATTAAGCCTCTTTCCTAAGGTCCTCCTTGTTGTTTAGCTTCTTTAGGACTATAGATTTTAGTATGTTTATCTTATATTATATGGCTAATATCAATTTATTAGTGAGTATGCTCAACATCCTTAGTCATCCAGGAAATGCAAGTCAAAACCACCCTGAAATGCCACCTCACAGCCATCAAAATGGAGAAGATCAAAAACTCAATGGATGACTCATGCTGGAGAGGTTGTGGAGAATGGGGAACCCTCCTCCATTGCTGGTAAGATTGTAACCTTGTACAACCACTTTGGAAATCAATCTGGTACTTTCTCAGAAAATTAGGAAGAGTGCTACCTCAAGATCCAGCTATACCACCACTGGACATATAACCAAAAGATACTCAACCATACAACAAGGACATTTGCTCAGCTATGTTCATAGCAGCTTTTTTCATAATAGCTAAAATCTGGAAACAACTTAGATGTACCTCAACTGAAGAATGGCTATAGAAATTGTGGTACAATTAACAATGGAATACTACTCCGCAATTAAAAACAAGGAAATCATGAAATTTGGAGGCAAATGGATGGAACTAGAAAAGATCATCCTGAGTGAGGTATCCCAGAAGTGGAAAAACACTATGTATACTTCTTGAGAGTGATGTTTTGATGAAAATTAGTGGAATACCAGCCATGCATGTAATAATACAATACGCTATGATGTAAGTAAGCATTGAAGAAAAGTGTCAACTTGAACTGTATTATCTCTATAGGTCCATCACGTTAATGTAAAAGAAAAGCCAAAGATAAAAATTATTAATACATTCAAAAACATGTTACAGATATATCTTCTGCTAGTTCACTGTCTACATAAGGCATTTGTTATTCCATATTGAGAAGAACTCGGAAATAGTTTTTATCACTGATAAAGTCTAAAATATAAATACCTCATTAAGATTCTATAACACTGTTTGAGCACCACTTTACTTCTGAGAGTCCTGCCAAGTGGAATATGTCCTCAGTGTGTTCAGTGTTTTATACTTAAATAGCTTAGCATTTAAGTATAAAAGTTTTGACATACTTGGGAGCTGGCCATGGAAAAACATGGCTGTGAAGTGACAGTACAAAAGTTAGCGCAATAATAGTTTGATAGACGTACTTGTGAGAAAAATCCCTCACAGCACACTGCAATCTAGTATGGCAACGAAGCTACAGAATACAAAAGGAGAATGTCAATAGAACCTAAGGGGCAAAGGGGGTGAAATGGGTTTGCATGTCTAGGAGTTGTTTCTCAGTGGTCTAGAAAGCAATAGCTTGAGGTGTCCATAACTCAGGAGTTTGTCCATCTGTGGTGAGAAGATGCTTTTTGCTGGTTTTGAGAAGCATACAAAGTAGTCAGGCTCTACAAGGCTAAAATGTATTAAAGGGCTATACATAGCATGGAATATAAAATTTTGAATTTGGTACTGTCTGGTTTTGAACCTAATGGTTCTCAGCCTGTGATGAATAAGTAAATAATCTAAGGGCCAATTGACAGAGGTGACCCCTGCTTCATTAAGTGATAACAGAAGCTTCCTGGTAAAGAAAACAAAACAAAAAAGGCCTTTTTAAAGAAGTGTAATAAATCAGGGCACAGGGGTCTTCTATGAGACCGTTTCTCCAACCAAGGACCATGTGTGGATACAAACTATAACCCCTGCTCAGATGTGGCCTGTGGTAGCTCAGTACCCAACTGGGTACCTTAGTAAGGGGAACAGGGACTATTTCGGTCATGAACTCAATGGCTGGCTTGTTGACCCGCCCCCCCCCACCCGAGGGAGGAGCAGCCTAACTAGATCCCAGAGGAGGACATTGCAGCCAGCCCTGAAGAGACATGATAAGCTAGGGTCAGATGGAAGGGGGTGAGGTCCTCCCCTATCAGTGGACTTGGAGGGGGGCAGGGAGAGGATGAGGGAGGGATGGGGAGAGTGGGAGGGAATAAGGGAGGGGGCTATGGCTGGGATAAAAAATATATAACTTGTGATTAATATAAAAATAAATAAAGTACTTATATATAAAAAAAGAAGTGTAGTCTCTGGAATTCAGAGCTTGGGGAAGTATGCCCTTCCATTTTCCTGAGGTGTGCAAGACCAGCTCTTTAGGGGGATAAATGAAAATCTGGGACTACATTATTGTCGTTTTTCATGATTGTTTGTGACAAGTTTAATTGTGTTATTTTTTAAATATTTTTTTATACTTTATTCATTTTGTATTCCAATTGTAGCTCTCTCCCTCATTTCCTCCTGGTCCCACCTTCTCTCTCATTTTCCCTTTATGCCACCCCCAATCCACTGAAAGGGGAGACCTCCTCCCCTGCTTTCTGACCCTAGCTTATCAAGTCTCATCAGGACTGCTTGGGTCCTCCTTCTCTGTAACCTGACAAGCTCATCCCACCAGGAGGAAGAGATCAAAGAGCAGGCAACAGAGTCCATGTCAGAGACTGCCCCTGTTCCCCTTCCTTAGGGAACCCACATGGAGACTAAACTGTCTATTGGCTGCAGCTGAGCAGGGGATCTGGGTCTTCTCTATGCAAGGTCCTTGGTTGTTCCATCAGTCTCTGCAGGCCCCCATTGGATTCAGATTTTTTGGTTCTGTTGCTCTCCTTGTGGAGCTCCTGTCTCCTCCATGTCTTTCTATCTCCCCTTTCTGACATAAGATTTCCTGTATCCTGCCCAAAGTTTGGATATGATTTGGCTTCGATACCCTGACCAGTAGGATCTTTCAGTGGCCCTCTGTGGTAGGCTTCTGTCCTGGTCTCTGTTTTCTCCATCTTCCTATGTCTATCCCATTTGCCTTTCTGAATGAGGATTGAACATATTTCCCAGGGTCCTCCTTATAGAAAATATGTACACCTAAAGAAGATTTCCGTGTTTTTAATAGCTGAATAGTATTTCATTGTGCAGGCTTGTATTTATAAGCATAGAACACATATATGAAAGTAGTCCGATGTGATTATTATGGCAATGCCTATTACCTAATGAGCATTAGAACCTGGTAGTATAAAGCATTATTCATGTGTCTGAGGCAGTACTGAGATAAAGCTATTCACTACCAATAACATACAAAGTCCGTATACATTCATAAGTACCCTACCACTGAGTAACATTCTCACAGTATTTTACTTCTCAATATTTATGTATACCAAAAGTTAGAAACATAGCGATAAAATGACTCCTAATGACATCCAGCTATATCCGTAGAGTATTGTCTCACTCAGCCATCGTCAGAGAAGCTTTCTCTCAGTACTTGTTCCCGTAACACTCAAAGCCACATGCAGACACCTACAACTGGAAAATATGCAGAGAACTTGGAATACTCAGTCCTACATGGCATATCTTCATCAAATCATTTCCCTCAAGGCTCAGGGAACCTTGTAGAAGAGATTAAAGAGCGAGAGGGAATAGAGGACACAAAGGAAGCAAGGCCTTCTGTATACAGTAGGAAGGATGCACATATGAACTTGCATAGACTGTATCCCAACACCGAGGGCCTTCACAGGTCTGGGTCACATAGAGTCCCAGTGTTGACAGGGAAGTGGGCAAAAACTCCATCCCTATCCCAGACCCTATTTTCAATTGACTGCCACTTACAAATGAAAAATTAGTTTTCTCCAAGAGAGTCTCACTGAGTATACAAACTGCTCTTAAGACCAGACCCTAAGGCCAGCAAATGGCCACCACAAAACTAACTCAAAAATATTTTCGAAGGTTCTTTGTTTAATAATGCCCCCCTACTGGTCATTGGCATAAATATTATAGTTTACGGTTGGGGAATTTTTATGGGGTTCTGTGTTTGCTAATGTGTGTGTTTCTCTGTCAATATGTGTTTCTTCAGCTTTTTCTTTGACTCTTTTTCTTCTGTTTTATGCCATTCCAGATTGTTTGTTTATATTTATTATTATTATTATTATTTTACATGCCTGTTTATATTCTAATGAAAGAGAGAGAAAGGGTGTGGATTTGATCGGTGGAGAAGTGGAGGAGATCTGGGAGAATTATGGGTAGAGAAAATTATAATCAGAATTCATTGTATTAAAATATTTTTTCAATTAAAAATCACTTGTAGAACAGCCTTAAACATGTCCTTTATTAGGTGTCCTAAAGAAGGCATTGTGTGTTATAGGCCCTTTACACCTCCAAGTAAAAATAGTGATACTGTTGTTATGATCTTTATAGCCCAAGAATATGTATATAGGATATATTGTCCAAGAATATTCCTAGATTGCTAAGACAGTGCTCAAAGATGGAAAGAACAGATCTGGAGAAGTTCCATTGTCATAATTTAAAGGCCTGTTAAGGATATATTCAATAATTTTGAGTTAATGGCATAATATTCAAACCTCAGAACCTAGAAAAATTTTCAGAGATCAGGTAGAAAAAAACTATAATGGTTGTGTACACACATAGACAGAGGCATATTGAGACAGGAAGGGAAGGGGAAAGAGAGGGAGCAAGGGGAGAGAGGGAGGGAGGAAAAGGGAAGAAGAAAGAGAGAGATATGGAGGGATAGAAAGAGAGGGAGGAAGAGAAGGAAGGAGAGAGGGTCAGGAAGGGAGGGAGAGATCAAGGGAGAGAGAAAGGGATGTAAGTTAGTTTAAATAAGCCAAAGTTATATTCCTGAATAATTACTAAGGATAAAAGTTATCTTGACATTAGATCACAAAAGCAGAAATTATCAATTATTTTTAATAACAAATAATTTACACCATGATGCCTAAGATCTGATGTTTTAAGACTGTGTGTCAGTTCAGAGTCTAATTTAGGAATGATGATAAATCCTGAGAAAATTCTCCAGTTTGTTTGCTTAACCACACCGATCCAGCATATGAAGGCTTGTTCAGAAGTACACTGGCTTCAACAGGATCCTTTTACAAACAGATTACTGTATTGCTAAAATACTTCATGATCGACATAAAGTCAGGAGTTGAACATTAAAGGCAAAGTGGAAGCTCACAGGAAAATAGGAACTCAGATTTCTCCCACCTATATCCCAATCGGTTTCTTGATATATACAAGAAGTTTTAGGGAGAAAGCTGCAACTCCTTGTTGTTTGGGTGGATTACATAATCCCTGCCTCCTCCTGGCTGATTCTTGCCTTTCCTTATCTACAAAGCCTCCACCTTTGAATGCCTAAGGGCAGCATTCTGTCAAAACAAGAAGAAGGAGCACAGGGTGCTATCTGCTGCCAGCTGGAGTGTGTCTATGCTTGACAATTAGTAGTCTATCCATAAAATAGATCTCCTGTCTCTAAAATGGGTAAGGCTTGATACATTTGAGTACTACGTATATGGAGTGCTTGTGAGAAGTGTGTTTGACAACAATCAAATTACATATGTGCTCAGAACTGATAACATGGGAAAGCTTGGGTGGCCTTAAGAGCTTACCAGGATTTCAGCATTAATTACTGATAAGGATGTAAGTATAGAGATGCAGATGTAGTTCCCTGCTGGCTTCTCCCCCAAGGTGACTGACACCATCTCCAGAGATACAGACCTAGTGGGGAATTCCCAGGAGACTAGTGTCTACAGTCCATGAAGATGATAACAAGGCTTTCTTCCAAGTTGAACCTATTAGAGCTTCCAGTTGTGTTTGAGGTAGCAAGAAGACACTTGGGAGTGTAAGTGTAAGTAATTTCTTGACCTTTGACTAAAGAAACTCTTTACAAATTATTTGTTTTTATACTTTGAAATCATTTGCATGCTATCTGTGACAGTGTGAATGTGTGTGCACATGAGTGTCTGTCCCTGAGGAAGCCTGAGGGTGGAGTTCCAAACAGTTGTGGACTGTCCACCATAGGATCTGGGGCTCAGACTACTTGTTCTAGAAGAGCAGAACATATTAACAGCCAAGTCATCTCTCTATGCCACAAAGGAATTCTTAAGAAGAAAATACAGGGTCCTTTGTTATGATATCCTCATGCTTCCTCCATGAGTGTTCATGTGAAAACTGAGTTATACATAGTGAATGATGGTGATTGATTAATTGAAGATCACCAAAACAAAAAGAAGATTACTTAAAAGACTAGTTGTAATCCTTTTCAGAGCAGTTCAGGGTACTCTTGACTATGCTGTAAGAAAAGGAGGTTTGAACGGGTTCAGAAAAATGAAAGCTTGTGACATGATAACAGCAGATAATGAACTGTAAGCCTGTTGAAAGTGTTTTGAGAAAACTATGATTTAAGGTTTTTGTACAACTGTATAAGTAATTATAAACATGTTTAAATGATCTCCTTGATTAAAATGCCATGAAGCATGCTGAAAATATTATAGGAGATGAGTCAGTGTCTAATCCAATATTTTTATTGGTTTATTGTTATTAAAATTTATTTACTTTGTATCCTGACTGTAGCCCTCTCTAATCTCCTCCAAATCTTACCCTCCCTCCCTTTCTCCACCTGTGCCCCTCCCCTAGTCCACTGATTAGGGGAGGTGTTCTTGCCCTACTATCTAACCCTAACTTATCAGTTCTCATCAGGACTGGCTGCACTATCTTCCTCTGTGGCTTGGCAAGGCTGCCTCCCCAGGGGGAAGTGATCAAAGAGCCAGCCACTGAGTTCATGTCAGACAGCCCCTGCTCCACTTACTAGGAAAGCCATTTGGAGGCTTAACTGCCTATGGTCTACATCTGAGCAAGGGGTTTAGGTCTTCTCCACTCATGGCCCTTGGTTGGCACATTGGTCTCTGCAGGTCCCCTGGGCCCAGATCTTTTGGGTGTGTTTGTCTCCTTGTGCAGCTCCTGTCCCTTTCAGGTCTTTCTATCTCCCCCTTCCTCCATAAGATTCCCTGCACTCTGCCCAAAGTTTGGCTATGAGTCTCAGCATCTCCTTCGATACCCTGATGAATAGAATCTTTCAGCCCTTCTGTAGTAGGGCTCTGTCCTGATACTTGTCTTTTTCTACTTCCAATGTCTATCCCGTTTGCCCTCATGAATGGTAATTAAGCATCTTCTCTAGGGTTCTCCTTGTTGTTTAGGTTCTTTAGGACTATAAATTTTAATATGTTTATCCTAAATTATATGTCTAATATCCACTTATAAGTGAGTATATACTATGTGTGTCTTTCAGCTTCTGGGTTATTCAAGATGATCTTTTCTAGTTCCATTCACTTGCCTGCAAACTTCATGATTTCCTTTTTAAAAATTTTTATTTATTTATTTTTATTACTGAGTAGTATTTAGTTATGTAAATGTACCACAATTTCTGTATCCATTCCTCAGTTGAGGGATATCCAGGTTGTTTCCAGATTCTGTCTATTATGAACAAAGCTGCTATGAACATAGTTGAGTTATCATCTTTAGGGTTTGTTAAAATGTAACTCTCAAATAACACAATCTCCAATTGATAACCATTTGCAAATTAAAATGTATATTCCGCCAAGGGAGTCTAATTGCAGAAATAAACTACTTTTAAGTGTAGGCTATCTGCCCAGCAGGAGATAGCCAACAGGAAATGAATTCAACATCATCATTGGTGTTTCCTTATCTCACTATGCTGTGTCGGACTCTTTCTAAACCTATACCTTTTCTTCTCTCTTTTTACTCTATGGATATTTTGTGTAGATATTATGGCTTCCAATACACTTATAGGATAGTTCACTTATAGGATCCTGAATATGTAGATGAGTGGGTCTCTGTTTCTTGTGCTTTCTCTAAAGGTATTTTCTCTCTGCTTGCTTTGTCAAATTCCAATGTATTTGGGTTTTTTTTTTTGTCTTATTGCATCTTATTTTGTTATTATTATCTTATAAACCTGATTGTTTTCTAATGAGAAACAGAAGGGGGTATACCAGTTTGGGAGGTGAGGTCAGGTGGAGCTCGGAGAGTAGAGGAAGAGGAAACTGTAATCAAGATATATTATGTGAGAAAAAAAAACTACTTTCAATATACAATGTCTAAAAATTCCAAATCCATAAGTGAGGAAGGAGGCACAGAAAACAGAGACAGTACCAAAGCCATACTGAAATCTAGTAGTGGAAACATTGTGTGTTGTATGTTTATGATCAGGACTTGGGGCACAGTGTGGACATGTGATCTGAATTCCACAGGGTTTAGACAGCTCTGTCCCCATCATATTTCCATTTATAGCACATATAGTCTTTTTATCTCCACCTACTGCCTGCTGTATTTCCTAGCAGATGATCTATATTCCTGGCACCCCCAAATCCCAGGATCCTATATGCTTCTTTGGAGTCACTTTTGCATCTTCATAAGTAGTCCCTGTTATGTGCTACTTGGTACAGTTCTGATTTCATAGACCTCCCTTTTAAATGCTGTCTGATTTCATAGACCTTCCTTTGAAATTTAGGTGGAAGCATCCAAACCATGGAAGTCCTGCATACTCGAAGAGCCAGCTTTATGAGTATAATGGCAAGGTCTTCCACAAAATAGAGCTGCACACTCCTGGGAAGATGGCTGTAGTGACCTCTGAATTCTTGGATTGTTGGTACAGGAAAATAAATCATGGGAACAACTTTCTGGACTCCCCTTTGTTATGAATATGCCCCATGGGTTCTTTATTCTCATGGGAAAGTTTACTTTTTTAAAATAACATTCAGCCTGCAATGTACATGGTTTATCCAGTTCCTGAGATGACTGCCAAGATGACCAGCCTATCAGTTGTTCTGAGTAAGGCAGTATGCTTAATTTTAATGTGCCTCCATTTCTTCTACTTTAAACACTCCTTTTCTAGACAAGCACTTTTTCCAAATACATTTTTACTCTGCTATTGCTCCCAGTTCTCAATGTAAATCAGACTAAATGCAACCAATAAAACCCATGCATAAGGGCTAAATCTTGACATTTTTCTCTACCAAATTAATTCTCTCTTTCTCCCTCTCTCTTTTTCTCTCTCTCTCTCTCTTTGAGGAAAGGTCACACTACAGAGCGTGTCTAAAGTTTATACACCACTTAAGTTTGATTTTTCAGTTTTACGGCTTCTACCACTTGGGTTTGAGCTTATAGGCGTGAGACATCATACCTGGCTATAATTACCTTTAAATCAAGCCTCAGTCAAAATCTAAGTATGTAGACATTATATAGACAAATTTTGCCAGAATGTAAAATGAATGGCTTCTACGCTCAGTTTCCACTACAGTCTCTATTGCCCTCTGAAACCTCATGAGCCTGGCCTTCACTGTGCAAGTTCCTACAGGTATGCCGGTCTTCTGAACTTCCATGAAAATTGCCTATTACATTCTGTTTCGAGCTTCTGAATTCTGCTTTGCAACTTCTTCCAATTCATCCTGCAGAACAGATCCACGTACTGGGGACCAGGTATACCCATCAGAGACATAGAATGGTAGCCTTCATGTGCCCAGTTAAATTTTTCCATAATACATGTGATATATATTCATACTCAAATCACAATATAAACTTTGTTAGAGAAGTGTTAAAAAGAAAGTGGATATTTCTTTGGTGTAGGTAAGTGTAGGAAAAGCCATTCAGCACCATTAACTATTAAATAAATGCAAATTAAAATATAAAAATATATTGGTATACACTTGTAAGAATAGGTAAAATACAAATTATAGTGATATGTTCTAGCAGTGACATGGAGTAAAGAGATCACTCATCTGTGCCTAGAGAGGAGGAATCACTTGAAATATTCAACATTCAGATTAGTAGAGTATTTTCAATCAATCATTTTAATATGAGAGAAAAGTTTGTCTCTTCTTCATTTAATGATCCCAATGACTCACACTTTTGAATAGCAATGAAACATTTCCAAAATGCTATAAACTTCTCTATTTCCAAGGTATCACAACAAAAAATAATATACATCCCCTCCAGAGTTATCTCCTCGGCAATGCTGGATCCTAACCCTTTCTGTCTTCTTCAGAGCTCCACTCTATCAATTATCCACTATCTCGGGGTAGTTTTAATTTCTTTTCTCTAATAGCTTTTAACCTACAACCTACACATTTGCTGAAGCCTTCCTTTAAATTGTGTACTATCCCTCAGTTAGTTACTCTTCCTTCCTCTGCTTTCAGGCAAGCCATTTAAGACTATGATCTACTTTTACTTCAGACTTCCTGTCCTTGCATTAACTCTTTAATTCACTAAAGTTTTTTGTTTTGTTTTGTTTTGTTTTTTGGCTTCCAACACTGCCCTGAAAATGTTGCCACTAAGGTCACCCATAATCTTAAATACTAAATTCAACTCTTCATCTATATCTTTTTAAACATTTAACTCTGCAGGTGGAATCCCTTCTCTTTTTCATCTTTAAATAAAACATTCATTTGTCCCATTCTTTTTGAGTTTTCATCAAAAGCATCACTTCTTTTCCATCACAACGTTTTTCAAATATTTTTGTTGTTTTCCAAATTATTTATGATTGACTTTTCATACTCTATATATTGTATTTGCTCATCTAACACACTCCATAATATTATGTTCTCAGTTCTGGTAATCCTCAAATGCAGCATTCCAGACAAAATATCTCTTGAGGCTTAAACCCACAAGGCATTTTGGTATTTCTTCAGGATCTCAATGTCACATTCTCACATTAAATCGATCAGCCTCCAAGCTACTCTGCCTCTTCTATCCCTTATTCTTTCACTCAATTTTGCATTCTTTCCCATTTTTTTAGAAATGACATTTCTGCTTTCCCTCTCTTGCCATTTGATCTTATTGCTTGTTATAAATCTCTTAACAGTTTTTAACTTCTTCCATTCATTTCCAACATTAATATTTTTATGTGAACTACTGTGTCCAGCCCTATTTCTTTTGTTCTTCATTAGTTTAGTCCCATTTTAAAATAATTTTTAAATTTTTATTTTAGAATGTAAACGTGTACAACCACTTTAGAAATCAATCTAGCGCTTTCTCCAAAAATTAGGAATAGTGCTTCCTAAGACCAGCTATACCACTCCTGGTCATATTGAGAGACCAAAGAATTAAAAATTAGATTTTTGAGTTATTGATTTAAAGTTTAAAGCACAAGCCTGAGGAAAGACCATACAAGTGGAGATATGTCCAGCCACCTACAGGGAGGGACCAGACTTACTACATTCTATTCCTGCCCAGTAGATATACAGTTGCTAGGAAACTGCCCCAGATCACTCTCTCCCCTAGGACAGACAAACAAGGGAAGTCAAATCTTTAATAGTTTTGGGACCTCCCTACAGGCAATCAGATCAAAAAACAACATCCCTTTTTGTGTTTTGACCAATAGAAGCTTGCCAGGCAGGAATTCCCCTGCTTTGGGAGCACTGGGAACAACTGGAATCTTTAAATCAACCACCTACAAAGCTCTATTCTCAACTGCTGTGGAGGTGAGGGTGTGAGCCCAAGCTATAGCTTCTAATGAAAAGATCCTTGTATTTTGCAATGGACTTGACTCCCAGTGGTTTTTTGATGTCTCATGAATAGGACACAACAATATATATGAAAGATGCTCAATCATACAACAAGGACATTTGCTCAACTATGTTCATAGCAGCTTTACTCACAATACCCAGAATCTGGGAACAACCTAAATGTCCATCAACAGAGGAATGGATTTAGAAACAGTGGTACATTTACACATGGGAATACTATTAAACAATTAAAAACAAGAAAACCATGAAATTTGCAGGAAAATGGATAGAACTAGAAAAGATCATCCTGAGTGATGTAACCCAGAAGCAGAAAGACACATAAGACACATAGGGTATATACTCACTTATAAGTGGATATTAGACACATAATATAGGATAAACATATTAAGATTTATAGTCCTAAAAAAGCTAAAACAACAAGGAAGACTCTAGGGAAGGTGCTTAATCCTTACTCAGCAGGTCAAACAGGATAGATATTGGACATAGGAGAAGACAGGGAACAGGACAGGAGCCTTCCACAGAGGACCAATGAAAGATTCTTCCCAGCAGGGTATCAAAGCAGATGCTGAGACTCATAGCCAAACTTTGGGCAGAGTGCAGGGAATCTTATGGAAGAAGGGGAGACAGAAACACCTGGAGGCAACAGGAGCTCCACAAAGAGACCAACAGATCCAAAAAATCTGTGCCCAGGGGTCCGGCAAGGACCATGAATGGAGAGAACCCAGACCCCCTGCTCAGATGCAGCCCCTGGGTAGCTCGGTCTCCATGAAGTTCCCTAGTAAGAGGAGCAGGGCCAGTCACTGTAATGAACTCAGTTGCCTACTCTTTGATCAACTCCCCCTGGTGAGGCAGCCAGGTCACAGAGAAAGAGGATCCAGACAATCCTGATGAAACCTGATAGGCTAGGGTCAGATAGTAGGGGAGGACATCCTCTCCTATCAGTGGACTAGGGGAGTGACATGAAAGGGGGAGGAGGAAGGGAGAGTGGGACCAACAGAAGATGAGGGAGAAGGCTACATCCAGGATACAAAGTGAATAAATTGCAATAAATAATACTACTAATAATAAAGCAAAAATATTTTAAAAATTATTCTCTCATATATTACATCCAGACCAGAGTTTCTCCTCCCTCCTCTCTTCCTAGCCTCCCTTCCATTTCCCCTCTCAACCCAATCCACTCTTCCTCCTTTTTTCTTCCAGGGATATCAAGCAAACATGGCATATCAAGTTGCAGTAAGCCTAGGGACACATCCTCATATTAAGGCTGTTTGACTTCAGCAGGAGGAAACAGGTCCCAAAAGCAGGCAAAAGAGTCAGAGATAGCCACTGCTCTCTGTTAGAGGTCTTACAAGAAGACCAAAATACACATTAAATTGTAGGTCAAGGTTTTATGGCTGAGTTGGCATCTCAATCCCTCCAATGGGAGTCTTGCCTGGTTAAAGGAAATGGCTGGTTCAGGCTGCACATCCCTCATTGCTAGGAGGCTTAGCTAGGGTCATGCTGGCATATTCCTGGGAGTTTTCACTGCACTACATTTCTACATTGCCCCTGAAATTCTTGAAATACTTGCCCTCCAAATCCACTTGTCTCTGTCAGCATTGTCGCCCTCTAACCTCCCCTTTGCCTGATACTTTCTGTTCCCATCTATTCTATTTCCTCTTCCCAGGGAGATTCTTGTGTTCACTCTTGAGCCCTCTTTGCTAGTTACCCTCTCTGGGTCTGTGAATTGTAGTATGATTTTCCTTTAGAACTAATATCCACTTATATATGAGTACATACCATGTACCATGGTTGTCTTCTGGAACTACTTTGACTCACTCAGGGTAATATATATATATATATATATATATATATATATATATATATATATATATATATATAATTTTTTTCCTGGTTCCATCCACTTGCCTCAAAATTTCAGATGTTATTTTCTTTAACAACTGACTAATACTCCATTGTGTAAATGCACCACATTTTCTTTATCCATTCTTCAGTTGAGGAACATCTAAGTTGTTTCCAGTTTCCTGCTGTTATTAATAAAACCACTATGAACATAGTTGAGGAAGTGTTCTTGTGATAAATTGGAATATCCTGTAAGCATATGCCCAGGGATGGTATATCTGGGTCCTGAGGTAGATTGATTTCCAAGTATCTGAGATATCACTATGTTGACTTCCAAATGGCTGTATAAGTTTACACTCCCACCAGCAGTGAAGTGTTCCCCTGCTGCACACCCTCAGCAGCATGTGCTGTCACTTATGTTTTTTGATCTTAGCTATTGTGACAGGTGTTAGAGTTTCAGAGTTGTTTTGCTTTGCATTTCTCTTATGGCTAAGAATGTTAAACCTTTTTAAGTGCTTCTTGGCCATTTGAGATTTCTTTTCTTTTTCTTTCTTTCTTTCTTTCTTTCTTTCTTTCTTTCTTTCTTTCTTTCTTTCTTTCTTTTTTGTTTGTTTGTTTTGTGAGACAGGGTTCCTCTGCAAAGTCTTGGCAGTACTGGAATTTCTTTGTAGACCAGGCTGGCCTTGAACTCACAGAACTCTTCCTGCCTCTGCCTCGCAGTGTGCTGGGATTGCAGACATGTGCCACCACACTAGGCTTATCTTTTTTTTTTTTCTTTTACACTTTCTCCCAACCACTGCCCCTTATCCTCCCCTCCTCACACCTGACCCATGGTAACAATTCTCTTCTACAGGAGGTGGCAGGAAGGGATGGCCCCAAATGAGTCCAGTACCTTTCACACTGGCAGAAAGGGATGCCATAGGACAAAAGCTTGGATTGTTCTCTGAAAAACCGCCTCATTTACAAAAACAATTCACCCCCAAAACTCAAATCTATGATCTCACCTGGCTTGATAGTGATTGACCAGCCTGACTACCTCTTAGAAGCCATCTTGTTCCAAAGTCAGTTTATTTCTGTATTCTGTAGATATCTCTTAGGTTCATTTGAGTCAAGATATCTGTTAGGTTCATTATCTCTGTTTAGTTTGTTGAGATTAGTATATTGAAGTCTCCCGCTATTATTGTGTGAGTTTCAATGTGTGATTTAAGCTTCAGCAATATTTCTTTTACAAATGTGGGTACCTTTGAATTTGGGGCACAGATATTCAAAATTGAGATATCATCTTGGTGGATTTTTCCTTTAATGAGTATGAAGTGTCTTTCCCCATCTTTTTTGATTATTTTTTGTTGGAAGTCTATTTTGTTAAATATGGCTACAACAGCTTACTTCTTGGATATATTTTCTTGAAAAATCTTTTATAAATCCTTTACTCTGAGGTAGTCTCTCTCTTTGATGTTGAGGTCTGTTTCCTGTATGCAGCAGAAGCATGTATCCTGTTTTCTCATTCATTCTGGTAGCCTGTGTCTTTTTATTGGGGACTTGATTCCATTGATATTGAGAGATATCAATGATCTCTGATTCCTCTTATTTTGTTGGTGGCTGTGTGTGTGTGCACACTTCCATTCTTTTAGTTTTGCTGGTGTGAGATTATTTATTTCCTGTCTTTTCATAGGTGTAGCTACCCTCTTTGGGGTGAAGTTTTCTAGTACCTTCTGTAGAACTAGATTTGCAGATATAAATCATTTAAATTTGATTTTATCACAGAATTTTTTTTCAGTGATAATGATTGAAAATTTTTCTGGGTACAGTAATTTGGCCTATCATTTGTGGTCACTTAGTGTCTGCAAGACATCTTTCTGGCCATTCTGCTTTTTAGAATCTCGGTTGTGAAGTCAGGTGTCTAATAGGTTTGCCTTTATAGGTTACTTGACCTTTTATTCCCTTGAAGCTTTTAATATTACTTCTTTGTTTTGTATGTTTAGTGCTTTGATTATTATGTGGCAGGGGGATTTTCTTTTCTTTTCTGGTCTATTCGGTGTTCTAAAAGCTTCTTATACCTTTGTAGGCATGTACTTCCTAAGGTTAGGAAATTTTTTCTTCTATGATTTTGAGTCTTTGAGCTGGAATTCTTTTCCTTCTCTTTCTATTATTCTTAAGTTTGGTCTTTTCATAGTGTCTAAGCTTTTCTGAATGTTTTGTGTCAATTTTTATTTTTTATTTTTAGGTTTGACAGATGTATCAATTTCTTGTATCGTGTCTTCTATGCCTGAGATTCTCTCTTTGACCTCTTGTATTCCATTGGCGACTCTTGTATCTGTAGTTCCAGTTCACATGCTTAGATTTTCCATGTCCAGGCTTCCCCCAGTTTCTGTTTTCTTTATTGCTTTTATGCCCATTTTCAGGTTTTAAACAGTTTTAGTCATTTTCTCCCTTTGTTTGTTTGTGTTTTCCTGAGTTTCTTTAACGGATTTATTCATTTCCTATTTGGGGGCCTCTGTTATCTTCATAAAACTGCTTTTAAGGTCATTTTCTCATGATGCAGCTTTGTTGGAACATCCAGAGCTTTTGGTAGTACGGTTGCTGCTCTCTGGTGCTGCCATAACGCCTGTGCTGTTGTTAATTTTGTTCTTATGCTGTCCCCTATGCTTTTGGGTTTGGGGTAATTATAGGTTTAGGTACTAGTTTCTGAGTTCATACTTGACAGATGGATTTCCCCTGGTTTCTATTTCCTCTCTGCTCCTCTGGCCTGAGTGGCCAGCGAGGGGTGAAGTTTTGGAAGCCTGTGACCTCCGGGGATTTAGACACCAGCACTGGCTTTGGGCTGCAGGGCCAAGGTTCTGGTGTTGTGGGAATTGGCACAGCCTCTGGTAGAGCAGAGGGCTTCTGCTGTAGTCCTAGGCCAGGATGTGGAAATGAGGGGAGAGAGGATGCTTGGCTTGCAGAAAGCCAAGTGGGCTGTGAAGAAGTGTAGGATGTCTGTGGGCAGAGCCTTACCTGAGGAGATGGATACCAGCTTAGCCTCTGTTAGAACAAGCAGCCTCTGGGAGAACAGTGGCCTTCTGCAGCAGTTGCAGGTGGGAATATGGAACCCTAGTCCCATTTTATTTCTTATGTTCACATGTCACAATGGGTTTATTGTTATTTGTCAAAAATTTACTACAGTCATACAGTACTTCTGCTTCAAATCCTTAAATTACATTTAAAAGAAAAACAACACAAAATCCAGGCTACTTGAAAAGTAATATCAAAATCATTATGATCCTATCTTCATTTATTTTTATCAGTTGGGAACTCTTCACAAGTAAAAGAAAGTCAGTTCATCAGGATCAAGCATAGAGATTTATTTTATTCACATAAGCAACATAAAGAGAGATAAGGCCGAATCTACCCAGAGCTGCAGTCTTTCTATTTTTGCTGTGAAATACCTGACTAAACAACTGAAGAAGGCGTTGTGTGTTTTGTCTCACAGTTTAAAGACACAGTCTATTACAACAGCGAAGGCTGTAATAGTGGAGAAGTGCAAGGTCATTGGTTATGTATATGCTGTAAGGAAGCAGGGAGTGGACAGAATGTACAGCTTGAACACCTCAAGTCCTGACTCCAGCACCTGTTTTCCCCTCATAAGGACTCCACAGTCTTCAGGAACATCTACACCAGTTGGAGATCAGACATTCAGTCACATGAGCTTGTAGGAGATGTGTCATATTCAGAACAGAGCAGATACCACAGGCATGTATATCTGAATCCTTAGAAATCCTGTAACTTAGGAGGCTGGTACAGAAGATTTGCAAGTTTGAGGACAATGAGAAGATGTCTATCATTAGAAGAAAAAGAAAAAATATTCTACTCACTATCCGTATATAGTATGGTAGCATTTCACCTTCGAATTAGAGGAGTCACATCAGTACTGAAGGCTAGAATAAAACACACAGTAAATGTGCATTCTGTCCACAAAAGCAAATTGCTTGCTAATTCCAACACTCTCCCTATTACTGAATTATATGTTTCCCAGTTGGAATAAATTCTGAGAAAATAACTGTAGTTTTTTGAAACGTGGTGTAGGCAGACAGGGAAGGACATAACTGGAAACTGGTAAGGCAACAAATTTCTTTCTAATTAAGTAATCTCCCAGCACTCCCTTGCCTCCCAATATACATAGACCAATAGCCTCATATCCTGGAATGCTTTGCTCTTTCTACTCTCTGCCTAGAATGACCTTCACTGTTTCTCTAAACTCTACCTGGCTACCTCTTGTTTATTTTACTCATATCTTTACTGTAAAAGGGTTTCTGAGCACTTCCAAGTTGGATATATATCTCCCATAGTTTCTGGTAATGGTACTGTAATTTGTTTTAACATTTTAATAATCTACTTGATTCTTCATAGGATAATTTTCCTTGATGGCAAGGTGGATTCCTTGATGCCAAGGTTAAAATGTCTCTCTCAACCAACTTGTTATATTAGCATTTTAAGTATGAATTCAATGATATTTATAATACTCAAAATAGTCACTACAGTTTCCAAAGAATTTTTCACTCTAAAACAGAAACGACTCCCCATTTTTCCTCTGTCCCCTGATAACCTTTAATCTACTTTCTGCTTCTAGAATACAAAATTTATTCCTTCACATTTGTCTTATTTTATTTAACATCATATTTCCAAGGTTCACCCACTCTATACTGTTTATCAAAATTTTATTTACTTTTATCACTGAGTATTTCCAGACTTAGAGGCAGAGAGAAAGAAAATACTTGGAAAGTTGTTAGACACTTCATTATTCCCCACACCTCACTCTGTTTTTTCCTAAATCCTCTCTATGTTTAGGTCTTGGCATACTGCATAAGGATTATCTATGTACCCACTAATGCCCATTGAACAAATAAACTCCAACTTGCTTATTTTGACAAAAACATGTGAAGTATTCCTTTAAATACAATTTTAACATTAAAATATTAAAGTACAAAAATATGGAGTGAGTAGCTGATATACAAATAACTCAAAATATGAAGCTTCAAGAAAACCAACAACCCAATTTAAAATGGGCTTTAGAGCTGAAGAGAGAGTTCTCAAAACAAAAAATTATAACTAACAAACACATTATAAATAAGCTTCTTTTGTCTAATATGGACAATACTCTCTATTATATATACAATTATAATTGTTATATATTATGTATACGGATGTAAAACTTAACCCACATATCTACAACCAACTTATTTCTAATAAATATGCCAAAGACAGCTACTAGAGTAAAGATAGTCTCTAAACAAGTAGTTGAAAGAAACTGGATACTTGCATTAAAAGACTGAAATTGAATCATTACTACTTACCAGAACAGAAAACAGCAAAAATAAAAGATCTCAATGCAAGTCCTGAAATTTTGAAAATACCAGAAGAAAATAGGAGAAATAATTTAGGATATCAGAACAGGAAATGATTTCCTGAATAAGACTTCAATAACTTGAAATGAAAGGAGCCTACCACAGAGGGCCTCTGAAAGACTCTACACAACAGGGTATCAAAGCAGATGCTGAGACTCATAACCAAACTTCAGGCAGAGTGCAGGGATCTTATGAAACAAGGGAGAGATAGAAAGGAGCTCCATAAGGAGAGCAACAGAACCAAAATTCTTGGCCCAGGGGTCTTTTCTGAGACTGATACTCAAACCAAGGACCATGCCTAGAGATAACCTAGAACCCCTGTACAGATGTAGCCCATGGCAGCTCAGTCTCCAAGTGAGTTCCCTAGTAATGGGAAGAGGGACGGTCTCTGACATGAACTCAGTGGCTGGCTCTTTGACCACTCACCTCCGAGTGGGGAGCAGCCTTGCCATGTCACAGAGGAGTACATTGCAGCTAGTCCTGGTGAGACCTCATAAGCTAGAGTCAAATGGAAGGCGAGAAAGACCTCTGCTATCAGTGGACTTGGAGAGGGGCACGGGGAGGATGGGCTTGGGAGGAAATGAGGGAGGGGGCTACAGATGGGATACAAAGTGAATAAACTGTACTTAATATAAAAATAAAAACTAAATTAAAAATCAAAGGAATATACTAGTTAAAAATAAAAAATAGACATGTTAACATGGAGAGGAAAATGTCTTATGGACCTCTTAGATAAAGAACTAGGCAACTAAGGAATGCTGAGAGTTGGAGAATTAGTCTTCTTCAGGGACAAACTCATAAATCATATCCATATACGCCATACTAAATGGACTTTTATAGGAGATAGACAGATAGATAGCTAATTGATAGATAGATGATACATAGAGAGATATGAAAAAGAGTTCAAGATTTGAGTGAAGGATCATTCTTGATAATAAAAACACTATAATTTCAAATACCACTAATATATCTACATTTTCTCAGACTCTCTGCATCATAAAATATGATCTTCATTCCATGTTGATTAGTAAGGAAAGAAATGAGAGTGACACTTTTGCATAATGCATTATATTAATACAATTTGTTCTTCCTAATAAGTTATTAAAAAAACTTAGTCAGGAAGGCTCCTATTAGAGGAGCAGCTAACATGATTGGAAGAAAAAAGTCTCAGGATGAGCAGTAGACTCAGTACTTTTCTTTTTCAGGTCAAATGTTAAAAGGGAATGAGTGTGAACATCTGTTTGGACAATGATTTCATGAGAGTTAAATTTATCAGCCTTGAATAATCATCCAGCATGGCTATTGTTTCTCTTCTTATCCAGATTCAATACTGTCATTCTTACTGTACTCTTGTATTTGTCTAGTTATCCAATATCCTGATTATTGCAATAACATCCTCTTTAGCATACATATTTTTGACATTTTTAAATTCTGGGTTATAATTAAGCACTACTAATTTAAACGGAAACCACTGAAGCAGACTCAATGAATTTCCTGAATTCCACTGTCTTTGCTGCCTGGGCTTCCTCACTTTGGCACTCAACTAAAGGACATACTTTCTAGTTCTTGTAGAACTAGAACCAATCCACATAACCCTGTTTTATCTCATGCCAATCTTTATGTTTTGTTATTATTTATGTGGCAGAAGTCCTCTTTTTTAATGATGTGCTCCCGGGTATTTTGGCTTCACCCCAGGGAGATCCCCATCCCAGGAGTTGTCAGCTAACACAAGCTTGACCCAATGGGACGGTGAGAGTGAGGGTAAGAGTGAGGGAGAGTGAGAACTAGAAAGAGGAGAGAGAGAAAGCAACAGAAACAGAGAGAGAGAGAGAGAGAGAGAGAGAGAGAGAATGAAGTTGGGTTTGTAGGGAAGTAGATGATTTTGGAGGGGGATTAATATCATCAAAATACATTGTGTGAAATTCACAGCACCAAAGAATAACGATCCTCCAAAATGACATCCTTTTGCTGTTTTTCTCCCTAATATAAGGCATTCAATTGCTGATGGAACAGATGACCTGGCCACTTAAGACTTCTTGGACTCAGTAGTCTTCCTGGATGATTTAAGCCTCCCAGTTTTTAGTGATACTATAGAACTCTCTAGAATATAACTGAAATCACATTGGTCCCAATTCTTCAGCTTTGTCAGTGAGGTGTTCTATTCCCAACTCTGCTCTCATATCTGGCAAGATGACTCAAACCTAATTCTGGAAACAAGAGTGGGTTAGGAGGCCAACATTAGAGGGTCTCCTTTTGCCAGACCAAGGTTCCCAGCCAAATCATAATCAGCTTGATAGAACACAGACTTTAAAAGGTCCTCCTCCTAGACTCTCAACTAAAAAACAAAAGTTTGGGAAGAATGAACCTTTCCCCTTACATCATTTCTCATACTTTTATATACAGTGCTGAAAAGGTAAATATCAGTTATACTTATTATGTTCCTCTGTAACTTCTATCTTCTTTTTTCATTCCACTAAGCTCAAAGTTCAAAACGATAGACTTTTCTCTGCTTATCAAACTTTTCCAAATTGAAACTAAGCTATAATGGTGGCCAGCAGTATCTCCTTTGTTAGCAAACTCTTAATGCACAGGAGCCATGAAGCCTTGGCTGGTAATGATAAAAGAAATAAATCCAGGGAGTTGCTTTTCCAGATAAGAGCCATCCTTACCTCTTAATTCTATTCTTACTTTCAAAAGCTGGACTCATCCTGTTTTTGTCTTTCTCTTTGAATGCCTCATGAGACATTTCCAACATTTCCTCCCCAGCCATGTCATTCCTCAGCCACAAAACCAAAGATGGATGCCTTTGGCCAAGAGAATGAAGGTCATGTCTCTAGAAAGTGGGGAGTGGGGGAAATCACATTAAAATTTAAAACTATTATCCTTGGAAGAAGGATTTAAGAATGCAGTATATAATTTCCTACTCAAACTTGTAAGATTGAAATTTCCCATATTGTACTTAACTCTAAAAACAGTCTTCTATTTCATGCCCATATTTAAAACCATCTCCTCTCTCAAATCCTTTCTTAAAATTTGCCTGATACCTTTTTTAAAGGGGAGCCTGAAGGTCTTTCTTGAAGACAAGAAAGGAGGACAAATTTAAATAAAAGACATAATAAGATACACCAAGCATATGTGAAGAAAAAAATTAATAAGCTCACCTCTTTCAAGTAGCTTCTTTCACCAGGTTTTTACATTTTAACTCGTTGTTTTATTGTTATCTCTAGAGGAGAAATATTCATGGGTTTTAATGCTTTCCATTTTAAAATACGTCAAATTCATTTCAACCTCTTCTAATAATAGTTCATTTAAAATAAAATACCAATAAGTGTCACATTGAATTTCCTCCTTACTCAAGTGGAGATGCTAATGCATTTCTAAGACCTTCTCAGGAAATCTGTGAGGACAAAATGGATAAGGTTTAAGGATATTTTAAGCTTATTAGGGAAACAATATGGAGTATAATAATTCACATCTCTTCAGAGTCCAGTTTCTCAGACCACTTTCTAATTTACTGTATTTTGAGTCTCTTAGGGTCTATTCTGTGTTCAGGGATATTTTACCTGAATATGTAAAATGAAAGAAGTAGTTTGGGTGGCAAATAGATTTTTTAAATAGTTAATATCATGACAGCAGAAAGTATAGCAAACAAGTAGAAAATTAGAGAGTGCATGGTATTTGAATTATTAATTTTATTGCATACAAAATTACGTTTGTGGAGGACCCTGGGTAAAATGTTCAATCTTCACCCAGAAAGGCAAATGGGATAGACATCTGAAGAAGGAGAAAACAGCAAACAGGACAGGAGCCTAGCACAGAGGACCTCTGAAAAACTCTACACAGCAGGGTATTAAAGCAAATGCTGAGACTCATAGTCAAACTTAAGGCAGAATGGAGGGAATCTTATGAAAGAAGGTGGAGATAGGAAGACCTGGAAGGAGCAGGCACTCCACAAGGAGAGCAACAGAACCAAAAAATCTGGGCCCAGGGATCTCTTCTGAGACTGATACTCCAACCAAAGACCATGCATGGTGATAACCTAGAACCCCTGCACAGATGTAGTCCAAGGAAGGTGGATTCCCCAGAATAGGAACAGGAACTGTTTTTGACATGAACTCAGTGGCTGGCTCTTTGATCACCTCCTCCAGAGGTGGGGACAGCCTTGCCAGTTCACAGAGGAAGACAATGCAGCCAGTTCTGATGAGACCTGACAGGCTAGGGTCAGATGGAAGGGGAGGAAGACCTCCCCTGTCAGTGGACTTGGGGAGGGGCCTGGGAGGAGAAGAAGGAGAGAGGGCAGGAATGGGAGGGGATGAGAGAGGGGGCTACAGCTGGGATACAAAGTGAATCAATTGTAATAAATAAAAATATAAATAAATTTAAAACTTGAAAAAATAGTATAAAAATTATGTTTGTGTAGAAATGTAATTTGTGATATTCGGATTTGTTCTCTTGATGTTTAATGGCTGGTTCAGAAGAAAGTGTCTACAGCACTTCTATCGCTTATGGCAAAAATTTCAAGTAAGTCCTATATTATCACAGCAGGTTGTACTGCCACTCAGGGTTACTAATTCCAGCCCATACAAAGGCAAGGACGACTTTCAATCTCCAGTTTGCTAAATCAGTGGTACTGTATATGAATTACATGGTGCTTTTTTTGTAATAGAGAAGTGTGAACAGGTTGCCTGATGTATTTTACCATATCCTTATTATACTGTATCCCAGGGCATTTTAACTTAACAACAGATAATGTTCTTTCAGTATCTGAACAACTTTAGGAACATCATAGTCTTCCTACAGAGTGGCAGGAGATGCCACACGGAAAGGGATGTGAGCATCCTGTTATTACAGCAGATGTATTAGCTGAATGTCTAAAAAATTTTACGTATCTTTGTAACGTTATATGCATCTGTCATGAGTTTGCTTTTCCTCTTCTTTGTGACCTATTTGACACGCGGTTTAGATGGTATCCAAAGAAAAAAAGTGTAGACTTGCCATACCCTTAGCTCCCTGTATTAGAGAAACGCCATATTAAAAATCTGCTTTTTTCCCCTAACTTGTCATGCTTTCAGACAAAAGTAACACAGTTGAGTTTCCAAACACTAGCAGTCGCCAGCTCAGCACAATGTCAGGGCTGTGCAGAAAGGAATATGCAACCTTTTCCAAGTGAACCCAGAGAACCTTGTTTAGTAGGATTCCAAACTTCTGCTGAATGACTATGTGGCTAAAATTATGATAAAAAAATAAAAATTATTTATCTGACTACTATGCATCTGACTGTCTGTAGACTTCCAACTCCTATGAAGTGGGATGCTCCTATGAAACTAATCTCACTTCAAAAACATCAGAAGACATGATGGGTCATTCTTGGTTTTTCTTTTTCTTTCTTTCTTTCTTTCTTTCTTTCTTTCTTTCTTTCTTGCTTGCTTGCTTTCTTGCTTGCTTGCTTTTCTTTCTTTCTTCTTCCTTTATTTCTCTGTTTCTTTTTTTCCATATTTATTTACTTACTTACTATTTATTTATTTATTTATCAAGACAAAGTTTCTCTGTGTAGCCTTGGCAATCCTGCACTCAATTTTTAGACCAGGCTGGCTTCAAATTCACAGAGATCCACCTGCCTCTCTGCCTCTTCCTCCTAAGTGCTGAGATTAAAGGCATGTATCAGGCCCGGCTTCTAATATATTTTTTTCAGGAAAGCTTTTTGATATCTGGTGCGCGAACTGTGTGCACTTAAAACTCACCCATTTCATAAATCATTTGGAAATAGTTGATCATGATAGAAACCACGTGTGGAATTCCCTTTGAAGAGACTCAACACCACTACATTTGACTTTTTCTGTTTCTTGTATTTTTCATATGGTAACTGATGACACAATATTTAAATTCTAAAGTTATATTGAAAGTAGATTATCTCATTGCTCCCCAACCATTCATTTCCTTTGTGCTCATGTCCTGGTATGTTTTGTCCTGTGAGAACTGTGACTAACATCCTGTTCTGTCTCTCATCTCAGGAATCCTGAACTTGTCTCTCATTCTATGTAGAATCTTCTTCCCATATTACATTAGTCTTCTCGATGGTCAAATACCACCAAGCTATACAGCTCTTCTCTGACTGTTTTTGGTTTTTTTCTATTCAGACATTGATTATGTTTTTTCATAGCATATGTTGCCAAAACTGTATTTATAAAGGTTTCAATATACTTAAAAGTTTTCTCCAACTTTCACTCACACATAAGTCCCATAATGGCAGGGATTTCTATCCGTTGTTATATCCCTCCTGTACGCAGTAGGTCCTTCAAAAATTACAGCCTAAGAATAAGCGCTCACTCGTAAGCATGGATGATTTAGATGTCTGTTTGCCTGTGGTTTTTACAGTCATATAAATATGCATGAGAATGTAACTATGGCCCAATAAGGAACAGATAGGAATTATGAAAGGAATATTAAATAAATATATGTATACAGTCTGTATACATAAATATATTATACAGTCATGATATGTTAAATATCATAAAAAAATTTAAAAAGAGACATTCTCCATATTCTAGTTTTACATACCTTCCAGTTATTTTTAATGAAAAATTGTTGGATGAGTTACAAGAGAGTCTGCTGTGTATTCAATTCTACTTATTAGGGAAAAATGTTAAAGCTAATCCCTAATGCAGCCAGCAAAGACCTTTTAGTTTTGAAATAACCTCATTTATAAATATTTCTTCAAAGATGTTATTTGGAAGAATTCAGAACTCCCCTTTTTCAAATGACATAGGAAGAGGCACCAGGCTCTGGGACAAATCTAGAGCATTCTGATATGTGGATAGGACAGGGTATCAGGGATACAGATGAAGGTGGGGGCCGTTATGCTGTGAGGTAGGTCTGGCAAACAGCAATGTCAATCATCTGTCCTGTGGAGATTTGGAAGCTTTTATGTTACTGCAATGTGCCCCTCCTCCCTCCTCTGACATCTTTGGGGAAATAAACTTAAATCACTTACAGTTTAATGCTACAAGGATCGAGATCAGCCTGGAGAACAACCTTAAAATATTCCCATCAATTCCCCAGGCTTTCCCCACAAAATGTTTTCTCCATGTCTGTGGCAGTTCATAAAAGCTGCTACAAAGTTGTCTTTCTGGGACATTTATTGCATGGTTTTGTTTCTTACAGGCTCTTACAAAATGCCTTTGGATGATCATTAAACGTGATCGTTTGACACTTAAGATTTAGAGATATGTTCAAATAGATTATCATGGGCATTCTCTATTTTTTAAGTATTTTTACATTTGTCAGTTCAAGGTTATTCAGAAAATGCAAATGCCTCAGTAAGATTTATTTCTTACATTTACAAGAAAGAAGTCTGTGCAGAGAGCTATTCACACAAGTTCAGCACACTGAAACTTAGATAATCAATTGTTGATATCAGTAGAAACCCAAGAGAAAATTATTGAAGGGTAGAATAGATGCCCAACATAAATCACCATGTTCTAGTCATCATTAACTTGGGTGTGCTTCGTGCCAGTAATTTACATCACACACACACGCACACACACACAGATTTATATGTTCCTAGTCACTAAACATGCAACACTCAAAATTTTAATTTTTTTCCATGGTGCTTTAATGGTCATTTTCATTTTAAAATGATACCATACCAATGGAATACACTTCACAGAATTTTTATTACTGTATATTCAGATTAAGCCTAATACCACATAGCTAAAAATAAGTAAATGATAAACATTTTTGTCCCCCAAAGATGTTTTTCATCTATAAGTTTGGTTCATTTACCTTCTGGAGAGAATCTTAGATTCTGTATTATTACCTAGTCACTAATTAGAAATGTATTTGTCAAACTTGTTGCAATATTACTAAATAACTTTAGAAAACATGATACCAGCAGCCTTTAGAGCAAATTTATTGATGCTTTTTCCATGTAGATTTTTCATAGCAGCTCCTTAGACAGTCATCAAACTCATAATGGTGAATACCATTCTGTATACTGATTCTAGTTTCTTTGTGTGAATAACCTTGTGTGACATGCCCTTTACAATGCTACTACGTTTCCTAGACTATACTATGAATATATTGCTGCTTCCCTGAATTCTTACATTAATAGATAGAAAATAATTGAGTAGAAGTCATGTGGTCCTTAACTACGTATAATATCGCTATAGAAGATAAAATGTTTATTATCTTCCCAGACCATTTTTTTTACATTTTGTTTTGACCTGTTTCATTAAAGTTTCCTTTGGTAGGCCACACTGGCTCCAACTTCAAATTCTAGTGTTGTAGTCTCCTGAGAGCTCATTATGAATGTGTACCATATATAACAGATTTTCTGGTTAGGTTTCTAGTGTTTTATAAAGATGAATGCACATAATATATTTTCACAAGTAATTTTTTATCATTTAATGCAGAAGAAGGTTTTAAAATACTTCCTAGCATGTTCCATTTCAAGTTTCTTGAATTTGAAATATGTTTTTACCTTAAAATATCCTTAAATCACTTTGTATTGGTGAATGGTTTGAAGAAAGAGCTTTTGAATCATATTTTGAATCAGTTTTTCAAGAAGATTCAAGTTTGCCATCAGTTTTTCTTGCCTCTATTGTTAGATATTAGAAATTAATGAGCCAAAGAATCTGTTTCTGAATTGTCTGGTCTGTCTCATGAGCATAATTACATTTTCCAGGGCTAGAATCTAGTGCCTTAACAACTAAAATTTATAAAACTCAAACCCCTCTCCACTTCTATTCAGAATTTTCTTTTATAACCAATGAAATCACCTCCATGGTAAGACTTAGAATATTCTTTTTCTTTAGTTTCTTTTTAAATAAGTGGATTCTGTTGTGTGGTGATGAACAAAATACATTCAATAGAACTGTATCCTGATCTTCCATTTGTTAATTTTTTAAGAGTTGGAATTTGTGATTCTTTTACAAAAGTAGATAATATTAATTTATTAACATAATAATTAAAGAAACATATATACACTCAGTAGTCTTATGAACTGTAAAAATGCCCTTGTTTTCTAACTTCTATGTCACCTTTCCTAAAACATACCCTCCTTCTTCACCTGGACACAAGCACAACCTGACTTTCGTCTCAATTTCTACACTCTTCCTAGTGGTTTAATTATGAGTATTTGAAATCTTAGACAACATATTCTAATTTTGATTGTTTAAACCATGTGTAACCTTTTTGATTATTTTACTTTTAACTCAATCTCCAATTAATAAAAAAAAATCCAGGCTTCTGAAAATCAACCATACATGCTGGATGGTTCCAATATTCAACATTCTGCAGATGGCAAAGCTGTGGAATGAAAGCGTGCAGGATTAGCAGGGGTGAGAGCAGGTGAGGAGGGGCAGGAAAAACATGGAGGGAATTTAAGACATAAGAAGTTTATACAGTACACTATGCAGGTGGGCAACTGTCACTCTACACGTGCCTTAGCTTATATTACATCAGAAATGAAACATGATTCAAGCAGTGGACTTTGAATAATGATGATTTATTGGTGCAATGGACTAATGATTGCAGGGGAGACTGCCTATGAAGAAGGTTACATGGAAACTCGGTATTTACTAGACAATTTTGCTAGGACTATAAATTATTCTAAAATGTGTTTCTGAATAAAAACCTTAAAATTCAGATGCAATTGATATTAAATCAGTAAAAAAATGATTACCTTTAATGAGCAACAAGTAAAACAAGAAAACTGCATCTTTTAATATGTAAAGTCCTATCAATTCTCAGAAAGTTTAGTTTCCCTCATAGTTTCCATTTTCCCTGTTTTCTTTCTGGGACTCTTAATCTTTCAATGATTGACTGTCTAGAGGTCCCTAAATTATTTTTTCCATATTCCCTTTCTTCTCTCAATATTTATTTATTTTTGTTCTTCCACTGAATCATTACTTGTTTTATTCCCACCCAACTCTATTTTCATTGGGATGATTTCTTGTTTCTGCTATTCACTTGCTAATTCTACTGCCTCTTTGTCTTATGGTACATATCCTCAGCACTATTCCTGGTATCCATTCTCTTGGTATACTGTCAATGTCTTGCTTTTTTCTGTAAATATTTTGTTTTTCTTATTATCTTCACTAGTGCTTCTATTAATCTATTAAAATTGTAGTGTGGATATACTATATTATTGTACAACTAACATGTATCTACTGGCTTTCCCTACAAGAATTTTTTTTCTTCTCTCTGCTCTTTATTTTTTGTTTTTATTTATTTATTTTTTGTTTTATTTATTTGTTTTTAAAAAATTTTTTATTAATTACACTTTACTCACTTTGTATCCCCCTTGTAGCTCCTTCCCTCTTTTCCTCCCAACCCCTCCCTTCCTCCCCCTTCTCCACACATATCCCTCCCAAAGTCCACTGATAGGGGTGGTCTTCTTTTCCTTCCTTCTGATCCTAGTCTATCAGGTCTCATCAGGAGTGGCTGCTTTGTTTTCCTCTGTGGCCTGGTAAGGCTGCTCCCCCATCAGGGGGAGGTGATCAAAGAGCAGGACAGTCAGTTCCTGTCAGAGACAGTCCCTGTTCCCATTACTAGGCAACCCACTTGGACACTGAACTGCCATGGGCTACATCTGTACAGAGGTTCTAGGTTATCTCCATGCATGGCACTTGGTTGGAGTATCAGTCTCAGGAACGTCCCCTCTGCTCAAATTTTTTGGTTCTGTTGCTCTCCTTGTGGAGTTCCTGTCCTCTCCAGGTCTTCCCGCATCCCACTTCTTTCATAAGAGTCCCTGCATTTTGCCCAAAGGTTGGCCATAAGTCTCAGCATCTGCTTTGATAGTCTTCCAGAGGTCCTCTGTGGCAGGCTCCTAATTTGTTCCCTATTTTCTCCTTCTTATGTCCATCATCTTTGCTTTCTGGATGGGGATTGAGCACTTTAGCCAGAGTCCTCCCTCTTGATTAGTTTCTTTAGGTGTACAGATTTTAGTAGATTTATCCTATATTATATGTCTATATGAGTGAATATATATCGTGTGTGTCTTTCTGCTTCTAGGATAGCTCACTCAGGATGATCTTTTCCAGTTCCTACCATTTACCTGCAAATTTCATGATGTCTTTGTTTTTTATTGCTGAGTAGTATTCCATTGTGTAGACGTACCACAATTTCTGTATCCATTCCTCGACTGAGGGACATCTGGGTTGTTTCCAGGTTCTGGCTCTTACAAATAAAGCTACTACAAGCATGGTTGAGCAAATGTCCTTATTGTGTAGTTGAGCCTCTCTTGGATATATGCATAGGAGTGGTATAGCTGAATCTTTAGGAAACACTATTCCTAGTTGTCTGAGAAATCGCCAAATTGATTTCCAGAGTGGTTGTACGAGTTTACATTCCCACCAGCAGTGGAGGAGGGTTCCCCTTTCTCCACAACCTCTCCAGCATGTGTTGTCACTTGAGTTTTTTATCTTAGTCATTCTAAGGTGAAATCTCAGGGTCGTTTTGATTTGCATTTCCTTGATAGCTAATGACGTCGAGCATTTCTTTAAGTATTTCCCTGCCATTTGATATTCCTCTATCGCGAATTCTCTGTTTAGGTCTGTTCCCCGTTTTTTTAATTGGATTTATTGATTTGTTGCTTTTTAACTTCTTTAGTTCTTTATATATACTGGAAATTAGCCCTCTGTCAGATATAGGGTTGGTGAAGATCCTTTCCCAATCTGTAGGTAGTCGTTTTGTTCTGATGACAGTGTCCTTTGCTTTACAGAAGCTTTTCAGTTTCATGAGGTCCCATTTATTGATTGTTGCTCTTAGAGCCTGTGCTATTGGTCTTGTGTTCAGGAAGTTGTCTCCTGTGCCAATGAGTTCCAGGCTCCTCCCCACTTTTTCTTCTAACCGGTTTAGTGTGTCTGGTTTTATAGTGAGGTCTTTGATCCACTTGGACTTTAATTTTGTGCAGGGTAATAAATATGGATCTATTTGCAATTTTCTACATGTAGACATCAAGTTAGACCAGCACCATTTGTTGAGGATGTTATCTTTTTTCCATTGTATGGTTTTAGTGTCTTTGTCAAAGATTAGGTGTCCATAAGTGTGTGGATTTATTTCTGGGTCTTCTACTCAATTCCATTGATCCACCAATCAGTTTCTATGCCAGTACCATGCAGTTTTTAGTATTGTTGCTCTATAGTACAGCTTGAGATCAGGGATGGAGATACCTCCAGAAGATCTTTTTTTTTTTTTTTTTTGGAGAGGATTGTTTTGGCAATTCTGGGTTTCTTGTTATTCCATATGAAGTTGGAAATTTTTCTTTCAAGGTCTGTAAAGAATTGTGTTGGTAATTTGATGGAAATTTCATTTAATCTGTAGATTGCTTTTGGTAAGATGGCCATTTTCACTATGTTCATCCTGCCAAGCAATGAGCATGGGAAATCTTTCCATCTTCTGATATCTTCTTCTAATTCTTTCTTCAGAGACTGGAATTTTTTTTCATACAAGTTTTTGACTTGCTTGGTTAGGGTCACACCAAGGTAATTTATGTCCTTTGTGCCTATTGTGAAGGGTGTTGTTTCCCTAATTTCTTTCTCAGACCTTTTGTCTTTTGTATACAGGAGGGCTACTGATTTTTTTGAATTAATTTTTTTGTCCAGCCACTTTGCTGAAGGTGTTTATCAGCTGTAGGTGCTCTCTGCTAGAATTTTTAGGGTCACTCAGTTATACTATCATATCACCTGCAAATAGTGATACTTTGACTTCTTCCTTCCCGATTTTTATCCCCTTGATCTCCTTTAATTGTCTTATTACTCTAGCTAGGACTTCAAGAACTATGTTGAAGAGGTATGGAGAGAACAGGCAGCCTTGCCTTGTCTCTGATTTCAGTGGGAATGATTTAAGTTTCTTTCCATTGAGTTTGATATTGGCTATAGCCTTGCTGTTTATTGCCTTTACTATGTTTAGGTATGTGCCTTGTATTCCTGATCTCTCCAATACTTTAAACATAAGTGGATGTCGGATTTTGTCAAGTGCTTATTCAGCATCTAAGGACATTATCATGTTGTTTTTTTCTTTCAGTTTGTTTATATGGCAGATCACATTGATAGATTTCCATATATTTAACCACCCCTGCATACCTGGGATGAAGCCTACTTGGTCATAGTGGTCCCTACAAGAATTTAAGCTTTGTGAATACCAGATTTTTTATATCTTATTCCGTCTTGTATCTCCAGAGCCTGTAATTTTCTATCACTTAAAAGACATTTTTTCCTCTAGTAGTGTAGTAAATGTGGCAATGGATGCTATAGGACTTTCTAATTATCCTCTCTGGTGGATAATTGTATATTTTCATATGCAATTTAATATATATTAACTTTTATTTAATTATAATACAGTTACATCATTCCCCTTTTTCTCCCTCCAGCTCCTTCCATATCCTTCTCCCCACTCCTCAAATTCATGGCTTCTTTTCTTTAATTGTTATAGCATCATATATAATACATATACATACATACATATATATGTATATATATTAAACACACACAACCTACTGAGTACACTTACTCTTTCTTTTAGGCACTGAACAACTATTTATGGTCTTATGCCTGGGGAAGACAAATACTCTCCCTCTGAACAATTATCAATTGCCTATAGTTCTTCATCTAGCAATGTACTCTGGTGAGGTTTCCCCTATCTATGGTGGCATGTCAACTTGTGATATCTTTGTCCAAGTCTGGTTTAAGTGGCCATATTTTTAAGATTCCATGTGTGTAGATTCCTAGATATCTTAGATGATGCAGTCTTGTAGAATACTTTATTCTGACATGACAAGTGTCAAAATACTGACTAATAGTCAATGTGCGATGTGGGTCTTACCAGACAAACTTCTAGCCAGATGAACTTGTGGATCCTCAATATTAATATTCACTGATCACCTTCAGAGTAGAGTAGTTCCTCTGGGTACTCATGAGGCTCTTTAGGTCTGAAGATGACTGCTATAATTCTTAGGTTCGGCAGGTAAAGGGAACTTGCAACACCTTGAATTATTAAATCGGTTTCTATTTAATCCACCTGTTCTTAGGATGGCTCTTCTCAACTGTGACTGCAGCTATTCTCTGGCAGCCTCCTGCAGAGAGATCTTTGCTTGAGTGAGTAATGGGCCATTCTCAGAATACTGAGGTGGGGGATGTAATGTGAACAGTGCCATTGCACCTTCAATTTCGAGCACACCCTGCTCCTTTGAAAACCACTTGCATTCAGTTTCCTCTGCTTTTTCTCCAGATCTCCCACTACTAATCACCTTGTTTCTTGTTTCTTCACATTGAGATTTTCATGGCCTGCCGTATCAGCTGCCATTCATCACCTTTCATAATCAATCTTCAACTTTTCTGTTTTGTTGAAATTTTCAGATTTTAGCCTCCTTGTCACATGAAGGAAAAATCAGAGACAAGCATGCCTGCTTATTGTTTTATAAATTTAATAGATCCCTTTCCTTGGGTTCAAAACTAAATTTACTGAGAACAGCACAATTTTACCACAAATCTCCCCTTATCCGAATCTCAGACAGAATAATTAGTACATTAAATATAGTATAAACTGTAAAAATACATATGCCGCAAGGCTGCATGAGATTGAAGGAATACTATAAGATGCACCTAGCTCTATCTTATATCACTTGGCTGACATGTAAAAAAATTAGTTACGGTTCAAAATCAAATATAAAATAAAACAGTCATTTGAGTTGATGTTTGTATTCATAGCTATCATTAAACAAATTCTCATAATATATCTAAACAAACCAAATATGTGGGGTATGGAAATCAACATTTGAATTGCACAATAATCTTATGTCTTACAGAGATTTCCTTGAGAGGGATGAAAATGGAATTAAAAAAATAACTATGTGGAAATATTGTAAGGATTGTGCCATTGGCAATCCATTCTAATGTTTCTTCCCTTTGCCCAGCTGTATTTTTTCCTCTAACACATAGCTAAGGATGTTACTGTCCCCCAGGGAGCTTGCGCTCCGTAGGCTTCTATTTTATTTCCTATTTTTAGCAGCTACAGATAATTCTAAGGTATAGCCTTCTTTATTAAACTGATGTATTATCCTAGTCTCTGTAATGGTCTATATTTATTTTACATTTAATTTGCTGAGGTTTGTAAGACAGGGTTAGAATATATTGTCTTTACCCTCCTCATTTACTACATGAGAACACAAAAATGCAGACGGAGCACAGACATTATCCAAAGGCGTCAGCTCCTGATAATTGATAGTCTCTTCCTCATGTTCCATAATATCACAACATCTTCCAATGTACCACTACCCCTTTGCTTCTACAAACTCATTCAGGTAGCTGATTCATGGTTAATAGCTCCTTCCATTTCTTAAGACTCAATGATCATTATTTGAATTTCTTATAGCTCATACTGTGTGGGTCTTAGCAACAACGGAACTTCACTCCTCTGATTGGCAGGGCTTCTTGGAACACTTGTCCAGGTCATCTTACAGAGTAGGAGGATCTTAAAACACAAATCTTCCAAAGTCAAAGGGAATAGAGATATTTTGAGAATCCAGGGATTCTGATTTGTATAGCAAGACTGTGTAAGCTCAGTTGTGCTATTGATCATTTCAGCTTTAACTAAAGCCAACCCCCTTAAAGACCCTTTTAAATGTTTCTCTAGTAATAGTTAGCTTAAAGGTTTTACCATGATTAGTAGCATAGACAGCCTCTCAAATTGCCCACTGTGAGACTTGCTTCTGGTTATACATGGTCTATAGTTCATTGACTGTGATCTAGAAAAGATGGTGGAATGTCCCTGGAACAGCAGCCAGAGTGTACTGAGACCTTCTGCCCAGAAGAACAAGAGCAACTGGATCTTTTGACCAACCACGTGATTGCACTTAGAGGCAGGTCACTCTCATCAAGGCCTAGAGAGTGCATTAAACTCCTGGCTGACACTTCCAATCAGCTTATAAGAGACCCTGAGAGAGAGCGTGTCATGAAGCTGTGTCCAAATTCTTAACCCACACAAAACTATGCAATATTGGATATCTTGTTTGTTAAGTATGTTCATTTTCAACCAGTATCAGACATGAAACATCAAGAAACATGGTACAACACAGATTGTGATATTTTAAAAAATCTTTCCATGAAATGAGTCTTAAAAAGTGATTATTCATATATTTAAATGCAAATTTATAAAATTAGGCTAATTAATATTAAATAGATTAAAAATGCTTTCCACATTTGAAAAAATCCAACACCCATTCACGTTTAAAGTCTTGGAGAGATCAGGGATACAAGGCACATACCTAATCATAGTAAAGACAATATACAGCAAGCCTATAGCCAACATCAAAGTCAATGGAGAGAAACTCAAACCAATCCCACTGAAATCAGGGACAAGGCAAGGCTGGCCACTCTCTCTGTATCTCTTCAACATAGTACTTGAAGTCCTAGCTAGAGCAATAAGACAAATAAAGGAGAACAAGGGGATACAAATCAGAAAGAGGTCAAAGTTTCACTATTCACAGATGATATGATAGCATACCTGAGTGACCCCCAAAATTCAACCAGAGAACTCCTTCAGCTGATAAACACCTTCAGCAAAGTGGTTGGATATAAAATTAACTAAAAAAATATCAGAAGCTGTCCTGTATACCAAAGACAAAAGGGACAAGAAAGAAATTAGGGAAACAAGAGCCTTCACAATAGCCACTCATAACAAAAAGTACCTTGGTGTGACTCTAACCAAGCAAGTGAAAGACCCGTATGAGAAAAACTTCAAGTCTCTGAAGAAAGAAATTGAAGAGGATAACAGAAGATGGAAAGATCTCCTGTGCTCATGGATTGGTAGGATTAACATAGGGAAAATGGCTATTCTGCCAAAAGCAATCTACAGATTTACCACAATTCCCATCAAAATAACAACACAATTCTTTATAGACCTTGAGAGAAAAATTCTCAACTTCATATGGAGAAACAAAAACCTAGAACTTCCAAAACAATCCTATAGAACAAGAGATCATCTGGAGGTATCTCTATCTCTGATCTCAAGCTGTACTACAGAGCAATAGTAATAAAAACAGCATGGTATTGGCATAGAAACAGAATAGTGAGTGGAAGCAAATAGAAGACCCAGAAAAAAACCCACACACATATGGACACATGATTTTTGACAAAGAGGCCAAAACCATTCAATGGAAAAAAGATAACATCCTCAACGAATGATGCTGGTCCAACTGGATGTCTACATGCAGAAAAATGAAAATAGATCCATATTTATCAGCCTGCACAAAGCTAAAATCCAAGTGGATCAAAGACCTCAATATGAAACCGGACACACTAAACCTGTTAGAATAAAAAGTGGGGAAGAGCCTAGAACTCATTAGCACAGGAGACAACTTCCTAAACAGAACATCAACAGCACAGGCTCTAAGAGCAACAATCAATAAATGGGACCTCATGAAGCTGAAAAGCTTCTGTAAAGCAAAGGACACTGTTGTCACAACAAAACGACTGCCTACAGACTGGGAGAGGATCTTCACCAACCCTGTATCTGACAGAGGGCTGACATCCAATATATATAAAGAACACAAGAAGTTAAAAAGCAACAAATCAAGCAATCCGATTAAAAATGGGGTACAGAGCTAAACAAAGAATTCTCAGTAGAGGAATACAGAATGGCAGAGAAACACTTAAAGAAATGCTCAATTTTCTTAGTCATCAGAGAGATGCAAATCTCTCTGAGATTTCACCTTACACTCATCAGAATGGCTAAGATCAAAAACTCAAGTGACAACACATGCTGGAGAGGTTGTGGAGAAAGGGAAACCCTCCTCCATTGTTGGTGGGAATGCAAACTTGTACAATCACTTTGGAAATCAATCTGGCACTTTCTTAGACAATTAGGAATACTAGTACCTCAAGATCCAGCTGTACCACTCCTGGGCATATATTCAAAAGTTGCTCAAGTATACAACAAGGACATTTACACAACCATGTTCATAGCATCTTTATTTATAATAACCAGAACCTGGAAACAACCCAGATGTCCCTCAGTTGAGGAATGGATACAGAAATTGTGGTACATCTACACAATGGAATACTACTCAGCAATTAAAAAGGAGGAAATCATGAAATTCGCAGGCAAATGGTGGGACCTAGAAATGATCATCCTAAGTGAGGTATCCCAGATGCAGAAAGACACAAATGGTATATACTCACTTAAATGGACATATAAGATAAGATAAACATACTAAAATCTGTATACCTAACAAAGATAAACAAGAAAGAGGCCCCGGGGTAAAAGGATCAATCTTCACTTAGAAAGACAAATGGGATGGACATTAGATGTAGGAGAAAACAAGTAACAGGACAGGAGCCTATCACAGAGGGCCTCTGAAAGATTCTACCTAGCAGTGTATCAAAGTAGATACTAAGACTCTTAACCAAACCTTCGGCAGAGTGCAGGAAATTATAAGAAGGTGAGTTAATATGATCTGAAGAAGATAGGAGCTCCACAAGGACCAAATATATATGGGCACAGGGGTCTTTTATGACACTGTTTCTCCAACCAGGACCATGTATGGATATAATCTAGAACCTCTGCTCGGTTGTAGCCCATGGCAGCTCAGTATCCAAGTGGGTACCCTATTAAGGGGAACAGGGACTATTTCTGACATGAACTCAATGGCGGGCTCTTTGACCTCTCCCACCTCCAAAGGAGGGGCAGCCCTGCCAGGCCACAGAGGAGGACTTTGCAGCCAGTCCTGAAGATACCTAATAAACTAGGGTCAGATGAAAGGGGAGGAGGTCCTCACTTACCAGTGGACTTGGAAAGGGGTAAGGAGGAGATGACGTAATGAGGGTGGGATTGGGAGGGAACGAGGGAGCGGGATAAAGCAGGGATACAAAGTCAATAAACTGTAACTAATATTAAAAAAAATAAAGAAATGTTTTCCAAAAAATTTCTATTAATTTACCAAATGCTGCCTTTGCTTTCCAACATTAGCAATATAGAATGAGTGATTTTATATTATATATGTTCTAGACAGCACAAATAAGCATACACTACTACCAAGGAACACTCCTGAAAGCTGAGTGTTCTTCAACATAATTCAAGATTAAATAATTTCAGCCTGTTGTTTAGAAATACTAAAAGTGATACTCAATAAAAGGAAAATAAGAATCTTTCAGAGATAAATTGGACTGCTGGTTATGCTTCTTCAGTAGCTTTTAATTTATGTAAGAAACGTTTGAGGTGCAGAGAGATGACTAAGTGGGGAAGAGCACCTCATCAAGTATTCTTCTTGTAGAGGACCAGACCTCAGTTCCCAGTACCCATATGGAAAGGAGAGGGAGGCTTTTCATCACCCTTTTCATTAGTTCCAGCTGATCTGACTCACTCTTCTGGCCCATACAAATAGCCTTACAAATAGTCACGCACACATAGGGATAGAAACACATACACATATCAGATCTCATACAAGTCCACCAGGCCCCGTATCTAGCACAAGGCAGTGATAAAATGGATCACCTATTGACGGGAAGTATGTTAGAGGCCTCAGAATTTCATTTAAAACAGGATGTTAACAACAGAGGTTTTAAAAGGCAAATTTTTACCACTTGGCAACAAGTCAAGGAAATTGTGAGAAAATGCCCTACTTGTTCTTTATATAACCAGACTCCATTTCCTGCAGGGAGTAACGCTAGAGGTAGCTGAAGAAATGAATTTGGCAAATGGATGTGTTTTATTTTACAGAGTTTAGTAAACTAAAATCTGTGCACCATACTATATACAAGATTCCAAAGGGCAATCCTTAAATTCTGGAAGGGCTGATTCTATTATTACACATTTATTAGATGTCCCCCTCAAAACTTATCATGCCTTTCTTTTAACTGGCATAGATAAAATTGGTTTACATTTTGGTTTACAACCCAATCTGGCTTCTGGAAAAATGCCTTTCTTCTGCTCATACAAAGATCAGAAAACCATACTTAATGAATTTGTGCAACCTGCACATCTCATACATGTGTAATTTTAGGACTGCATAACTCTTGTGAGAAATTATATCTTTCCAGAGCAAAAGAACTGGACTGTGGTGACACTGGATCAATTCTGAAAGGACTCGCTCTTCAGCATGCTGAGATGCTGACATACTCGTTCCAGCATCCTGCATGGTCCAGCTTTACAGCTTCAACCACCTCAGATGCTGTTCCTCATCAGAGCTTGCTCCCAGGACAGCTTTGAAGAAAGCTCCTGATCCTGGTTGGTCCAGTATTTCAGACTGTGCCAAAGTGGACTTCTGTTAACCCTGGAATTTCTCAACATTTGAGACTAGACCACAAATGTTTTTGCTAGCTTGCTTAAACATTTTTTTCTAATTTTCTTTGGGCCCACATATAGGGATTCTTCACCCAAAATATTGGTGAGAAGAAATCTTAAGAAAAGAATGCTCCATTTTCCTTAAAAAGGGGTGTGTTGATTTTTGTTGTTTTAATGGGCTATAAATGTTTGTTATCAGCTAGGGGGATTGGTTACAAGTTATTAATGGTCTTATTTAGAGAAAAACAAGGTTAGACACACGGATTTCTCTTTTTTCCTTTTCTTTTCTCTATCTTTCTTAAATAAGGAGAAAGGTGTTGTAAAGAAAGAAGGGAGAATATGGAGATATCTTATAGGAATGATGAGACAAAAGGTAGATTATCAAATATACTCCTCAATTTAAGCCTTTATTGTTATTCTCAATAAGGTTATTTTTAACTCATTGATAGAGAATTTTGAATATTGATGTAAAAATAAGTTTATTTTTTAAATGTTATTTATTTTTTTTTATATAAATCAGAGGTTAGGTACTTTGCATCCCTGACATAGTCCCCTCCCTCATCTCCTCCCCGCCCCCTCCAAGTCCACCCTACAGGGGAGGATCTCCTCCCCTTCCATCTGACCCCAGTTCATCTTGTCTCCTCAGGGCTGGCTACAATGTCCTCCCTGGGATCTAGCCAGGTTGTTACTCCCTGGTGTGTATGGGGGAGGGTCAAAGAGCCAGCCATTGAGTTCATGACTGAAACAGTCCCTGTTCCCCTTACTAGGGTCTTCAGTTGGACACTGAGCTACCATGGGCCACTTCTGAGCTGGGGTTCTAGGACATATCCATACATGGTCCTTGGTTGGAGAAACCGTCTCGTATAAGACCCCTGTGCCCTGCTCAGTTTGGTCTTTGTGGAGCTCTTGTACTCCACAAGTGTTACTAACTTCCCCTATTTTTATTACTATTTCCCACCCTCTGCCAAAGGCTTGATTGTGAGTCTTAATATCTGCTTTGATACATTGTTATATTGATTCTTTCAGAGACCCTCTTTGGTATGCTCCTGTCCTGTTGCTTGTTTTATCCTCCATTCAATGTCCATCCCATTTGTTCATCTAAACGAGCATTGATCCTACCAACCTGGGTCCTCCTTCTCATATATCCTCTCTAGGTGTATAGATTTCAGCATGACCTTCCTATCCTATAGGTTTATATAAGTGAGTATATACCATATGTTTCTTTCTGCTTTTGGGATACCTCACTTAGGATGATCGTTTCCAGGTCCCACCATTTGCCTGCGAATTTCATGATTTCCTCCTTTTTAATTGCTGAGTTGTATTCCATTTTGTAAAAGTAGCATAATTTCTGTATCCATTCCTCAACTGAGGGGCATCTGGGTTGTTTCCAGGTTCTGGCTATTACAAATAAAGCAGCTAAGAACATAGTTGAGCAAATGTCCTTGTTGTGCACTTGAGCATCTTTTGGATATATGCCTAAGAGTGGTATAGCTGGGTCTTGAGGAATCACTATTCCTAATTGTCTAAGAAAGCACCAAATTGATTTCCAGAGTGGTTGTACAAGTTTATTTTTAATATATTGGTTTAGAATTAAAATTTAAGGTTATGTTTGATACCCACAGACACACATATCAATATGTAAGTTTTTATTCTGGTATGAGATATTGTACCCATATAACTCATTTACAAATACAGTGATTACTTCCAGTGCCTTTAAAGCTGCTATTGCAGGCAGTTAAAGATATTAGGTAATGCAAGTTAATTGTTAGTTGATCAACTCATGATCATGTCAGATACTACTCTAATTTATCACAGAAATATGGTTCCTAGGTACACTGGATGGATAAAGAGATGCAATCCTATAGATAGGAGAGAGAGAGAGAGAGAGAGAGAGAGAGAGAGAGAGAGAGAGAGAGAGAGAGAGAGAGAGAGAGAGATGTAAAAATAAGTAGATAGATAGAGGTCTTCAAAAACTTCAGAGACATACAGATTATGGTATTTAAGGTTTTTTTTATTATTTTAAGAATTCTTTGATAACAAGACAGGTCAAGTCCTGGCAGCATTGCCCACCTCAAAGAAGATATGAGCATCTAAAAACCTCTGTATGGAGATGGCTTAAAATGTGGCAAGCCAGCCACCTGGTCAAAGAAAAAAAAAGCCTTTGTTTGTACCATAGACAAAATTGTGCCTAAAATGGGCAAACTTGAATGCAGGCAAGTTGGCTGCCGAGCTCTGCCAAAACAGTGTAAGAAAGTTCCTATTTTACATGTATGTTTGTCAAATATGACTGGGCCAGAAAGCTGAAAATGATGCTCCAACATTATACAGAGTTATGGGATGCCTGTCCAGACAGCAGACTATCTCTGTCAATTTTTATTTTTGACAGCTGCTGGCATGTGCTTCCTGTTTACTCAGGTAGATAATTTTATTCCTTCTAAAGTCTCTAATGGGGTTGAAAAGTAGATAGTCATAGTTTTACAATTAGCTTATTTGCCTAGGAATTAAAAAGATATTTTAGGTTTAGATAGATGCTTTTAGGTTGATAGATACAAACTATAATAAAAGTAACTTAGATACAAAACCTTAGGACCTCATAGATAATACAGATATTTTCTTCAAGACTGCCAAAGTTGTTTCATAATTATTTCTTACAATGTAAAAATGGCCTTTTTATTTAGACAGAAAAGGGGAATTGTGTGTGAGTGGGTGGGTGATGCTTGTATTTTGATGCTAATTACTGGCCCTGAAGATCTGGTTACTAACCAGATACAGCTAGCCTTGTTGGGTAAACCTGACTAAGGGAGTATTCCTGATTGGTTAATAAAAATACCCTGCACCTGGGTAGGGTGAAAAGGGGTAGGCTTAGCAAAGTTTCCAGGTTTGAGGGCAGGAGAATCATGGGAAGAAGACAGAGAGACTGGAGTAGAGGAAAGAGGAGGAAGCTACCATAGGTTAGCATGGAAAAGGAATCACATGGGCCAGGAAGAACAACTCTGAAAGTGGCATCTATCCAGGTGGAAAAGAACTATCCATATGAAGGATAAGCAAGTATTTATAAGATTATGGATGGAAGGTAGCCCAGATAAAAATAGTTAGGTGGATGACAATGGATAGGGGCTTGAATGTGGATAGTGAGGTTATAGAGATAGTGTAGGTGGAATTGCTTGCCCAGTTGAAGGCAAATAAGGCAATTATAAAAATCTAACAAATATCTCTGTTTTATTGATTATGATTATGGATTAAATAATACCACCATAATAAATATAAGGCTAATTAATAATAAACATTATTAGCACAATACTATTATTTACAACACAAATAAAATAAATCTTTAAAAATATTAATGTGTGTGTGGCTTAGATTTTTCAGTAAACCTACTTTATTTAGGGTTCTTAACCACTTTATCTCCACCCCTTCCCACAACCTTAGGTAGGAGATTAAAAAGGGCTGTAGACTTCTTTGGTCTACTTCCTGCTGATTAGGGTTGATGGGCTGTTAGGCAATTACCAGACTCAGTTCTTATGATACCAGCAGTCCAGTCCAAAGGCCAGTGCAGAGTAGCAACACAAAGTCAGTGAAAGCCGCAAGACCAAGTTAGATTGCCCAGAGAAGCTCTCTAGAACGTTTCTTTCTGAGAAGACAAGTGTTGAAGCACAAATATCAGCACAGGGATGTTGATCCAAAAAATAATGCCTCTGCATGGGCCTCTATATATGTCCTGTCGTCAAAGCCCACCCATGGATGTTCTCAGCTGGCCAAAGTCACACTCCACACATGAGAGAGCAAAATATCACTTGCCCTCTCACAAGCCAACCTGGGCAAAACATCACATGTCCAGCTTGCAGCAAAATGTCACATGACCAGACTGAGTCGAAAAACTTCCACTTCATGCATAAATGAATGTGTGTATATATATATATATATATATCATATTTCATATATCATATATATATATAATCATCTCGTTAGGTGCATAAAAAGCCTTTGACAAAATCCAACATCCCTTCATGATGAAAATCTGGAACAGAACAGGAATACAACGTCCATATCAAAACATAATAAAGGCTATGTACAGCAAGCAGATTGCCAACATCAAATTAAATGAAGAGACACTCAAAGTAATTCCACTAAAACCAGGGACAAGAGAAGGCTTCCTACTGTCTCCATACCTCTTCAATATAGTACTTGAAGTTCAAGTTAGAGCAATAAGACAACTAAAGGAGATCCAGGGCATACAAATCAGGAAGGAAGATGTCAAAGTATTGCTATTTGCAGATGATATGATAGTGTACATAAGTGACCCTAAAAATTGCACCAGAGAACTACTACAGCTGATAAAAACATTCAGCAAAGTGTCTGGATACAAGATTAATTTTAAAAACTCATACTGTTTTTCTACACAAATGACAAACAAGCTGAGATAGAAATTAGGAAACTACTACCATCATAATTGCCATAAAGAATATAAAGTATCTTCATGTAACTCTAACAAAGCAAGTGAAAGAGCTATATGACAAGAACTTTAAGTCTCTGAAGAAAGAAATGAAAGATGATATCAGAATATGGAAAGATCCCCCATGTCCTTGTATCAGTAGGATTAACATAGTAAAAATGGCCATCTTACCAAAGGTAACCTACAAATCCCATCAACATATGAACACAGTTATTTACAGACCTTGAAAAACAATTCTAAACTTCATATGAAAAAAAAAACAAAGAATAACTAAAAAATCCTATACAATAAAAGACCTTCTGGAGGTATCTCCAATCCTTGACTTCAAGCTATACTACAGAGGTATAGTAATAAAAACTGAATGGTGCTGGCATAGAAATAGACTTGGTGGATCAATGGAACTGAATTGAAGACCCAGAAATAAACCCACATATCTATGGTCACTTGATTTTTGACACAAGACCCAAAAACATACACTGGAAAAAAAGACAGCATCTTCAACATATGGTGCTGGGCTAATCAGATGTCTACATGTAGAAAAATGCAAATACATCTATACATATTTCCCTGCACAAAACTCAAATCCAAGTGGATCAAAGACCTCAAAATAACACCAGTCACACTAAATCTATTGAAAGAGAAAGTAGGGAAGAGCCTTGAACTCATTGTCACAGGAGACAAGTTCCTGAACAGAACACTAACAGCACAGGCTATAAGAACAACAATTAATAAATGGGACCTCTTGAAGCTAAAAAGCTCCTGTAAGGCAAAGGACACTATTAATGGAACAAAAAGACAATCTAAAGATTGGGAAAAGGTCTTCACCAATCCTATATCCTACAAAGGACTAATATCCAAAATATGTAAAGAACTCAAGAAATTAATCACCAATAAACAAAATAACCCAATTAAAAATGGGGCACAGAACTAAACAGAGAATGCTCAGCAAAGGAATAGCCAAGAAGCATTTAAAGAAATGTCCAACTTCCTTAGTTATCAAGGAAATGCAAATCAAAACAGCTCTCACATCAGTCAGAATGGCTAAGATCAAAATCTCAAGTGACAACATATGCTCACGAGGATATGGAGAAAGGCAAACCCTCTTCTATTGTTGGTGGGAATGCAAACGTGTACAACCACTTTGGAAATCAATCTGGAGCTTTGTGAGAAAATTGGCAATAACTTTATCTTAGAACCAAGCTAAGTCTTTCCTGCATATATACTCACACTCCACCATAGGACAAGGACACTTGCTCAACTATGTTCATAGCAGCTTAATCTGTAATAGCCAGAATATGGAAACAAGATAAATATCCCTCAACCAAAGAAGGGATAAAGAAACTGTGGCACATTTACACAATGGAATACTACTCAGGTATTATACTCAGGTATGAAAACAAAGAAATCATGAAATTTGTAGGCAAATGGGTGTAACTAGAAAAATATCATCCCAGACCCAGAAAGACACACATGGCATGTACTCTTTATTTAAGTCTATTTTAGCCATACAGTACAAGACAAGCATACTATGAGGCAAGAACCAAAGAAGATAAGTAATAAGAAGGACCCAAGTGAAGATGCATAAATCTCACTCAGAAGGTGAGATAGAATAGATAGAGGTAATGGCTGAAGGGAGGGAACAAAGTAAGAGTGGGGGCATAGAAAGTTAAGAGAATGGAGATCAGACCCAAGAAGAGCAAGGGATAGAGCACAGAAGGCCTGTAGAGAAAAGAGAAACTGAGGGTGGGGACATCTCTGTGACAAGCTGGAGACCTAAGTCAGGGTAGGAACCTGGAAGTATATGAGGGGGACCTAAGCAGAGACTCCTAGTAGCAGAGACCATAGAGACTGAAGATGACACCCCCTAACTAGACTAGTCTTCTAATAAATGTTGGGGAATACCAACTCACCCACAAAAACTTTAACCCAAAATTTACCCTATGAGATGTGCAGTGATAAAGATAGAGCAGATAGAGCAGGGACTGAGGGAATGCCCAACCGATGCCTGGTCCAACCAAAGACTCATCCTATCAGAGAGTGCAGGCCCCTGGCACTATGTAAGACACTCTGATAAGCCTGCAGATAGGAGCCTGTCAGAGTTGTCTTCTGGGAGGCTCTACCCAGCAACACCTCCAAACAGACACTGAGACTCACATTGGTTGATGCTAGGAAGTCTTGGGCAATAGTGGGAGGAAAGAGAAAAGGATCTGGAAGTGACAGGATTTCCATGAGCAAAACAACAGAGAAAACTAACCAGGGCCCAGAGGGGCTTGCTGAGACTGATGCATCAACCAAGAACCAGGCATAAACTGGATCTTTGGAGCAGTTCAGCAACTTAGACTTCAAGTGGATACTCCAGTAAGGGAAGCAGGGGCTGCATCAGACAGGGACTCATTTGCTAACTTTTATATCACTTTCCCCTGGCCAACTGCCTTGCCAGGCCACAGGGGAAGTGGACATTTTTAGTCCTGATGCAACTTGATGAGCTGGGGTTGATGGGAAAGGGAACTCCCCTATTCTGAGGAAAAGGGAAAAGGGGAGGGAGAGAGGGAGGACCTGAAAGGGAAAGAGGGAAGGGGCTACAAGGATGTAAAGTGAATAAAATACATGAGAAAAATGTTTACCAGAAAAAAACCTTTAATAACGTAAATGATTTCATATGACAAATATTTTTTTCTGTTTTTATCTTTTATAAGGCTAAATCCTTGTATAGGAAACAATCCAACAAAAATAACATGGTAAGTTTGGCTTCCAGCAAAAGTAGAGCTATATACACATAATATATCATGGTGGCTATAGCTCATCAAATTTTTGCTTTTCTGCTTATATAACTGAAGCAAAATGAAAAAAAACTATCATGTTACTGAATGTGTTCATCCAAGCTAGAAATTTGATTGACAGATGCAATTCATTATGAAGTTGAAACAGGAAGATAAAGTGAGTTAATTATTTATCAAAGTAAAATAAACAAATCAAATAGAAACAAATTCCATACTTTTGTGCATAAACTCCAAAATTGTATGTAAGGATCTAAAATCTCTTATAATTGATAAAATATAAGGTAAAAAAGTATTAGAAAGCTAAAAACCCTCAGGATCCATTTTGGTAAAAACTATCCTTCTCTTAAATAAAGTAATGATGTGTCTGAGATAGGGGAGCTCATGTGTGAGTGAGCATGGGTGAGCACGCTCCCTGGCTAGAAGACCACCTCAGGGTAGTTGGATTTTCTTTTCCTTGAAGCATCCAAAGATTTTTCTCTCTTGTGCTTGGCATATTCCTGTCTCTTGGCTTATGGGCACCAGGATTAAGGACATGCTCTCTCACCTGGCTTTGTCTGGCAGCAGCATATTTGAAGTCTGATCATCATGCTTGCAAAGAAATTGTTTTACCCACTGAGCCATGTCCCCACCTCCTAAAAATGGAAAGATGTGTTGGTCTTAATTCCATGAGTCAAACGTTCCTAGGTCAGAATTGGTCACATGACACAAATGAGGTCAACCAACTTTTCAGTATAAGTTCTGACTTTTAAGTGTTGGTGCTAGATAAAATAACGAATGAAAGCCTGGTTAATGAAAATATGCCTTGAGTCTGTAAAGAACTATACAAAGTCTCTTAAATAAAAAACGGAATGGGGCACACATACAGTACATCTGCCAGTCTCAACTCACACACCGGTGGAATTTCATATATGTGCAACTTTCCTGTGATCTGCAGTGAAGGATGGGAATTGCTCCATATTACAGGTGTATTAAACTGCCACCAACAACGTCCTCTGACATTGGCAAATAGTTCTATTAACCTTAGTGTTATGCTGATCATTTTTTTATTTTCTTATTCAAAATGTATTTCCCCAGATGCTTTCTCCCCCCACCAAAAAACAAACAAACAAACAAAAAGCAACAAACAAACAAAACAAAACAAACTTTTCCTCAGGTTTAACTGGTGAGGCTTGAGGTCAGTGAGACAGTGAAGATAAAAGGACTGAAAGACGAGAAAGATAAAAAACAAAAAAAATGTCCATCCCCATCCCAGCATCCACTGGACTGAAGTCCTGCTTCTGTGGTGTCCGAGAGACACACCGTAGACTGCACAGTCTCTAGTGAGTGAACTACACAGTCTTCACTGTGGTGTTCCTCGGAACTCCTCTGCTCTGTTCAACTCTACTCCCTTGGTCTGTTCTCAACACACTAAACACTATTTTCAGGTGAGATAGTTTCTTCTGCTAAACCATCCTATACTTTCCCATCTTACTTAAAGGAAACGCAGACTCCTCCAGTGAGTTCTGTGGCCTAACCCTGTAGTGCGTCTCATGGACCTTCTCAAGCTTGTCAGCTCACTGTTCAGGCACACTCTCCCTCCAGGACTTTTGTGTAAGCTGGTATCTGTGTGGGGAAAAAAAGAAAAAGGGCCAGTGCTTTATATTGAGTTCATTTTTCAAATGCCACTAAAGACCGCTGGTCAGCCCATCTGCTCTGGTTTGGGCGTGGTCTGGATGTCCCCTTAGTGTTCATGATGATTGAAAGTGTGGTCCTAAGACTGGTGCTTGGGAGGCTGTGGTAGGTTTGGGAGACGGGCCCAAGGCAGTGCGGCTATGTGATCTCGGGCATGCCTTCTGACGTAACAGTAGAATAAGAAGAAATAATCCCTCTGACTTCCTGTTTCAGTGGTTTAGGTTTTTCCGTATACATGACCTCTACTGTAATGTGACTGGGAAGGCTTTATCAGAACTTGTAAGATGCTAGCATACATAAAATAATCTCAGACAAAATATCTGTAAGAAATGTAAAGTTATCCATCTGTCATTAACAAAATCTTCTAACTGAATGAAAGTATCTATTAGCATATCTAATCGTCTTCAAAATTTAAGAACAGAAAAGAAAATAAGGTTAGACTCAAAGGAAAAATGGTGACCAAGAGATTAAGTTCACTCCCAGACCCCATGACCTCTAACTTCTTCATACACACCATGGCACACATGTTCAACCCCCACTTATACCCCATATGTACATGCACCCACAAACACCTCCCAGACACATACACACATGCATGCAGGCATGCACATAATGATAACAAATAGAATAAAATATCTCTAGTGAATCATAACTTGTACTGTGCCTATTGTTAACATAATAAAACTTGACGCTCTTTGACCTAGAATATTATTTCCATGTATTTTTTTCATGAAACTATTAAACAGAATGATACTTCTATGACAGCTTTTCATTTTAAATATATTATAAAATCAAATATATTATTATATTTGTCTTACTCCAAGATTATTAGATAAGCCTCATCATTTAAAAGTGAATTTAATAAAAAAATAAAGCAAATTTTACTTTTTACAGTACATAATTATTTAACCTTGAATATTTTTCCCAAAAGGTATGTCTGAGAACTTAAAGTTGTGATGAATCACAACTTTAGAGCCCCTTTGTATTTCTGACTTCCACTGTTGCCCACATAGACATGTTAGAAGCAGCATCTAACAGCAATATGCAATATGACATCTCCAAATAATTTGGCAGTGCAAGTTTAACTCCTCATATATAGATAACAGGTCAATATATTGAGTAATTTAAAAACTGTTGTCCCTAAACTAATACATAAATAGTATAAATCTTTAATTAGTGTTCTGTTTATCTCTCATCAAAATTCTTGAATAACAGAACATAAAATAAGATCATGATGTAAGTGGGTTTAACTTTTCATACAAGTTAAAAGTTTATAAACAGAAAGAGAGCTTGTTCTTCGTGTAGCACTTCCTAGCATCTCACAGAACACTGGTATTCCCTGGAAGAGTTTTTGAATTGCTGGCTTACTGTCAACTTCCCACTAAATACAAAGCATGATGGTAAATGAGTAGAAGTTAAAAGTAGGCAGATTCTTGAGATAATACAGACTACTTTTCTGTTTTTCTGGGTTATTGTGACCTTTATTTAAAACAAAACATACAGAACAGCAGCACTTAGCTTTCCTAAGTTGAGGAAAATAGTTGCTTATTAAACATAAGTATGTTCCCTTTCCTTCTTCACCTCATTCTATTTGAGGAGTATATTAGTTGGACTTTTGTTCACAATTGAAAGAAAATACAATGAAATGCAGTTGAACAAAAAAGGAAAATTGTTGGCTCTAATAAAATGACAAGACTGGATTCAAGGCCCAGAAAATATAATTAGGATTTGGTCTTTCTCCATCTCTTTACTCTGCCTTCTGTCATGTTGGCTTCAGTTTCCAGCATCACATGGTAGGAAGAGGTTGCGCAGAGCTCCAACCTCAACATGCACTCAGGTCTCAGAGCTTGCAGAAAAGAGTGGACATCTTTCTACTAGACATTACAAAGCAATCTTTGCTTTAGATTGGTTAAAATGCCAAAATCTTGACCAGTGAGTCAAGATTTTTGTGGGTTGTAGGAACAGACACAAGAGTCTGCTCTGGGATCCTATGTCTATATCAGAGATATAACCAGAGATGTCAGGGACATGGACATCACATAGCTGCTGCTTTCTTATCAGTTCAGAATAACACACAAGGCAAGAGGCAATTTTCATCCTTGAAAAACAATAAATAAAAGCACTATTTTTGACACCTCAAAATTCCCAAGAACATTAACCTCATCAATTCAAATATTTTCCCTTCCATCCATTGGATTCTGTTCATGTTTTGTTTCTTGAATCCACAGTGTCTCCTACTGATACTCAAAATTGGGTGTTTTATCTCCATGGTGCTATTTTGAGCAAGTGGTAGAACTTTAAAATGCTGGGTCTATTAGAAAGTCTTAGGTATCTGAGAGCATAACCTTAAAGGAGACAGTGAGAACCCAGCCACTTGCTTTCTGGCCATGAGCTACACTGGTTTCCCACCACATTCCTCAGCTATGATATGTTGTCTCATCACAGACCTAACAGCAATAAGGCTAATAAACTGATCATAGTCTGAAAACAGCACAACTGTGAAACAAAACAAAGTTTTCCTCTTTTTAACTTGATTATCACAAGAATTTGTTTGCTTAATGGAAAGCTGTCCTGCATATTTGAAGATACTGTTCCACTAACTCTTCAAACATTTTAACTCTATTCCTGTTCTGCAGATAATTCACTTTTAGTCATCAATGTCCACCATGAAAATGTCCAAAGAAGCTTTTTAATAAAGGTGTGTTGAAGGAATAAATGACTGACTCAAATGATGGTGAATGATAATAGATGTATCACAGACTAGGCTTCTAAATGTGACATATTTGAGATTTGTAGTAGACAATTTTAATTGCAGTTAGATGAATAAAGGTTAGGATTTTCATCAATTTTAGGCTCCAGAATATTTTTAGAAGACATATAAAACTATGGTAGTATTACAAACTTAGGTTGATCTGACCTGTCTCTGATTTGTTCTGTCTCTATCTTTCCCTCTCTTTATATAAAACTAATTTTTCTGTATGCTCAATTAAAATGATATAATGCAACTTTTTTGTGTGGGTTTTTTATATAATCCCAAATTGTGAACTACTCAGAGAAAGCAGTGGCCACATTTTTATTACAGTAAAATCTCTAGATACAGCACTTTTTCTGACAATTTATTTGACTACAAAGTATCTGGCAGGCTTCACAGGGGAAGAAAATCATCCAGAGTTTTCAACAGAAGGAACTTCTAAAGGTAGATGAAGCCAACTCATTTCAAGGGGGAAAAAAGTAGATTAGCCAACGGTGAAATCTCTACAGTCCCAGGAAGATTTTTTTTCTTGCTTGAATTTTGCTGAAGCAAGGTTTCATCAATTATTCCCATGAAAGCATAAAAGTGCTGTGGGTATATGATTCTCTCTCTTAAAGGCAAATGTCCTCTTTTAAATATAATTCCAAGACTTACTTTAGAAGTACACATAAGACATATATTACTGTAGTGTCAGTTTAAAATATGCAAAAATGTACATAAGAGTACATACTATTTTAGCCCTTCCTTAATCATACCTAGCCCTTCCACAATGATAATTGCCCCTAATTTCCTGTATCTTTTCAGACACATTTTACTTTTATGTACATTAGCCTTCAGAAAGCCTCCTTAATTTACTTTTGTGAATCCTTTCCCTACACTATTGCTTTCTGTTGATCAGAGAATTTCTGGTACTCAATTCCAACACAAAAATCTAAGCCCTCTGAGTCTCATATACTTTCTGGGTACTTTCTAAGACGGGACACAATCACAGCCATCGGCCACAGAATGCTCTTAGGACTCGAAAGTAAAAGTCGAGAAATGAAGGCGTTGTGATGGGATCCCACAGCAGCAGCTGAAGTGATGACAACGGCGGCAGCTGGAACAACATACTGTCCGGGCTGTTCCTGTCGTGTGCTTGCAGCATTTCCTAATTCCTGATTTCCTCTGGAGCTTCTGTTTCCTCGGTTTCCAGGGGTTTCTTCCTGTTGCCATTGATGCCAGAAGTCTCTAAAACACAGTGTGACTGCTATTAACACAGCAGGGCATCTGTCTTTCAGACATTTACTAATGCAATTTTATGTCTTATTGCTTACATTTGCCCCAGTGTATTACAGATGTGTCCTTTAGAACTGCATACACTTCAAAATGATACAATATTAGATATTTATAGATCAAACGTCAATACTTCTTTTAATAGAAATTGTTTTAATCTAAGTAATCAAACTCGATTTATTTTTCACTTCTTGTCCTTCTCTCATTTTAATGGTCAATGCCTTAATCAAAACTAAAGTGTGGGCTATGAGAACACAAGTAAATGTACACTGAAAATAGCTGCTGAAAGAACCCAATACAATGCCTGAAAATGTTAATCAGTGCCCCATTCTCTTCCAGCCATGCAGCAGAGTGAAGTGCAGCAAGAAGGTGGGGAGTCAGTATACCCATTTATGATCAAGTGAATTTGCTATTTTTGATTGTGAGCCTAACCTTTAATTTCTAAGTCATCTCTCCAGCCCAGAGCTTGCCCAGGGGAACCCCATGGAAAAGGGGGAGGAAGAACTGTAGGAATTAGAGTGGTTTGGGGACACCACAAGCACATAGCCCACAGAATCAGCTAACCAGGGTTCATAATCTTAGAGACTGAAGCGACAACCAGGGAGCCTGTATGGGTTTGCACTAGTTTCTCTGCATATATCTTTTGGCTATGTAGCTTGGTGTTCTTGCGGGACTCTGAATAGTGGGAATCGGGGTGTCCTTGACTCTTGCGCCTGATCTTGGGATCCTTTTCCTCCTACTGGGTTGCCTCATTCTACGTTGATATGAGGGTTTGTGCCTAGTCTTTTTAAAAAACATTATTTATTATTTATTATAGTTTATTCACTTTGAACCCTGGCTGTAGCTCTTCTCTCATCACCTCCCAGTCCCACCCCCTCTTTCTTTTTCCATTATGCCCCTCCCCTAGTCCACTGATATGGGAAGTCCTCTTTCCTTTCTGTCTGACCCTAGCCTATCAGGTCTCAACAGGACTGGCTGCATCTTCTTCCTCTGTAGTCTGACAAGGTTGCCTCCCCCCTCCCCCTTTAAGGGGGAAGTGATCAAAGAGCAGGCCACTGAGTTCATGTCAGAGACAGTCTCTGCTAGCCTTACTAGGGAACCCACTTGGAAACTGAGCTGCCATGGGCTACAGCTGGACAGCCGGTCTACATCCTCTCTATGCATGTTCCTTGGTTGGAGCATCCGGTTCTGCCAGCCCCACTGGGACCAGGATTTTTAGCTCTGTTGGTCTCTTTGTCAAACTCTTGTCCCCTCTGGGTCTTTCCATCTCTCTGTTCTTCCATAAGATTTCCTGAACTCTGCCCAAAGTTTGGCTATGAGTCTCAGCATCTCCTTCAATCCCATGAGGTAGTGTCTTTCAGAGGCCCTCTGTGGACGGCTGCTGTCCTGTTTCTTGTCTTCTCCCACTTCTAATGTCTGTTCTGTTTGCCCTTCTCAGTGAGGACTGAGCATCTTCCCTAGAGTCCTCCTTGTTGTTTAGCTTCTTTAGGACTATAGATTTTAGTATGTTTATCCTATATTGTATGTCTAATATCCATTTATAAGTGAGTATATACCATGTATCTTTCTACTTCTGGGTTACCTCACTCAGGATGATCTTTCCTAGTTCCATCCAAAGGTCATGATTTTCTTGTTTTTACTTGCTGAGTAGTAGTCCATTACATAAATGAACTACAATTTCTGTATCCATTCCTCTGTTGAGGGACATTAGAGTAGTTTCCAGATTCTGGCTATGAATAAAGCTGTTACAAATATGGTTGAGCAAATGTCCTTATTGTATAGCTGAGTATATTTCGGTTATATTCCTAGGAGTGGTATAACTGGATCTTGAGGAAGCAGTATTCCTAATTTTCTGAGAAAGTGCCAGCCTGATTTCCAAAGTGGTTGTACAAGTTTACATTTCCACCAGCAATGAAGGAGGGTTCCCCTTTCTCCACATCCTCTCTAGCATGTGTTGTTAGTTGAGTTTTTGCTCTTGGCTATTCTGATGGGTGTAAGGTGAAATCTCAGAGCTGTTTTAATTTACATTTCCTTGATGACTAAGGACATTGAATGTTTGTTTAAGTGTTTCTCTGCCATATGATAATTCTCTGTTGAGAATTCTCTGTTTATCTCTGCACCCCCTTTTAATTGTATTTGTTGTTTTGTTAGTGTATAATTTCTTGAGTTCCTTATATATTCTGTATATTACCCCTCTGTCATATATAGAGTTGGTGAAGATCCTTTCCCAGTCTGTAGGCTGTCATTTTGTTCTGATGACAATGTCCTTTGATAGTATACCTGAGTGATCCAAAAATTTCTATCAGAAAACTCCTTCAGCTGATAAACACCTTCAGCAAAGTGGCTGGATACAAAATTAACTCAAAAAATTAGAAACCCTCCTGTATATAAAAGACAAATGGCCTGAGAAAAAATTCAGGCAACAACGCCCTTCATAATAGCCACAAATAACAAAAAGTACCTTGGTGTGACTCTAACCAAGTAATGAAAGACCTGTATGAAAAGGACTTCAAGTCTCTGAACAAAGAAATTGACGAAGATATCAGAAGATGGAAAGACCTCCCATGCTCATGGATCAGTAAGATTAATATAGTGAAAATACCCATCCTACCAAAAGCAATCTACATATTCAATGCAATTCTCATAAAAATACCAACACCATTCTTTATAGGACTTGAAAGAACAGTCTCAATTTCATATGGAAAAACAGAAAACCCAGAATTCTAAAACAATAAATCTTCTCGAGGTCTGCATTCCTGATCTCAAGCTGTACTACAGAGCAACAGTGATAAAAACAGCATGGTACTGGCATAGAAACAGAATGTTGGATCAATGGTATTGACCCAGAAATAAACACACACATCTACGGATACTTGATTTTTTACAAAGAAGCCAAAACCATTGAATGGAAAACAAGATAGCATCTTTAACAAATAGTGCTGCTCTAACTGGATGTCTACATGTAGAAAAAATGCAAATAGATCCATATTTTTCCACCCTGCACCAAACTAAAATCTAAGTGAATCAAAGACCTTAACATAAACCCTGACACACCAAACCTGTTGAAGAAAATAGGAAGTGCCTCGTCCTATTGTAACTTGTTATACCATGTTTGGTTGATATCCTTGAAAGGCCTCCTCTTTCCTGAAGAGAAATGGAGGAGGAGTGTATTTGGGAAAGGGGAATGGGAGGTGGGACCTGGATGGAGTGGAGAAAGGAAAAAATGCAGTCAAGATGTAATGTATGAGAAAAGTATAAATAAATAAAAACCAATTATCAAGTGAATTTTTAAAGAGTTCCTTTTCAAGAAGCAAGGATGCTCTCCAACATACGGTACTAGAAAAACAGCCTAAATATAAGAGATAAACACAGGATATAGATTATATAGATTTTTTAAATAGGAAACCACCCTCTAGGGCGCTTAGCTCATTGGTGAAATAAAAACATTTCAAATTTTTAAATAATTTTATTTAAATAAAATTTATTGAAAACTATTTGAACTCTAATATTCACATTTATAGCATTTTATGAAGTAGCAGGAGTGTTTTTCTATGAGCCTGACTACAGCCTGATTCCTAAGTGCTATGCTTCTGTGGACGTCCCTCTGGGTACTGGAGTTGGCTATTCTCAGTCTGGTTCTTTCTTTTATAATATGTTATTAGTTGAAATAATAAAGATATATATTATGTATAAGTCTATAATAATCAAAGAAATTCAACAGACTTTTCAGAATCAGAAACCAAACTGGGGGATAATTCCTTCAGTTCTCTCTAGCCATTATGCAAGCATTCCACTGAGGTTTCTACTTCAATTATGTGTGTGTGTGTGCATGTGTGTGTGTGCATATTCACATATATAATCATATATATCCTATATTTTATCTGATTATATTATGTATATATGAATGAATGGATAGATAGATAGATAGATAGATATCTAGGGTAAGTTTGCAAAAGTAGAATTTATGGTTCAAAATAAAAATATATATATACAATTAACTTTCAGTTATCTGCCCTCACTTTTTCGCAACTTGGGATATTAAATATTTTATGGTATCCTATTGTTTCATTAAGATTTCTATTTTTTGACTTCTTCAATCATGTGAAATACATTTGAATATAATAATCTTTTTAATTTTTTCTCTATGTTCTGTGCTTCTTCTAATACTAATTGCAGCATTTGACTCCTCTACTCTGCCCACGGGATTCCATATAACTTTATAGTAAAAACCTGATCTCCAGAGCTTAAACCCTCTTTTCCAAAGCACTTTCTACTAAATAATGGTAGAACTTATCAATGATGGCCAAATCTAAAATTGAGATTTCAATCCCTGCTTAAGAGGGAAAAGAGTGAATACCAAGAGTGCTTGTTTTCACAAACAGAGCAGGTAGGATGAATGAATGTCAAGGTCATACATTAGGATTGATGGTGTTGGTGTCCTCAGAAAGTATGGGGACATCAGGCATGCATGTTTTGTGCAAAATTCATCATCGACACCCCAAGGTAGGTTGGTGATGGTGGTGGAAAAAGTACCATCAGTTGGTATTTTCCTACTTATCATGGCGTCTACTCTTAGTGGCAACATCCTTTAATAGCATCTTTGTGTTATTCGATTTTGAAATAAAGTTAAATTTTAAACCTCAGTGGGGAAAAACTGAACTCTGTTTTATTATAATTTTCCCTCCAAAGAAGATACATATTTGGTACCTATTTTATAAAAGGCATATTCACTACATAGGTAGAATTTAAACTTACAAAACATTTTAAGTTTCAAAGGTTCCTCTAGTCACTAAATAAAAATGACCAAAGGGCTTTACAATGTAAACCCCAAGAACAGATTCTTCTCTCTGACTGCAACTTGTCAGAAAGGTCTTTGAAGAGTTGAAAAAGTAAACTGGAAAATTTTGTATTTGTGTGTGTGTGTAGAAAATTCGGGGTCCAATTTTTGGGGGAGATAGATGTCTTATAGGAGAATTTTTATTTTATCCTTTTGAAACATTTAGCTAAAGGTTAGCTATTGTGTTCTAGGTGAAAACCCATACTAGGCACTGAGACACTTGCCTGTAACCCCAGCACTTGGGGAAGCAGAGGCAGGCAAATCCCTTTTAGTTAGAGGCCAGCCTGGTCTACAAAGTGAGTCAGGCACAGCCAAAGCTACACAGAGAAACCTTGTCTAGAAAAACAAACAAACAAACAAAAACCCAAAACCCACATTTATTATTTTTTTAGTTTCCAGGCTGGAGTTTTCATTTTGTCCTTATTTATAGAAACATAATTTGCTAATTTCATGGGCTTGTCCTTGTGCTTTAAAAAAATTACTGTGTACATATTAGTTTTTTATTAGCATATTTTCCCCATCTGTTTTTGAGAAGGTGGAGATCTAAAAGGAAATACCTATAGTCTGGTTAACATATGGCTAAACTTCACCTTAGGGTAGGTTTGCAAAAGTAAAATTTCTGATTTGAAAAAGCAAGCATATTTACAGTTTTAGTTTCTCCTCCAAATAAGGTGTTCCTTTGTGCTCTCTTTTTGAAAGAATGCATCTTACTCTATACTTTGGACTATATCATATATTATAGCTTGAGGGGAAAAAATCTTTCCTATCTGCTAATTTTACTTTGCCTCATTGAGTAATCCTTCATTTTTGTTTGCATTTATGTTTGCTTTGCTATTGTTTCCTTATGCTGTTTCTGAAAGACTAACACTCTTTTAAACTGCTCTACTTTCTTTATCTGGGTAAATGAGTAATGTGTAATAATTTTTGATGAGAGTATCATCATACTCTACACTGCAGGCTGATGAGTTCACATAGCATGGACCGGCTTACAGTTGGTGAAAGGTAATAACAACATTGCCATCTTACGATGGCAGGCTCTACCTTAGCAAAAGAAGTAAAGTAAGTTGAAAACCATGTGCAAGGTCATAATAGCTCTGAAGTTCACAAGTCAAGTGCATATGATCGGCAAGTGATCACTACCTTGCATTTGAAGTCACCCATAAAGCACACTCCAAACTTTAAAAATAAATGGCCAGGATATAACTCTTAAAATTAAATGGACATTTTGAATAAAGCCCAGATTCTCTTGACCTTAAGAGAACCTCATTTCTTCCTCCCAACATAGATCTGTATTGTCCTAGGGACTGGTAGGGATCATGCTCCTGTGAGTGTCTTCCCAGATGCAGCAGAACCTGGTTTTAAAACCTGGATAACAGTCACTCGGTGCTACACAAGGAATGGAATGAAATAAGTATTTATTGCAAAGGATCCCCATAATACAAATGCCAATGGCTACACATATCCTTATCTAGCAAAAAAGATAATCAGCCACACCTAAAATTCCCCAAAGCTCTGAATTCAGTAAGAGAACATGGACAACAGAGGCTACTGAAAAATGCTTGAGTTCCCCAAACAAAAGCATGAGCAATACTGACAGTGAATAAACCTTTGTTTTCACTGGCTTATTCACCATAACAGGACTTTTTTAGTTCCCCCCAATAAATATTTATTGAAGCCATAACTTATAGCGGATATAAAAAGAACATAGCAGGTGGCAGGTTATAGTAATTTCAAAGTACGGGTGAAAGGGGTGGTCCTTTGGTACCAGGAGCAGCCTCCATTGTCATAATTAGCAAAATGTTAGTTTGGGAGCCCAAAATTTAAATAGAAAAGTTTCTCTCTTGTGGCGATCCCTGCCCCTGTCTTTTGAAGACACTCTAAATCTGACCATAGACAGGCATTAGTTAGACCATTTGTCTCAACCTTTACAACTGCAGAATCTTTTGGCTAAAAAAAAAAAAAAAAAACTACACTATGTCTTTCATGTGTAAAGAAAATTCTTACTCAACCTGTAAAAACCTAGCAGATGGCACAGTAATTTGTATATCCATGCATGCATACAGGATATGTTCTCAGAGAATGAATCAGATTCATGTTACACCTATTTAAATATTTTGTTATATTTAATTTTAATTCATTTATTCATAGTTTTAGCCTCTGTAAGTACAACCATTATTTAAATTAATAGACAGGTAAATGGCATCAACAAAACTGCAGCATTTAATGTATAAGATAACTGACATGCATGAAGTCATTGTATTAAAATATTGATTTTCCTATTGTTTTCCACAGATGGTGCCAGTAATTAATATTATGCATTTTTTCATCAGGGGGATTTCTTGTTGACAAAATCCACATAATATAAAAATAAACTGCTATATTATTCTATATGAGAATATGATGTATTAGTTTATATATTTATCAGTGATAATATGTTATATGGAAAATATGAAATACTCTCAATGGTCAATGTATTATTGAAGTTAATAAATTTAATAAAATGGAGTGGGGCACACTCACAAAATGTTAAGTGCATAGTTGATCATAGACGTGTAACAAATCTGTTGCAGGCCATCTGGCTTCTGAGAATAATATCAATTTCAAGATACAGTAAGTGTCTAGATGATTAAAGGCATTGGGAAATAATAAAACATACCTCCTTTAAAAAAGTCTTTTTGAAGGGAAGTGTTTCTCCTTAGTGGTCAATAGATGCATTCTTTATCATTCCAGAATTGTCAGGGCATCTCAAGAGCCAGGCTACATATGAACACAGAATCTTAAAAATTAGTTTAAAACCTGACTTTTTATAAAGGAGCCCTCCCCAACTTTGCATAAATCCTCAGTAAGCTGACTTATCACATGAGAAAGAAGAGCGGTTCCATGGCATCCATTTGGATAAACCACTCAAGTAAACCCTCCAACTCACTGCTTGGGAGTACATCTGGGCTTAACCAGCACCTCCTACAGAGGACATTGAAAATAGAAAATCATTACTTAGAAACACCTCCTGTACCCTTAAGAGAGATCAAAATATAGCAGAGTGGTTTTAATTTTGAAGGATTTTAGTTTTTCCTTATTTCTCAGGCCACAAAAACACTGTTTAAATGTATTCAGTACTCATAGCAGTAAATTGCTTCACAGAGAATGATTCATTTGTAAATGAAGTTTCCAAACAAGGAGATACCAAGGTGAATAAAAGGCACCATTTCTTCATTTTTTCGAGGCTTTACCTTCTGAGAGGACTGGTCAGAGTCCCTGGGAGACTCTCCCAAATCTCTGAATGTGTTTTCTCTACTTTTTTTTCTCTCCATTGGTTCTTCTTGCTATAGAATCTTATCTACTTGTGGACCAAGATTCAATGAAAGTTTTCTAATGAACTCTTTTGAAGGGAACTTGAAAGATAGTAATTTTTCATGTTACTGAATGTCACCATCCCAAATTCAATAATTCCTACTTCCTTCGTATAGTCTAATATGGGGAACATGTCACACGTTTCCTTGTCCTTGGAGAAGCCATGCTAACAGGTTACCACAGATTAAACTCAATGCCTGGCAAGTTATAGAGCTGAAGACATAACATGTACTAAGCAAGGTGGAAGACCACATTGTCATTTACTATCAAAGAAACTGCTATCTACATCTCTGCTCTTGAGTTCCCAGGATGTGGTACAGTTCTGTAAGCCAATAGTAAAACACAGATTGATCTCCGTGTTTCCAGCAAGTGACTGCCATATCCATATTGGGTTGTCTACTCTGGGGGCTCTTGCCCTCTTTTCTTAAAATATTCATTTTATGGTCTTCAAGAAAATAATCTAATTTCACTTTCATTTTCAAACTAAATTCCTGTGTGACTGCAGAATATGAATGTTCTAGGAATATCAGGGTTATAACATTTACAATGACAAGGACTCTTGTCCTGGTGTTTCGGTCTTTCTCATTATTACTAATGTGTGTCTCAGGCTATCTTTGCTTTGAAAGAATAAATCAATGCTATTATTAGTCCCTTAAATCTTCTGATATAAGTTAACTAAAAATGTGTGAAATTTCTAGTAAGAATGTTAACATTCATATTGTCCATCAACCCTAGAACATGCTGTACAGAAATAAATGGTTTAAAATTAACAAATATCCTTCATGAAATGTAGACATCTCCTTGAATGTTAAAAATGTAAGTGTTTCACCTAGAGAGGATATACAGGAAGGAGGACCCAGGTTGGTATGATCAATGCTTGTTTGGATGAACAAATGGGATGGACATTGAGTGGAGGAGAAAACAAGCAACAGGACAGGAGCATGCCAAGGAGGACCTGGGGGGGGGGGCAATGTATCAGAGCAGATATTAAGACTCGCGATCAAGCCTTTGGCAGAGGGCAAGAAGTAATGATAGATCTGGGGAAGGTTGGTGAGACTTGGGGAGAACAAGAGCTCCACAAAGACCAAACTGAGCAGGGCACAGGGATCTTGTGTGAGACGGTTTCTACAATCAAGGACCATGTGTGCATGTGGCCTGGAACCCCCGCTCAGATGGGGCCCATGATAGCTCAGTGTAGGACTG
>CM053752.1:54836217-54847060 GCA_028658305.1 Pachyuromys duprasi
GCCATGAACTTGATGGCTGACTCTTTGACCCTCCCCCATACAAGCCAGGGAGTGACAGCCTGGCTAGATCCCAGGGGAGGACATTGTAGCCAGCCCTGAGGAGACAGGATGAGCTGGGGTTGGATGGAAGGGGAGGAGGTCCTCCCCTGTTGGTGGACTTGGAGGGGGCGGGGAGGAGGGAGATGAGGGAGGGAGTAGGAGGGTGGGATGGAATGAGGGAGAGAGCTATGCCTGGCATGCAAAGTACCTAACCTGTGATTGATATAAAAATAAATAAATTAAAAAAAAAAGTTTTAAAAATGTAAGTGTTAGAGATAATTTATTAAAACATTTTCCTAACTTTTTACTTTACACATGCATATATGTGTTGAATACCAATTCCATTTATAAATTAATAAAATGACAATCAATACCACTTAAAAAACACTTACACTTGTCAATCATATTTGGCTTTTCAAAAAAAAAGTCTATCAATTCAAGGATATAAGTAGGGTGTATTTTTATCTGAAGTAAAATCTCGACTTTAATAAGTTTATCCTTCTAATTAAATTTTCATTGAAAGTACTTCAGCTTTTCATATTGTATAATATAAAAATATTATGATAGTACGATAAAATAGCATAATAAAAGGAAGGATTTGTTTTGGATTAGAGTTCCAGAGTGAGAGTCTCCAATGGCAGGGAAGCATGACAGCTGGAACAGAAAAGTTGAAATTCCCATCTTCAGCTATGCACAGAAAGTAGAGATGGTTGAAACTGGAATCAGGTTGACCTGTTCCAATGATATCATTCCCCACCAGGGCTCTGGATCCCAATACAGCGAGACAAACGTAAGACTGCTATAAAACATTATGGCCAAACAGCTTATGAAAGAGAGAGTTTATTTTGGCTTATGGATCCTGGGGAATAAGAGCCTGTCATAGCAGGGAGATACCGTATAAACTCCAATTTCAGAATATGTATTCTGCATGACTTGTACGCCTTTATTTTAGAAATGTTAACAGAGCATGGCTCATTAGGTGCTAAAGAAGGATGGGCAAATGACAAGAGAGAAGGGAAGAGGAAGTAAGAGTTAGGATGAAGGAAAGAAGATGGTGGGTGATGGAATATAGTGTGTAAAATGTGAAAAATAGAAGGTGGATCAGATAACTTTTTCCTTGCCTAGTAAGAATGCGCAGTCAGTAAATGTGTAAGATGTGTAATTTCTATTCAAATGAAGCATTATAAATTATTATTCATACTTGTCATGTGATTTTTCTTTACTGACTCCAACTTGCCTTTTCATTAAAAACTTTATATTAAAAATCATGACATCTTGCTTTGTGTTTGATCTCTCCTTAACCTAAGTTAGAAGAGAAAACCATAAAACAGAATTTGCCTTCTATAAACTTAATATGATCAGTGACTTGTTTCAAAAAGTCCTTCCAAGTAATAGCAGATTTTAATGGTCAGATTATTTCCACCGAGATAAAGACTACATCTAAATTAAACTTTTTATTCCACCAGAGAATAACATAAAAGTCTGACATTTCTCTTGACATTGTCATTTTTTCTAAGACCTCCACCTTTTTATGCTTAGTTGTGTTATGTGTTTCTATTAAGGATTCTCACAGCTTGAGGCCATGTGGCATCACCCTGAGTCTATTCACTGTCTTCATCCTTCTCCCTCTCCCTATGGAGAATCCACGGCCAGAGACTGATTGGTTGGGGTCACAAAAGTCCCACTGTGTGCTTCAAAAGCACACCAGAACCATACAACTCACATGGCTTTTTTGTGTCACCTAATCTCTCTCTCTCTCTCTCTCTCTCTCTTAATGACCTCTTCCCCACATCTACTTGGGGGGCCCCTTAATCCAGTATAGAAATTTTTCGGAATGAAGAATTTTAATAAGTTTCTATTGCTATTATCGGCTCTCAGATACTTTTAAGTAATAATCATGACAAATCCATAAATTTTGAGTAATGTTTTAAGTAAAATATTTAACGTTGACACATAAGAATAGTTTCGTAGAGAAATAATCATTTGTCATTCTAACCCTCAGTGCTCACATCTGTAAAATAACAGTAATGGGTTTGTTGGTACTCACAAACATAAAAAACAAAACCAAACGAAACAAAAAACACCCTAAGATACTTAAATGAATCAAACAACACTAAGTACTTTTACTTATCACTGAAATTTTTAAGTTTTTATTTTTTTAATATTTACTTTATTTGTTTTATAAAATGTGTATCCATGTGTTTGTGTGTGAAAATGTGTGCAAGAGTACAGGTGCCTGTGGAGGTCAGGAGAGGGTGCAGGATACCGTGGAGGCAGAGCTACAGGTGGCTGTAAGTCATCTGACATTTGTGTTTGATGGGAGTGTTCCCAACCACACTCAGTTTCTCTGCAACATACTCAAGTATTCATAATCACTGAGCCAATGCTCTATCCCTTGTTTAATTTTTAATACATGAAATATTTATTAAGGAAAATAAAAGCATCACTTGATAGAACAATTAGTCTAAATTACTTTTTCTACCTTTGCATAAAGTGTTAAATGTGAAATTTTCTGTTCTGTGAAATTGTGGTTGCCTCAAAACTGAATTGCCCCAAAGCTCAGTAGGAAAAAACAATAATTAAGTCACAAATACTCTAGAAACTGCCACCAAGTTACTGATAGTGGGAGCTTTATATATAGCTCACAGATGGAGGCAGAAGAACCAGCTCATTTATTCATATGGGCTGAATAAAGTCCTGTCTTCACCTTCCAACTCTCAAGTGCCTCTCCTCTCCTCTCCTCTCTTCTCCTCTCCCTTCCTCTCCTCTTTTCTTTTGTTCCTTCTCCCATCCCACCTTCTCACCTTTTCTGCTCCCTCCCCCCTCTGCTTTCCTCTCTTCTCTCCTCTCTCCAGCTAACAGAGGCCTCCACTAGTATTCACTCCAAGCTGAACATAGGCAGAAATACCCGAGATGCTCTTCTGAGGAATAAGAAAGAGAGAATGTAAAAATGCAGAAGGGAGGGTGGGACTGAGAGGAAAGGAGTGAGGTGCCTATGACTGAGATTAATTAATAAAAATAAAATAAAGTGACAGATCTGTTAATGTGATCCTGTCACAGAGAAAGAACAGCACAGCATAAAGAGAGAGGAGGTCTTTGCAGTAGGTGGAGGATACAGAGGTCTAGGGCAACAGGTGCTAGCTACCACATCCTTTGACAGAAGGCAGCTGATGAAGTGGATGGCATGGACCAACAGTAAGGGGTTGCTCTTTCTGAGGGAGTTTTCAGCGGTGGTGTGGGCTGGACAAACATTTAAATACTGTGCATCACACCAACCCTAAGTAAATTCCAAAGGACCAAGGGGGAGTTAAAAGTTCTAAATAACTGATTTAGTGTCTTATCAGCTGTGGTCATAGAACCAGAATAGAAGTGGTGTACCAACTGGAAGATATGAAGACAGATCCCAAGAAGATTTTCTCCTGCCAAAATTTGGTCGTGTGAGACATTTGATCAGCATAGGTGTGTGTGTGTGTAGGGGGGATAACTCTGAATTGGAAATTTATGAAATAGACCTGAACTAAATTTTAATATCCTGACTAAGATTTCATTAAAGACACAAAACCAGGCAATTCCACAGAGCAGTTATTTAAAAGAATCAAACCATTTTATATCCTACTGAGTTCAAAATCCGTGATAACTAGCTACATATCAGTAGGTAATAACTGAATCTGTGAATAATTTAAATTGAGTAAAACTTAAAAAAAATAAGATCAACGTATGTGTACCTGTACTAAAGACTGCCAGTGGAATAAGTGAGTCTATTTGGAATTAAAAGGTGTGTGGTTCAGCGCCAAAACAAATTCGGTGCGACTGGGATTCATCTTCACTTGCTAGCTGAGTGATCTGGAAAAATTTCATACATTCAGTGAGGATCATGTAAGAGAGCAGAAGATCCACACAGGTTCAAGCAAGATGGAGTCTCAGTACTGAGAAGGGGAAGTAGGTTCAAAGTCCCACCCTAACTCAGAAGCTATTTCATGACTGATGCCCGCTGGCAAAGAGAAAATCATTTTTTTTTCAGTGCAGTGTCACTGGGCACATCAGTCATATCCCAGGACAGGCTCCATGCCCAGGAGTACTTGACCAACACAAATGAACTCAATTTCATTTTCAGACTTTTTGTTTCCATTTTGACAACCAATCTTTTTTAGTGTTATTTTATTGCTCTTGGTCATTTGTTTTGATTTTCATTTTTTGTATGTTTTGTTTTGTTTTTTATTTTCAAGAGACAATGAGCATAAAGTTGGGTGATATGGGAAGAGGGAGGGCCTGGGAGGTTCTGAAGAGGAGAGAACATGAGTTAAATATTTTGTACAGACAATTTAAATAGAAAACACTTGGTGATTTGAAATTGGAGGTAATTTTGTAAGCTTGGTTTGATGAATAAATGAAGCAACAAATAGAAAGCATAATGTGTGACTTGATAGATACTCAAACAGCAGATCCTATGATGTTTCCAAAAAGAGTGTCAAAGTTCTTATATTCTCAAACTTGATTAAGAAATATTATTTTTTTCAGTGGATGGGACTGCACCAAACTAATCATGTTTATAATGATGTTTTACAGTTCAGACTATGGAGTTTGACAGTACATTTTTCTGAAATTGTAGACTTTAACATGTTATACATGGTTAATTTTAAAGTCAAGCAAATAAAAATTAAACAGTACTGGAGAATTACGCCCTTTCTAAATCAACAATACATAACACCTAAAGTTAGTTTATTAGCCAAATAGCTCCTACACCACCACCTTTCCCTGTGCAGCTAAGAGGGTAGCTTTGCATTCTCTGATGTACTTATCTGCTCATTTAACACATTAAAGCCATTCAGATTTTGCTCATGAGGACAGAGAACAACCAATCTGCCCTTTAGTTTTCTCTCAAGCTAATGAGAATTGCTTCATTTTGTGGATTAGACAATTCTAAGTGTATTTCTCTCTTTGATTTCTTGAACATTTTCTTCTCAGTAGTGAATCTTCTCCTCTCAAAAAGCAGATTTGTACTCTCTGTTCTCCAAATGGTACAGTGACCAATTAGAATTCACCAAGCCCTAGGCCTGGGAGGCTGTACTCTGCATCTTCTCATGTTTTTTGTTGTTATTGTCTTTTTTCTGGTGATGATTTTGTACATTGTACTGGTTTTAGGAACACAGGCATTTGTGAATTCTCAAACTATCATTCTTGAGAGACAGAGGCTACAGCATTCTTGCTTATAGTGAGTGTTGAATAGAACTGACTGGATCTTGCTAATGAAGGGAAATCCTGAAAAACACAGCAGTTGCCTCTGCCTTGGCAACCAGGGTATTGAGAGTTAGCAACCCCCCTCCCCCCAGCTGTAGTTAAAGCATTGAAAAGGAGGACCTGAGATGTAGATCAGATCAGCGGTAGAGTGCTCAATTGGCATGTCCAAGACCCCAGGGTTTGAATTTCAGCAGTTTGATGATGATGATGTACCTACCAGCCTGGCAGTAACCTTTGTCATTCTCCTAAATTATCCTTAAAATTATAGGCTCCCAAGCTGAAGGTGTTTTCAGAACCTTCTTGCAACTTCTTTTATGAGCCTTGAAAAAAAACATAGATATGTAATATGTATATTAGACATATACAAATACAAATATATATTTATATTCATTACATGTCTGTACATACATGTACATGAAAGTAGAAGAAAAGCTATCTAGGGAGACAAAGTGAACTAGTGAAAGTGGATTGGTGAGAAAGAGAAGTCATGGATGCATGAAGAAAATATGTCCAATGCAGAATATGCATACTGTGCAAAAACTTAAAAAGCGTATTATTTGGGGGTTCACTTATTTTATTTTATGTGTGTGAGTGTTTTGCCTGTACTGTGTGTATGCCTGGTACCATCAGAAGTCAGAAAAGAGCACAGAATTTCCTGGAACTGTAGTTACAGATTGGTTGTGAGCCACCATGTGGGTACTTTGACTCAAACCCAAGTCTTCTGCCAGGACAGCAAGTATTTCTAGATGCTTAGCTAGCTCATCAGCCTCAGAAACAGGTGGGCAGGTTTCTAACCATGCAGTACCACCGATGAAAGAGAAACCTGGGGAAGGAGCTATCGAGGGGGAGCTTCACATGACCTACAAACATTGCACTATGCCACCCCCCCCGAAACAAACGTGTCATTAAAAACAATTTCCCACAATGTCTATTAAAACTCAGGAGTCTATTAAGAGACTTGGCAACATGTTAAAGCAGTTATCAGGATGCTGTTTTCCCTTGAGAGGAGTTATGACCATTCCTACATAGTAATAATTTGTAGTCTGAATCAAAATATCTGGTGTGTTACTCCTCTGCAGATTTCAGTTTGGAGCGAACAGAGAAACCTGAACTGTTCATTATTCATACTTCATGTAAATGAGCATTTAGACATGATGATAGGAAGAAAAGAAGATAAGTGCTGTCTTATTCAGGCAAATACTCATAGCTTATTTTTAGACTAAATTGTCTATAAGTATGTACAAAGAAGCCATAACAAAAACTTACTATTTAGAAGAATTCATCTTAAGTGATTAGAGTAGGAGTAGGACTTTTTTGCCATAGACAACAGATTAGATGCAGAGCTGGGTCAGTAGTAAAGAAAAAGTCATTTCGAAAGATACAGCAGAAACATTCTAAGCAAGTCATTTGTACCCAGGAGCTTATATTTCAATGCACAGGTTATCGTTAGTAAATAAATGTAAATGAATACATTTAATGTAGCAAAAATATTAGAAAACATTCTTTCTAATGATGAGATGACTGGAAAGCATCCTGATGAAGGGGGTTTGCTGTGACCTGTGTTTGTCATCATGCCCTTGTTCCAAGAAATAATGACCCTGAAACAAAAGCCTAGGTCAAAATAGCTAGTCATGTTTCCTGACTTTCTCAAAACTAATATTCCATTTATTCTATTCTAAATTCTGCAATTGACTGGTTACCTCTGCACAGGCTCCATATGTCTGTCCTCCTTAATGTCCCAAGGTGAATGTCTCACACACTTTACTCTATTCTAGCATTTATTCTCTCTGTCAGAACACCTCATTTCTATTTCCTGCATCAGCTATAGGCCAATCGGGTCTTTATTAACCGATGAAAAATCCATACAGCACACAAGAGATTATATATACAGATCCCTTGCTTAATGGCTTATTCTTTAAGCTAAGAGACAAAGCATATGGAAGCTTTCTAAAGTGAACTAATTAGTCTTTCTCATACTTCAGTGCTTATAATATAACAGTAAATATATGCTTTGCATTTATTAGTGAAAGTTAAAATCATAATGCAGAGAAGAGTAGTGGAGGGAACAAACAGTTCTTAAAAGAAGATAAAGCAAAGCAGGATGTCATTAATAAGTACATCACTGTGTGCCACTGCCAGTTAGAAAAACAAACAGTAAATACGAGTAAAAGCTAGCTATTTTGTTAACATGCATAGCATTCTATCTCCATTTTGGATAGTAGCATTAAATTATCATTATTTTCTAGTAATTTTTTGCACAGTTATTTTTTATGCAACCAACTAAGTGTTACATAATGTACTTTGGGTCAATCTGTCACAAATGGTGCTTGTGTGACCTTCTGCATGGGTTGGTGTAGCTAAGGGTGACTCTCGCCCTACACCATAGTATAATAGGTGGATTTGAAAAGTTCACCGGCTTTGAGTTAGTGTAGAGAAAGGGAAGTTCTCTGATTAATCGATCCTTTGCTTTAACCTCTATGTTACCTAGCAGGCTTTTCCCATCTTATCTAGGAACACATGATGGAGAATGGAAACTAGACAGAGAAGTGGAGACAAGGGATGAAAAAGAGGCTAAGTCCATAAAGTTGGGACAACAAGCCATTCATGTCCATTGCTAGTTAACCTTATCAACTCTTTTTCCAGTTAGACAGCTAAATATTCCTCTTTTTTGGCTAAAATTTCAGTTGTTTTTAAGCAACAAACCCAAATGAGTCTTAACAGAAACTGTTCAATCAATATGATTCTTCTTGAGAAGTATACATGGTAGAAATATGAAAAGACTCTTGCTACATTTTCCAAAGACCCAAAATACCTGGGGTCATAGAGAAGACAGACTGTGGCTATCCCAGAGCCAGCAGCTAAAAGGGGAAATCATGCCACAGTGCTAGAAAATTCCAATGATGGAAATAATAACTTACAAATTACAAGCATGAAAAACCCAAGAGAAGTGAAGCCATATTTTTAAAAATGAAGGAAAACAGCCTTTCTTCCCTAATACTAAATATGTTGCCGTCTGTCTTACTATAACATGGCAGTTTCATTTCTCTAAATTGCTTAAATATAAAAAATACACTGCAAAATAATATTTTAAAGGAAATAAAGATTTTAGACCCTAGACAGTGATAGACACACTATAACAAATGTTTTCCCTTGCAGATAGTTCAATGATAAATGGTTAAAGGGGTATTTTATACTGAAGCTAGAGCAAGGGGAATCTACACAGAAATCCGTGTGAGTGACTAAAGACTGCCTCAGAAAATTATAATCCAGGTGCAGAGACATGCCAAGGTTGATGCTAATGGCCATACAAATGAAAGGCTGGCTTTTGTCCCCAGGCTAAAGCAACAGCCAAGAGAGGCCAGGCCATTTCACAAAACAGGAAATATAAAGTTGGCAGGTGATAAGAAGTTAGTCCTATCACTTTGGATTACATTTTGGATTTCTAGCATCTCAGAAGTCAACTTTCAATCTGGTGAAAGTAAAAGAGATATGGCTGCAGGAACTGGAGGCTAAAGTAGATAAATCTATAGCAAGATGCTGTGGTGATGAAGTTGCTGGTCCAGAAAGAAAAATGAACTTCAGCACTAATAATCTCTGTGGAATCTACAACAGGAGGGGTGCCAGAAAGCTTTAGACTATTACTGGAGCTTGGAATGGAACTCGACAATATGCTGTGTACTTAACATGCATGAGGCCCCAGGGTAGATCACAAGCATCCTGCACCAAATCAACAGACAAAAAACTCTAAAAATCATGCTTAAAAATTCAAGCTATAAAAACAGACACTATCAACTTGATTTTTTATTTGTATTCAGGTAAGTAATCCAGGATTCAGTACTAAATTAATTCAAAATCATCTAGCAAAGAAAGCAATGTGTCATAGCACATGACTTTAGTCTCAGCTCCCAGGAGGCAGAGGCAGGTAGATCTTTGAAGACAACCTGGACTACATATGGAGTTCATGGACAGCCATGGATACGTAGTGAAACCCTATCAGCTATAGACAGGGGAGGCAGAGAGAGCAAGCAATCATCAGTTAAAACCAGCAGAGGTTCATCAACCATAAGTTCTGTACCACCAAAAAAAAAATGTTTACATGTAAATATCATAGAAAAGAGATACAACTGTATTTCAACTCTTTGACTTGCTAACTATATGATGGGTATGCACATATATGCACAAATGGATGCTACAAATTTGTATGAAAAAAATGTCACCACACTTATTACTGCACTGGTAGTTGGATGCATCTCTTTGACTACATTTACACTTACAAAAACTGTGAAAGGTGTGACAATGCTAGTGTGTTTTCCTGTGGTTTCCTCTTCTCTCATGGAATAGTTGAAGTCACAGATTAGGAATGCTAGTGCCCCAAAATGAAAAGTTCAGGAGACTTAATCCATCAGTTAGATAAGAGGTCATAGATTACAAAGCAGCAAACTTTCAGCTCTGAGTTTCATACACTTTGGTGGATGTTTGAATTCCTCTCACTACTTCATTCATGGTGACTGCAGTACTAGTTTCACATGATTCTTCAAAAATGTGTGGGTTTTAAAACTGTATTCTAGGGAGATCCAAGATGGCTGCCACGAGAGGACACTGTGTCTGAGGAGTAGGGCTGCAGAAACAACACAGCAACCAGGAGACTGAACTCTGGGACCTAAAACGCCAACATTTGTGATTGCCAGGTGAGCGGAACTCCTACGGTGAGAAAATCAAGTGGGAAAACCCTAGGGATACCCAGTTATTCCCCAGAAAAATCTCCGGGTGACCTGCGGCGCACAGCTCTGATCTGAGTGAGTAGCTGTGCTGGGCGCTCATAGCTGCCATACTAGACAGGATCACACAGTCTTGGGGCAGACTGAGGAGGAACCGAGTACCGTTTTGACTGACCTGCACACTGCGGGCACACACTGCTCAGATCCGTCAGCAAAAACCTCAGTCCCTGTGTGAGTCCTCGGGCCAGTCTGGGAAGGACCCGGGTTCTGTTTCAATGGCAGGTGCACACCGATCGCCTCTGTAAGAACCACCTCAGACTGAGAGGGACAGCGGACTGCTGGAACCACCTCAGACTGACAGGGACAAGGGACCGTTTTGAATCAGACTGCACACTGCGGGCACACCTGCTCGGGTCCACCAGCAAAAACTGTGGTCCCTCTGTGTGTCCACAGGCCAGACAGAGAAGTCCTTGGTCACCATTTCAGACAGACCTGCATACAGCAGGTGCACACTGCTCAGCAATGCCTGCAACCAACCCAGACCCACTGTGTGTGCCCCAAATATCATCTCAGACCATGGTGCACAGCCCCTGGCCCAGAAGGGGGTGCCAAATCTCCAGTCCAGGAGAGCCCTTAGCAGCAAGTCCAGGGCAGAGCACAGAGCCCCCAGCTGACATCTCAAACAGGGACACTAAGCATCTAGCACAGACTGAGGAGCTAAGACTCCAGACCAGATGGGTGGCCAGCCTGCAGTGTTCAGAGCTTCTAGCACAGAGCATGAAGCCAGGCACACAGATCCCACAACAGAGTTCAACTGAGACAACAATACACACTAACAAACCACTGGA
>CM053752.1:54847560-54883646 GCA_028658305.1 Pachyuromys duprasi
GAGGAGGAGGAGGAGAACATTAACCATTTCGTGTTTGAGAATATACACCCAGTAAATTTATGCCTGTGAGGAAGATGTCATTGGTATATGTGGCCATAGTAACAAGCATAGAAGAGGCTTAAGTCTTAGAAGTTAGGGTAGGTAGGTGATGAGCAAAAGCCAACTTCTAGGTTGCAAATACTTCAATATAATACAATCACAAAGATAAGAGGAAGAAGAGATAGTAAAAGAGCCCACCCATCACACACAACAAAAATAAAAGGCTGTCACTCATCTTCCAAATGCCAAAAAAAGAGAAAGATAACTATTTAGTATTTTTTGACACCAAGGAAATCATTTGTAATAGCCCTTTTTACTTTTCAATTCATCCTTAAATTTAAAAGAAAGAAATATACTCCCACTCAATTGTTTCTATTATAAGCCAGTTCATCATTTATGAATCCATGTCAGGGTCTTAGGTTCTGCAGTGAAACAGCTAATTCACATCGTATTTGCAGTCACCACTTCATAGTGAATCTCTGCTGTTTGATTTAGCCTGTCATCCAACACAGAATGTCTCAAAACCATTTGCATCGCTCTGTGTGCTCTGATCTGGATTTGTGGTAATAATTAGGAATGCGGTTCCTCAAGTTCATTTAAAATACCCAGTGAATTTAGGATATAAGAGAAATACTAGCACAACTCATATATTACAAGAAGAATTGTGTTGAACTGAATGTACTTGGTTATAACAATTGCTTATATATGAAATAACTGTAATGATTTCAGAGCAGTGACATAGAATTTGACTTTATGAACACATGTACATTTTACATTGATATAACTATCTTATATAGAATAGCCAAATGTGAACTTCATGCATCCCTCAGCCTGCATGGACTTGAGTGTTTTGAATCACATTTCTTTTTCTCTTTTCCACTCAGACATCTTAGACGTTTCCTGTTCTTTAGTGTTGTCTTTTTAATCCATGCTCTTAAATGAAGGATAACATTTACAAGGTCAGTGACGTTTTTGTTTATGGTTGAAATGGCTTTGCTACATCTGTTTTAAGAAGGGTCATTTTTCAATTCGTTTTTAAAATTGCTTTAAAGTGTTTAACTGACTGTACGAAATTCTTCAGTGGGCAACTCACAGTCCGCTCTTCTTTCAAGCTGTATGTAGTCTAAGAATCACGTATGATTTCAGAGATAAAATATTAATTTAAAACTGTATCATTTAATTATTTATAGGATTCACCACTCAATAATTTTTCTAAGTTTAAAAGCATATTTATCTTAAACATTTCTCCTATCCCTTTATAAGGGTTTGGATTACTTCTGAGAAAAGAAATACAGGCTAAAGTCCTAAATCTCTCTCTGATAGTACAGACCTCATTATCCTGATGTCAGCGTTTCTGTTATGATGTCATATGGTTTTGTAACTGAAGCAAATGTTTCCACACAGCACACTGCTCAGTCTCCTGCTTTCATGGCACATCTCAGCTTAACTGGTAGTTTTTGAATGTTTAGCATGCTTGCCCTTTGGTAGTCTAGCAAGTTCAACGTATTTAATGGTGACTTTATTTTGAATGTCCGAATTCACCCTTTCTCTCCTTCACGTCTTCCTTCTGAGCTGAGAGCATGTCAGCCTTGCTGCTCAGCCTTGAAACCAGCTTTGGCTGCAGGCTAGGAAAACTGTCCTCGGGATGAAATCATTGCTCAAGCTCAATAAGAGTCTCAAGGAGACTCAGGCTTGGCAAGTCTCCATTCAGGACCTAGGACATTAACATATACTCAATTTTTCAGGATTCAGCATGAACGTTAATATCTAAGCAAGACTTATAAATTTCATGTGGAAGTTGCTGGGTGCCTAGACCCAGAAGTTTTTGTATTTGTGATTCTCAACTGCACATTTCCAACTACTGGTCCTTTTCAAAGTCACCAGAGATTTCAAAGTGTAATGATTCCAAAGTTAAAATGAGAAGGAATTGAGTCTCAGGAAAAGTAAAACTTTATTATAAGACTGAGAAAGTAGCCAAGACAATAACTACTGAGAACTTACTATAATTATTAAATTGGTGTTGTCATTGCATGAACATTATTTGAATGAGAAAAATCCAACAAAAACAAATATTTCATTTGTAGAAAGAGTTTAAATAAATTACTAACCTTGCTGTCCATCAGCATACAAAGTCCTACTTAGCCAATGAGACTTCATTGTTTAAGGACTACTTGGGAACGATTAAGAAAAGGATGATGTAATCTAATATGTGATAAAGACAGATATAATATTCTCTACTAGAAAGCTTTCCTATCATGTCATATCAAAGTCTAGCAAAACGTTGAAAGTTAGAAATGTTATCAAGCATTAGCAGGCATTTAAAGAACGGCTCTTGAATATTTCTAGCATAAAAAAGTATTTCATGTGATGTAAATGAATGGTAATTTTCTGACTTTAAAAGAGAGCCATGCCAGTACATTTCAGCGTTCTGGACCCAATTCTGCAAACATGGAGACGCTTTCAATTTTCTCTGCCTGCCTTCCCGCCTTAGATGGCTGCGATTGCAGCGAAATTAATCCATTTAAAAATCTGCGGCTTAAACTTAAGGATTTTCAGTTTTTCTCCCCTTCTCTCTCTTTTTTTTTCTTAGAATATCAATAAGTTCCAATTGAAGAGCGGATTCTTTTGCAATTCAGGCATGTGCCGGCGATAACGGGCGACTTGGCAAGAAGAGAGGCAGAGATGGATTAATTATGCAGAGAACATGGAAATTCTGCTTATCATCGGCTAGCAAAGGAGCCCAGCTCACATAATCAGCAAACGAAGGGAGAGGAAAAAAATAACAATGCAATGGCACCTTCCAGCCCATCATCAGGATTTTTTCTACCCCCCTTGTAATTAAAAAATAACATACACTTATAGCCCTATCTCCTGTGCAGGCAAGGAGTGCATGTCCACAAAATAATTGCACTGGATATTAGAGCTGGCACCACAGGCTGTCCAGCCTTGCCTGCTCAACCTCTTTCTCTGTTGGCCTCTCAAGGCACTTTGCTTCTGAGCACAGTCCAATCAGGCAATGTCTCCAACGACAGTCTAGTTCACTTTCCAAAATCCCAAATCCATACCTTATCATGATCCACCCAAACATACATGCATATATGATAAATATTTGCAGGGATGATTTTGAAGAAATCCTTGGAACCGATCACGAGCAGACTATCTGGTCAGGTTTTTTTTTTTTCTTTTTTCAGATGAAGTGTGTCCAAATAGCATTTATTTTGCAAAGTGAATGGATTAAAATGGCAGCTGTGCAGTGGCCATGCTCTCTTCTCAAACGGTGTCACTTATTTACAACTTTTTTCTAACCTCTTTGTAAATTGATTTTATACATTCAATAATATGCCGATAAAGATTATAGTCTCTGTGATGCCAAGTCAGAAGTCAGAATTCTGTATTGTTACTGTGAAATATGACAGCTCAAAGCTCTCTATGTCTCTAAATGCCAAAAGACACGACAATAAACCTAGATTATTGCCTCAAAGAAAATTCTGTTTAATCTCACACACGTACCCAGGCATTTCTCAATTTAGAATACTAGCAGGCATGAAATATAATGATGCTAAAGAGTGAGAGCTATTGAGCTAGGTTCCCTGTTGCAATCATGACCCAAATCATACGACCTAATTAGGGACATAAGCCCCAAGAAGCTCTGGCCGCAAGAGTGGACATTCCTTCTTGCAAAGTTATTGTTAAGCTATGAGAACAGAAGGATAAAAATGAACCCACAAAGACCAAAAAATTATATATCTGCAGCATATGAAGGAAAGCTGTTGTTCCAAAGTGCAGTAAACTGGAATCGGAAAGCTGGCAGGCTCTAGAAATGTAATTTATTCAGAGTTCCACCAAAGCAGGGAACCAGTGTGGGGCGCAGTTTCCACGCTTGTGGGAATGTTTTAAGTGACAGTAATCGACTGGTTTTTAAAGCTAATTACTTCCATATCTGTGCATATGGCAGGCATACACATATGCAAGACATACGAATCCTACAGAAAACAAAGAGTACATGGGGCAAGCAAATGTTTGGAGGCATTTGTGTTTACTAACTGCTAGTTTCCATAGTGGGAAGAGGGGGAGAAAAACACAAGGAAAGGTGCTCAAGCACGGGGAAAGGTTAAAAATGAAGAGCCCGGATAGAAGAGAACGCCAATAGAGAGAGAACAATAACATAAAGAATGCCTAGAGAGTGGTGATGGTGGCAATTTGAACTGCTCATTTTTATTTCTGCATTTGTGATCCACAAAGTATATGTGAGTTAATTACACACATAGCAAAGACCTGTGGAGAGAGCAGTGCCAGAATATGTCCCTGCACTAAGAAACATCAAAGTTTAGAAAGAGAACTCAGGTCACAGAGCAGACTCTAACTGCTACAGACATGCAACGGGGAATAGCTTGACAGTTCATTACCATTAAATTTCTACCACCTTTTTTCTTCAAATACTTTTAGTATCTTTTCAATCATTGTCTTTTTAAAGCCACAGATACATTTGTTTGTTTTTAAAACCTTTTTATTAATAAAAACTCATAAAGTGTATATGAAAGTAAATACACGGTATGATCAACTCCCATGTGTTCATTGCTCGCCCTCATAATTATCAACACATGACCGTTCATGCTTAGTTATATCAGTTCCATATTCTCTCACTTCCACATCCCAGACTTCACATTATTTCAACTGATAATCAATAACTGCATGTTTATGCTTGCTAAATGAACTCTTGGTATAATAATATCTACCCAGTTATATGTTTCTAGATACAAGATATTCAATAACAAATGAGCAGCAATAAGCAGATCCTCTTGCTCCAGTTATTACAAAATGTCTGGTAATGTTGAAAATATAGAAATAAAGTGAAGTATAAGAAAGTGATCATGAAGTATTATATGAAGGTGTATATTTCTTGCAAAACTGCAAAACCTTTTGGTTCTTGAGAAATAGATATTTTTTGTGTGTGTGATTGAAGTTCTATAAAGCTACTACGAGTGAGTCATACACTATGAATAAATTTTCTCAGTTTGCTGGAAGAGCTGAGGATCTTTCCACTTGCTACCCAAAGCTCTGGCTCTGTAGGTTCACACTGGGTGACATGGAGGTTTATAGCACTGGACTGCACAACAGAAATATCAGTGGACCTTTCAAAATTGCACCTGAGCTCTGTACTAGACAAAATGCCACCAAAGATTATATCCTGCATGTTCCTATAAATCACAAATGGGCATCAGTTGGACATGCAGTACTAGCTCAATTAATTTAATTATGAAAGGATATACTCCCTTCCAAAAATATGTATGTATATATGCAGATAGATAGATAGATAGATAGATAGATAGATAGATAGATAGATAGATAGATAGATAGATAGATAGATAGATGGATGGATGGATGGATGGATGGATGGATGGATGGATGGATGGATGGATGGATGGATGGGTGGGTGGGTGGGTGGGTGGGTGGGTGGGTGGGTGGATGGATAGATAGACTGACTTGGAGATAGGGTAGAAATGAAAGAGGTGAGTTTTTCAATGTTCTGGTTGATGCTCACACACATCTAGAGTCGAGAACTGATCTTTCTATGCTCATTGACCCCTGACAATAAATCCAGTTGAAATCTACTTAAGGCTCCTCAAATCTGTGGAAGTCATCAGTGCTGTTCAGACTGTAGAGCTGGACATGCATTCTACTAGACATCCACTGTATCTATCACATAGGCAAAGAAAGACCTGACAATATTTTCTTTGCCTGAGAGGGTAAAATGAACAGGAGCTAGGAAGACAAAGGGTTTATGCCCACCTGTTACCACAGCTGCTTTCCCTGCTTCACATTGTTACCTAAATCTTAATAATGTATGAGCTTTCTAAAGGTTTTCTCAAAGCCTGGGCTCAGAAGGCTGTAGACACAGCAGAGCTTTGTAATCTCTCATATTTTCTGAAAACATGTCCTAACATCTTTCACAAGAGAAGAGAGATAATAGAATTCTCAGTAACTGTAACTGTAAATGGATTTGTAATCTACCCATGATTAAAATTATTTTCATCATGAAGTAGAATTCTCGTTAGTGTTACAATTTAATATTATCAACTCCAGAGTGCCTTGGTGATTGATAATATAGACAGTGAAACCCTATATTATACTAATTAAATTTAAAATGACTCTGCCATCCTTATACATCTCAGTATGGTACCTGATTATTTGAAAACAATTATTTTTGTCTGTCTCCTAATGGCAGATAACACTTGGACCATCTCCCAGATTGTTCTGGGTCAGGTTGCTGTTGAGTCAGTGTGTACAGAGAGGAAGTCTTGACTGTTTCTCTATTAAAACACATGACTGCTACAGAAGTGAGCAGCAACCTAGGAGGAAATCTGGCTTGAGCAAGAGAACTTTTGACTACAATTTTCATAGTTATATGTGTCCTTGTCTTTGATTCTCAATGGAAAAGAGGCACCCAGATGCCCAAGAGCAGCTATCTGACTCTGAAGATGAGGTTTCTGTTTTCTGACCAGAGCCAGGAAACCATGCATGGAACTTCCTTTACTGCACTGATAGTCCCTTGAAGGAAGTATGTCCATTCATGAACTCAAGTGATTGAGCTAGCCCTACATGTCCTGTTGGTGTCCTATACTACACATTCCTGTTTAAGATTTTATAGGAACATGTATTTTTCAACCATAGAAGGGTCTTATTCCTCTCTTCAGCTCATACTTTTCCCCCTTGCAATCCCTTTTGTTGACAAGACTTCCCTTCCAAAGATACTGCATTCTAGCCCTTCTCCATATACATTTTGGGAGGAAAAAAAATAGTACAAAAAAATTCTTCCATACTTGGTTCATTTGCAGATTTCAGCAGGCTTGCAAAGAGCACACCTGTTGTGCTGTCTGGATTTCCTTTTCTGATCACAGGCTTCTGAGAAAGAGTGGGGGGAGAGAGATCTTTATCAAGCACTCTTCACCGGACAATGAATTCTCTCCACCATTTGAATGTATCTGTGGAATGCCTGAGTGATTCATTACAGCAGATTCTGAAGTATGACAATGGGCCGCAGAAATGACTGATGGTATCTTCTTCCTGATTTCATTTCCCTGATCCTCTTCATCCCTTGGCCTGTGTACCTCGATTAATTAGAAACCAGGGATTTTCACTCATCAGCTGATGGGTTTCATGCTCCACTCTGTCACAAATCTGCTGCCTTCACTATCTCTCTTAGAGCCGCCGGCTGCTTTAAAAAACTATCCCCCCCCCCCAGTTTTCTTTCTTTCTTCCTTTCTTTCTTCCTTTTTTCTTTTATATTTTTTCCCTTCTGAACACAGTGCTTTGTCACTGCAAGTTCAGGTCTTTTAGAGATTCAGACTTTTCTTTTTTAAGAGATTGAAATTAAAGTAAAAAACAAAAAAAGATTCAAAATCTTTGGTTAAGTTAATCCTCATCCAAGTGATACTTTCCCCAAAACGAACTTTTTGAAGAGATAAATAAATGTGTCACAATTCTCCACTTTCCAGGTTCTCTTCTTTTCTTTTTAAGCTATAGTAATTGAAGCAGTTGGAAAACGGCTTAAGTAGGGTTTGAGATGCGAGATAATTTGTAGACAAATTATATTTGTGGACAAATTATATTTCTCCTCTGAAATACAAATAATATTTAATTCAGAGGTAAAAGACATATAAATTATTTTGTGAAAAATAATACATTTGCAAGTTTTATTCACATGTACATATATTTGCACACACACAAATATACATACCATATATGTGAATATATTTATATATGTATGTATAACTCAATACCTACTGCCACATAATTTCCAGAAGTATTTTCTCAGTAGTAACTTAAACAATACAAGTTTTCAAATCATACCCAGAGCTAATCTCTCTACATTCTATAACCAACAGCCTTGAGGAGGCAATGTTGTAGAGTGATAGACATGTTTTTATAGTTCTGTTTTTCCAACAGCAAAATATAAAGCATCAGGGATTTCTTGATACATTTCTGGTTTCTATTCCTTTTAGAAGTTAGAATATGAAAGAAAAATGGAATTCATCATCATTATAGGATCTCTGCTCTTCTGTTGTGCTTGCCAAGAAAACTGCATCCATGCTGATTGTTAGGAGATACTCATGAGAAGTTGTAGAAGACCTGAGCGCTGTGCTGTCTGTCAGGGTACATTAAAGGAAGCCACTGTTCAACTTAGTGATTCTTCCTTTTTGACTGGGAGCAAAACAATCAGAAAAAAACTACTGTGTATATGATCTAAAGCTACAAGAGGTGACACACTCAACTGCATTGGCAAGAAGTCGCTATGGCTTCTTTCTTTCCGTATATGGGAATCCAAATGAACAGTGCCGGTCAACAGAGTGTCACAGACTTTCCAGAAAGCTTTTTTTTTTTAACTTTCTTGGGCTAATCTATCATAAAAGACTTACAGACTTAAAAATATAAGGATCCAGGTAAATATCTTTCCCTGATATATTTTAAAAGACTTGGTAATATAGAATATGGACAAAAGATGGGAGGCCAGGGAAAACACTGTGCTATTTTATACATACATGAAGAGAGATCTGTAACTTCTATGAATTTACTAAAAACTACAGCAGGAGAACATGTCTCACTGAATCAACTAAACAGGCCTCACGTGGGCTCACAGAGACTGAAGCAGCAAGCATGGAGCCTGCATGAGTTTGCACCAGGTCCTCCACATATGTGCTGTGGCTGTTAGCTTGGTGTTTTTGTGGGACTCATGACAGTAGGACCTGGTGTATCTCTGACTCCTTTTCCTGCTCTTGGGACTCTTGTCCTCCTACTCATGTGCCCTTTCTAGCCTCCTTATGAGGGGTTTTGCCCTGTCTTGTTGAATCTTGTTTTACCCATTTGGCTATCCTCTCTTGGAGGCCCTTCCTTGTCAGAAGGGAAATGGAGGGAGTGGATGTGTGAAAGAGAGAGGTGGGGCTGGGTGCTGGTAGGAGTGGAGGGATAGAAAACTGTGGTAAGAATGTATTTTATGAGACAAAAAAATCTATTTTCAATTTTAAAAAACTTTTACTAAATCATTCTTGGCGCTGAGAGTGTTCTGAGGGTGAAAATTACACATTATTTCCAGGAACCCCTATTAAAAAATAGGAAATGGAAAAATAAAAAAATAATTATTATATAAATTAATATTGCTGGTAGGCAGACACCTGTGACTTTTGTTTTACCTGTATAATGGACAAAGCCCTGTCACTCCATAACTGCTTTTCAAGTGGACCCTCCAGAACACACTTTCCTATAGCTGTGACACAGAAGCAGCGGAGGAACAGTTGGAAAGTATTTTATTTAACAACAACACAGTGTGATGATAATCTGGAGTATCAAGCCCATCTGTAAGTTTCCCTAATTTGCCATGTCTTTCCTTTACACTATCAATATTGTGGTAGAGCCACATGCTTCACACTCCTGAATAGCTACAGGTGCCAGGAATACACACCAGAAGTCAGGATGAAGGAGGGTAAGGCAGCCTAAAGTTCTAAGTCCAGGGACCAGGGTGATATTTCTAAATGAGCCTTACCTTGACATCTCCCAATGTTCACTTGTGTCAATCCAGGAGAGTCACTGATTTAGATGATGTATGCTGGTCACCTGTTTGATTAGTAGGAATCTATTCAGTCATTAACCCAGAAACAGTACTCTGCCTGAACATCTCTTCAAAATGATATTTTTTAGTGTTATAATTTGATGTCTTACTGGCCTGAAGATCTAGAAAGTATTTCTTCCTTTTGATATGACTAGTTAGAAGTGAAGAAAATGAAGCATTCTCAAAGTAATTACAGAGAGTGATTTCACCAATCTTTTTTGCCTAACAAGCAAATGTACATTGAAACAAGACATTGCTTCACATGATAATTTCTGGTGTAAATGAGAGGACTTTGCTTTATTTTCCCCACTTACTAAGGTAACTGACTGGCAACATAAGAGACTTGGGTATTTCCATTTGCCAATAGAATCTTCATTTCCTCCACGAAATCCTTGTCACTTTCTTCAAATGAGGAATTTGCTCTGAAAGTAAGTACATTATACATTCAACACCCCAGTCGCTATGTTCGTGACAAGAGCCATAAAGGTGATTTGTTTGTTTGTTTAATTAGATATAATAGCCGAACAATCTTGACACTTTAACAAATGCAAAAGTAGTTCCTTGATTTATCCTGTGATTAGACTGTTTTACAAATATTTTCATAATCTGTCATCCTGTTTCTATCACATAGGAATTTTACAGTGTTAAACAAGTCCCCTTATATGACATTCAAATTGTTAGCTTGGATTTCGAGGCTCTCATAATTTGCATTCCCCATGCAAATTATTTTTTTTATTAATTGCACTTTATTCACTTTGTATCCCCCTGTAGTTCCCTCCTTCCTCCCCTCCCAGTCCTTCCCTTTCTCCCTGTTCTCCACACATGCCCCTCCCAAAGTCCACTGATAGGGGAGGTCTTCTTTTCCTTCCTTCTGATCCTAGTCTATTAGGTCTCATCAGGAGTGGCTGCATTGTCTTCCTCTGTAGCCTGGTAAGGCTTCTCCCAGCTCAGGGGAAGGTGATCAAAGAGCAGGCCAATCAGTTCATGTCAGAGACAGTCCCTGTTCCCATTACTATGGAACCCATTTGGAGACTGAACTCTCATGGACTACATCTGTGCAGGGGTTCTAGGTTATCTCCGTGCATGGTGCTTGGTTGAAGTATCGGTCTCAGAAAGACCCCTGTGCTCAGATTTTTTGGTTCGGTTGTGGAGCTCCTGTCCTCTCCAGATCTTACTATTTCCCACATGTTTCATAAAATTCTCTACATTCTGCCCAAAGTTTGGCCCTAAGTCTTAGCATCTGCTTTAATAATCTGCAGGGCAGAGCCTTTCAGAGGCCCTCTGTGGCAGGCTCCTGACTTGTTCCCTATTTTCTCCTTCTTCTGGAGTCCATCCTTTTTGCTTTTCAGGAGGGGGATTGAGCATTTTAGCCAAAGTCCTCCCTCTTGATTAGTTTCTTTAGATGTATACATTTTAATAGGTTTATCCTATATTATATGTCCATATGAGTAAGTATATACCATGTATATCTTTCTGCTTCTGGGATAGCTTACTCATGATGATCTTTTCCAGTTCCTACTATTTGCCTGCAAATTTTATGATTTCCTTGTTTTTAATTGCTGAGTAGTTGTTGAATGTGACCTCATGAAACTGAAAAGCTTCTGTAAAGCAAAGGACACTGTCTTCAGAACAAAACGACTACCTACAGATTGGGAAAGGATCTTCACCAACCCTATATCTGACAGAGGCCTAATATCCAGTATATATAAAGAACTAAACAAGTTAAAAAGCAACAAATCAAGTAATCCAATTAAAAAAACGGGGAACAGACCTAAACAGAGAATTCTCGGTAGAGAAACACTTAAAGAAATGCTCAACATCATTAGCCATCAGGGAAATGCAAATCAAAACAACCCTGAGATTTCACCTGACACCCATCAGAATGGCTAAGATCAAAAATTCAAGTGACAGCACTTGCTGGAGAGGTTATGGAGAAAGGGGAACCCTCCTCCACTGCTGGTGGGAATGTAAACTTGTACAACCACTTTGGAAATCAAGCTGGCACTTTCTCAGACAACTAGGAATAGCGCTTCCTCAAGACCCAGCTATACCACTCCTGGGCATATATCCAAGAAAGGATCAAGTACACAATAAGGACATTTGCTCAACCACATTTGTAGCAGCTTTATTTGTAATAGCCAGAAGCTGGAAACAACTCAGATGCCCCTCAGCTGAGGAATGGATACAGAAATTGTGGTACATCTGCACAATGGAATATTACTCCCCATGCCTTTTAACTTTTGTTTCTTGAACATCTAAGTTGGGATTCCTTTGTCTCTTTTATACTAGAAGAGCTAAGCAGGTATGATCCCTGCTGTTACATTTGGTTGAAACTGCACTCAAATCACATTGATCTCTACTTCTGAGTCCTTATGTGTTCATTTGGATCACGTTCTGGGTTTAGGCTTCTCTGGTTACTCTGATGGCCTACTGCTTTGTTTATAAAGGTTTTTTTTTTTTGGGGGGGGGTGCTCACTCATTCTCCAATCCTCATTGTAATTCTCTCATAACTGATTCTTCTAAACACGCATTCCTTAAACATTAAACCAGGGCCACTCCAAATTCTGCCAGATGACTTGTGAGTCTCAGACTCCAGAAGCTTGCTGACTACACCTGGTTTAGTGCTTCAGGTGTATTATGTTGAATACCGCCTTTCAATATGTATTCATTTACATTCCAAGTAGATTGTATGCAGCTAGATTTTTTAAAAAGCAGGACTTTCTTCTTATTTGGCATCTCACTACAGGATACAGGAAATGCTTAATAAGCTTGTCTGTCATGTCTATCGGTTGAATTCTTTTCTCAATTCTAAGGACATATTTAGAAGTTTACCACACTTCAAATATAAACTCAAAACTAGACACCGAGGATGACCCTTCTATTAATTATCATATTCACCCCCATGTTTCTTTGCTGTGTGTTCACTGTAACTTGGAAAGTGGGAATGCTGCCAGCATCTGGATTTTCCACCTTTGCTAACCCTCATTAATCTTTGTGATTATGGTCACCATTTACTAGAAGCTTCTGAAATTACACCACAATTACTAGGAATACTAATTGGCAACTAGATTTACTTGGTACTTTCTATTATTCCTTTGTTTATTGTAACACTTTTATAATAGCAGAATTACTTTTAGGGCAGCAGCATTTTCTCGGAAAAGTACCAAAAACGTGGAGCAAATATGTGTATACATTCAGTCAGAGAGAAATGTTTATAATTATATTCTTTTTTTAAAAAATAAAGTCTGTGTGTAGATTCATAACTTTTCTAACTTTGACAAAGCTCAGTGCCGTAAGAAAAAGAAAAGAAATATGCAACCATTCAAATATGTGTCAGTATTTCTTCATAGCATTCCTAAAGAGCATCATGTGTGGACTCACACAACCCAGGAACACAGAGATCTCAGTAGAGGGCCCTGCATGCAGCACTCGGCTGGGGTGATAGGGCAGACACTTACTTCTCTTTCATTTCCTTAACTCCAGCCAGTGGCAAACCACTCTTGCAGCTTTGTTTACCTTCTATCAGCCCTGATGAGGACATTATGTTCTTAAGACTGTTCTGAAGGCTCTTCAAAGACAGAAATACTAGTAAGGAGTGATAAGCATTATAATGACAAAATATTTACCTTTATCTTTGATATTTCTTAGAATGTTCTTGAGATGTATGAAAGAGAAAGAAAATACATATTTTTTTTCTCTCAGAATAGGATCTTGGATCATTGTTTCATTTGTTTACATATTTCTGAAACTTGTGTATTCTTGACCAAAATATGAAAGGAAATATATTGTTTAAAAATTGTTTTTAAATGAAAGCATATGCCAAGCTTTGGCTAAGGTTTCCTAGTAGAGATGAGAAAAGGCAACAGTTCTAAAAGTGTGAGCTGTCGGCACATCTCTGCCTGTAGCCCATCTCTAATCAGAAGCATGGAAAGATTTCCTATTGTGAATCCTTCTGAATCTAAGTCAGATCTCTATGCCATATTGTAGGAATGAACCAGGAGTGGGTGGTTATGTATAGTGAAGTCTTAAGGTGGATGTGGAGAAAGAGGGAATTAAATTAAGACATAGAAGAATTGTTTCATGGACAGAAGCTGAATCTGGCAGGAAACAAGTAAGATGTAGTGACAGTAATTCGGTTATCCCAAGAGTATTATAGAAAGAGACTGAAATAGAGTATGAACAGGCTGGACTTAAATTCAGTAATGAACATTACTTTTATTTTTACTTGAAAAAAATTTTTTTTGCATAAAAGAGGAGGAGGTGAAAGAAGAACATGAAGTTGCTGACAATCACTAAGTTCAGGACAGTTTTCTTGAGATCAGGACAATTAGATACATAATATCACCTACGTTGTCAGTGCCTGGAACATTCTCGTATTTTCATATAAGTTATTTTTAATGGGTAAGTAAATATATATGTCACTTGTTGGTAATAGGTGACTTGGGACTTTGTATTAAATATCTCAGTAGAAATTAGAGTGTGGTTGTTGATTAAGAGATTTCCCCAAAGGAAAGGAAGCAGAGGCAATGCCTAGAATATCAGTTGGCAGAAAGTTCTAGGCACTGGGTAGCAACCCAAAGAAACTTGGCAGAGAAGAGAAGGGTGGGTACTTGGCTGATACTGGGATATAAGGAAGTATAAAGAAAATAATAACCAAATAAGGAGTCAAGCATTATGTATCTCAACACGGGAGGAAGGCTGTTTTCTAAGGGTAACATGGAGCTAGGAACAGGCTCTCTGGACTCATGGACTAAGTCTGACTATCCTAGGTGATCTTAATCATGATTAGAACTCAGGGACAGGGCTAAACTCTACTTTAAGTTTCTTCTCTATTTGATGAAGTTAGCATCTTTGTCCAAGTTTACTTGCAAATCTCTTCTGCCTTTAAAAGGGGTTAATGTGTCTGGAGCAATGGCTCTATATAAGAGCACTGGCTGCTTTTCACAAGGACCTGACTTCAAGTTCCAGTGTACACATGGTGACTTATAATCATCTGTAACTCCAGTTCCAGGAGATCGGAATCATCACAGGCAACCTGAACACAAGTAGTGCACAGACAAACATACAGGCAGAATATCCAAACACATAAAATATTTTTTAATTAAAAAGAAAAGTATTGTTTAAAAGCTTAATTATGGGAAATCATTATGAATATATAAGATAGTGTCTTCCATAGGAAAGGGAAAAAAAAGCATACAGTCTAGTATGCTTCTCAAAACTACTGATGCAATTGCTATCAGATGATACCACTCTATTCTCATTTAACATCAGTGAGAGAAACAAATTAACCTATTCAAAAACCTGCATGATTGCATAAAACAAAACATTCTTTAGCAGAGTGATATGAAATTTAAAGACTGTGTCTTGGTGTGTAATACAATATTTAATGAGAAGATTAGATTATTATGCTTTTTAAACTCATATTACTACAGGATTGTACCTGTTCATAATGCAATATTTAAACAGTGTAAAGCTGAGAGTAGAATGTGGTCTTCTTCATTTGTCTAGTGTCATTTACAAGAACACTAAACGGTGTCGTAAGCCAGGCAGTGGTGGTGCACGCCTTTAATCCCAGAACTCGGGAGGCAGAAGCAGGCAGATCTTTGTGAGTCTGAGTTCAGTCTGGTCTACAGAGTGAGTTCAAGGATGGTAAAGGCTACACAGAAAAGCCTTATCTGGAAAAAAAAAAACAAAGAGGAGGAGGAAGAAGAAGATAAAGAAGAAAGCGTGTGCAGTATATTTTATTTTAGAAATAAGCTACACACATAATAAATAAATAATCATTGAAATGAGTAGAATGAAAACATAATAGAGAGTTAAAAATTTTTCTCCTGTGGATAATATTCTTTAAATTTCATTGTACAAAGGCACAGAATGACGTGTGAATATCCTCTATTTTAACTGTTGGGCTGTGTGACACTCCTTTAACATGTTAATAGGCATTTCTCTCTATTTTTATGGCTAATGGTAAAATTCTAAAGAGACAGAAAAGAATATAGTGACTGTTGGATACTTTAATGAATACATGGTATTTTCTTTGTACTTAACCTTGCTATTTAAATTAGCAAAATATCCTATTCTGTAACATTTACAAATATGTTAATGCCCTTTAAGTATAAATATAGAACATTAATCAAGCAGTTAATACTAAATATGACCTCCTTAGCAGGTATCAACCAATAAGAGATTTTTGAACTCCATCTTAACAACTGTAGAAAAGAACTCAGTGGAAAACAGTCCATAAAAAGGTAACATCTTCTCTGGAGATTCCAAATTATTTGTAGCTGAAGACAGTATTCAGCTTTGAAGGTTAATGTTCTTTCTAAGACAAAGGAAAACAACTTTCACGTACAACTTAATGATGGTGTCTTTCATAGGGTTTGGATGTTTGGGCAAATCCAAGATACTGTATGATACGAAAGAAGTCTTTTTTGTAAATGGACAAGGAATAAGAGGCTTCGGAGAGAGGTTGAGTCACTACCGCCGTTGCATTTTCCAGAACGAGGTGTAGAAACCCCCAGGCTTCGCTTTTGCAGAATAAGGCAAAGTTGCCCCTCATAGTCACAGAGGAATCCTGTCATTCAGTGGCCCTGCCTTAATGACTTTCCCCATTAAGTGCCTGAGTAGAAAGAACAGCAAGACTTTGTCTGGTAGTGTACAACAGCAGGGATCTTGGCTGTGAGGACAATACCTTGAAGTAGCAGCAATGTGAAGTAAGAGGAAACAAACATTTCTCACCTGGCCGTGTACATTTGCAGCTCTAGACTTGGCTTATTACTATCAGATCACAGTGGTGATAAGTATATGAAGGAAGCAGGGGAACTTGTATCCCTTTCCATGAACACCATGCCCTAAGAGAGTGGCAGTAGATCAGTGAAGAGGAAGCCCAGAGCTCTACTGCTTGGAACGGTGGAGATGCATTTGCTACTGGTTGAGGTAAACCTAACTTACCAACCTCAGTGGATTTGGAATCCAAGAAGTTACAACTTTAAGCCTGCCAGACAGGATTAACTGAGGGGCAAAATCCACCTTGAATGTGGATGGAACCATCCCATGGGCTGAGGGCCTAGAACAATAACAAGAACAAACAAACAAACATGAGACAATAACCAGGACAGAGGAATGCCAGAGAAAGGCCATTATTCATCAGTCTCTGCTCCCTGTTTTGCTAGTATGTTAGGAAGCAGATTATTCTTCTGCTACCATAGATAGAAGCTGTTACTTTTACTGCAATTCATCCCCCCCACACACACACAGACACACAGCATGATAGACTATATCCTCCATCCCTGAGCTTCGACAAACACTTTGTAGTTTATTTTGTGAGATCGTTGCCATAGGAGCCTAACCATGTTATACCTAGGCCTTCTGAGCTAGTTTGTGGAGGAACATAAAACAGTATGAAGCTGATGGCTTAGAATGTTTAATAGGGTGCTCTAAGTGGGAGTGATGATGACCTGTAAATGGGTGGATGGAAAAGGCCAGCTGGTGGGGTGTCATCAGAATTGGACTACAAACCGTTCATGTTCTATCTTGCAGTGATAGAACAGGCAATATTCTCTACAGAGTCTAAACACTTGAATTAAACTGTGTGCAAAAGTGGTGGAAAAATTTGCTTTATGGAAGAAGTTGGACATTCAGACTTTTGTATGGCTATTGAGCATTTTATTTACCCAGATTTATAAGGAGATAGAAAAGAAAGCACAACAAAATATATTTTAAAATTGTGTGGTTTGGTAAGTAAAAAAAAATGTGTGCATAAGTGTGAAATTTGACAAGAAAATAAGTATAAATCCTATTGAAGCTGAGGCCCAAAGAGCTGAGGAGAAAGTGGCTGTACTGGCTAATAAGGTCAGGAGACAGCAGAGTTTGCACTCCAACCAGGAAAAAAAAAGGAGAAATGTAAAAATACAAATTTGTGTGGCTGAATCAGAGTATGTAATATTTTTTACACAGTTTCACTGTTAAGAGGTTGCATTGTCCACATGGCGCTGGTTTTTCAGAGATGAGGAAAGGCTGAAGGAATCACAGAGAATGGTTTCATGGTTTAATCTGAAGCTAGGCAGTAAGCAGCAAGGTCACCATTTCTATAAGAAGAGTTCTTACAGGTCATTGCATGACACTGTGAAAGCTGAAGTCTAAAGTGCAATGGAGATACCAGGATATTAGAGATGCTGGAGAAATGGAACCCCCTCTGAGAAAATCTACATACACAGAGCAGAGTTGATCCAGTGGAGAAGCTATGTGTCCTATGCACAGCAGAGATGAGGGCTGAGACTACACAGACCATTAGAAGACCAACTGGTTCTAACAGAGCCAAAATTGCCTAGCATGCAATTGCAAAACTTGGCATTTTTTTCCTCCTACTTTTTGATCTTTCTTTGTCCTGATCATCCTTAGAATACCCCTGTCACCCTTTTAGGAAAGGGATGTTTACTTTATGCCATTGAATATTGGATGTTTATAACTTCCTTTTTATGTTATAGGAGATCACAGCTAAACTACTGCTTTGTATTTCAGAAGAAACCTTGGACAATTAAATAATGTTGGCAATGTTGAAGGCCATTAGAAACTTTTGAAATTAGACTACATGTATTTTGCTTTCTAAGTTGACTGTGAGCTTATGAGCACAAGAAGTAGAGGTTATAAATTTAAAGTGATTTTTCAGGCATTCCTTTAAAAAAAAGGGTGGAGGTTTGAGAGTTAAAATAGATTGTTAACTTCACAATATATAAATTCATAGGAGACAAACTTTCAGTCATGCTTATAAGGGATTGTCTAATTATATTGCATTAGCTTCCACTTGTTACTGTGGTTTTTTTTCCTCCCAGCCTCAAGCTCCCAGAATAATGAGTCATGAGACTCAAAATATATTTACAAATACATGGGCTGGGCTGATTCCCTGATTAGCTGATAACTTAATAACCTATTTATTCTAATCTAAATTCTGTCATATGTCTGGTTACCTCTGCTTAGGTACTATGCATCTATCCTTCTCACATTTTCCCTAAAGAATCTTCTGCAGCTGCCTCTATCTCAGCATCCTTTCTGCCTACCGGATGTCCCACCTCCTATTTCTTGCCTCAGCTATAGGCCATTAGTATTTTTAATTGACAGACAATGCATCTATACCATACACAAGATATTCTGTCTACGTCCAGTCATGTTCATAAGGGCTTACCTTCACTGGTGTAATTGAGTCAAGGAGATCTACCCTAAATCTGGGTGGTACCATTCCATGGGCTAGGGTCCCAAACGAAAGGCAAATGAGACAGCCAGCTGACTGTGAGCATTCATCACTCTGCTTCTTAAAGAGCTGCCTCATTCGTTTGCTACCATGAGTTCCCCATCATCATGGACTATTACCTTGACTTGTGAGCCAATACAAACCCTTCATCTATTAAGTTACATGTGTGATATTATTTTACCACAGCAATAAGAAAAATAATTGAGATACTTGTGCTTCTGTATGGGACCCCAGTAAACTCACTGATTCACCAAGTTAGACACAAATGAGCTTGTTTCTTTGATCTATCATTGATATCCTATCCTAGGTACCCTATTTGAAGAGATATTTGTTAAATCTCCCTGGGAAAAGCCACACATAACTCAATACAGGATCTTGTGTACACTAGCATGAAGCTTGGCAACTACATTTGTATACCACCTGTTCTTAAGTAAGACAACACAACAACATTGGCCCTTCCTTTTATCTCAGTGGTGGGGTCAGGTGTAAGAGCAGATAAAAAACAGAATTAGTTTCCATGGTCAGAACCCTAGGAACAGAGAATGTGACATTAGAAACTGTATTCACTTATATAATACATTGTTGATGCTGCTGGAAATGAAAGAAGGGCGAATGGGGAGGTCCAAGTTACTGCATATTACCCAAAATAAAATTTATCATTAAGAAACAACCTGCCACTGGTGAAATCTATCAGGCTGATTCAGGTCACTGATGGATTAATAATCATCCATTACAGCTCTGTAGTAGGTTTGCATAGATGTGTGTGCAACCTAAATGCAACCCCAGCAGCACTGAGCTTTTTCGTATGCCACCTGACTCTCTTTCTTAGGATTCATTTTTATTTGTTTTATGGCTTTCAAAAACTAGAATCTTGATGAGGCTAGGGTCTCTTTGATCCCTTGTGCTCTCACCTATCCTTTTATTCTGCCTTGAGTTTCTCAATCTAAGTATATTCAGACAACCCTCTAATCAGGCAGTCACAAATTCAAATATAATTACGACAAATGCAGGGTCTGGAAACCCTGCCTGGTAACTGACATTGAAAAAGACTCTGAGCTTCTCACAGAATCAAGCCTATTGTAATGGGGCATATATCGTAACACCAACTCTGTAACCGTCCCCTTCAATTCAGAAATGAGAAATGCTTTGCACACACTGAATTTGCTTTTGGTAAATGCATTTAAACTCACTTTACCAAAGCTTACATAAAACTAAGTTCTCCAGCTTTACAAATATTGTGAAAAACATCAGCAGTTACACCTTGGAGTTTTCATCTTGAGAAAAATCATAACTTCCAGGTATACAAAATGACACACCCTTCCAGGTACCAATGTGAGATTGATGTTCTGTACCCAAACAAAGCTTATTATTATTATTTTCAGTAAATAGGCAAAGCCCCTACATACTGATCAACTCTTAAAAGCATGGAAACTCAATTCCCATTTAAATATGGGCCCTCATTTTAGTTGCATACCAAATCTAAAATGATAGAAATATCCCCAATTATTTAAATGGTTCCTTTTATTGTTAGTCTCTCTCTGCTCAGAAGTTGCAAAGCACTTCCCTTGTATAAACATGTTTTGTTTTTTATGTCTACATATTTATTTTGACTCCCAAATTAGGCATTTGCAAAACATTTTCAGAATCTCTGAAATTTCTTAAATTCTCTGTTGATCTTTATTATTATTATTATTTTAAGAATAGATATGAGATTGCGAAAGGAGGCTTTGTGAAGATGGATCAAGGCTTAAAGACAAAGAGGGATCCTGCATTTTGTTAAGCAATGTGGACCAAAGTTAGAAATGAGTTTTATATCTAACAAGATAGTCCATTCTAACTTTTAGATAGACTCTCAGTCTTTTGGAGCTTTTTCAAAGGAAGTTAAACACCTCAATTCCTCAAAATATGAGTGTGACCTGCTTGAAGACTATCTTAGAAGGTGAGAGACCAGCATCAGTTTAAGGAACTTTTAAAGATTTAATCGGTTTTGTAACGCACCACATTGTGCCAAAATTCTGCTTCACTGACTGTGTAAACTCTTTCCTGGGACCTGTTAACAGATTCCCTACACATCTTAGGCAGCTGTAGTTTCATACAGTATAGCATTAGAGAAACTGGACTTTTCCTTTGCTGGTATTGTGTAGAAAGCATAAGCTTGTTTTCTTTAACTGTTATCACATTTATTTCACAGTCAGTCTCAGAAAATGGTCTGACTCTTTCTTTACTACTCTCACATAATACACAAGCTTGTTTCCAAAGAGCAGAGAAAATTGACTAAGATCCATGAGTAGATGACAGATGGATTCTGTCGCATTGCCAGAGACGTGAAATTGCAGGTGACACCTGATATATGATAATAAAGAGCACCCATCCAGTAATCAGCCCCTGGCCTTTACTTCTGTGATGTCATCAACATGCAGGTGGCTTACCTGAGCTTCTGAACAAAAGGCTGAGCATTGTCGAGGGGCTCGCGTGAGGTGACTTTTATCTCCCCATCTGTGTGATCTCCAGGGTGATGAGTTTGGACTATGGCCATTTCCAACTCAATTTTGGTTTACAAAAAGTTATCAGAAAGTTGTCTGTAGTCCTGTTTTCTTCCATGATCTGTTTTTTTCTTTTTTCTTAAAAGAACAATATAAAGCCACCAAGATGTGTCCTTTATATAACTGTAATGGCAATTCTATAGGACTAAATGTATATTATTTACAACAAAAATTGACAAGAAATGTGACAAATTAAATGGCATCAACCTGCATTTAGATTATTTTGAGATTAACAATTACTAACTCCATTTATATTTTTAGATAAAATACATTTTTTGCAATGTTTGTATATTTTAAAATGCCCAAGAAAGGGGTATCAACCTATTATATGGTTCTACATAGTTCAAGTGCCCGTCTTTTAAAAAAAAATGTAAAAAAAAAAAAAATCATGTAATCTGGAAGCTTCACATTAAAGTTCCTACCACCCAAATTGAAAACAAAGATAAATAAATAAAATTGAACTCAAGAAATAGAAAATGTTCTGAATTATAACCAGCTCACTGAATAGATTGCTCGTAATGTAAAATGACTATTTACCATGGGGGCACGTGAAGCACCAGGCTCAGATGCTATGGGACCTGAAGACTATGCACACTGTTTTAAGCTCATGAGTCCTAGCTAGGCGGTCTCTTTCATCATTGCCACTTCATTAAAAAAAAAAAAAAGGAACATACAGGCACAATGTTAAGCACTCAGGACTCACTGATTTCAAAAACATGTTCTTTTATTTTTTTTAATTTTTATTTTTTTTTAAATCCTGATAGAAGTTTTTTCCTCCTCCATCTCCTCTCTTTCCCTACCCCTACCTCTACTCTTCTTTCATTTCTCTACAGATAAAGGGACATCCTGCCATAGATATCAACCAGCCATGGCATATCAAGTTGCAGTAAGACTAGGAAACTCCTCCCCTATTAAAACTAGACAAGGCAGCCCAGTAAAAGAAAAGGGTCCAAAAGGGCAGACGACAGAGTGAGAGACAGATCCTGCTCCCACTGTTAGGAGTCCCACAAGAAGATCAAGCTACACAACTGCAAAATGTATGCAAAGAGTCTATGTCAGTCCCATGCAGGCTCCCTAGTTGGCGGTTCAGTCTTTGTGAGCTCCTACGAACCCTGGTTAGTTGATTCTGTGGGTTTTCTTCACTCCTCAGTCTCTTACAATCCTTCTTTCCCTTTTCCACCAGTACACAATATCCAAGTAGAACATGGCTGGTCTCTTAGAGGCTGTTGCAATTCAGCTTTCTAAGATATGGTTGGGTCTTCTCAGAGTCTGTGACAGGCAGTGTTTGCCATAGTATTTTGCATCTTCCTGCCTGTGTTCCTCAGACTTGCCATCACTACACACCTGAGGTCAGTAGCTAAGAACATTTATTTTGGCTTTCAGTTTGGGAGGTTCAAGTCTTGAGTAGTTTCATTCTTTTGGCACATAGTGAAATGGCACATCATATTAAGAGCATATGATGAAAAGTAATCATGACAGGAAACAAAAGAGAAAGAAAACATGCTAGAACCCCACATTTCTGCAAGAGTAAAGTTAAATACTTTCCCTTTAAAAATTTCCCCTCTCACCAGCAAAAGCACTCTGGAGACAAAGCCTCTAAGACTTGAGCCCTGGAAGACCACACAATATCCAAACTGTCATGCTTCAGTTTTACCACTCATACTATGTTTGCTTCCTCAAGATAGCACATAATCAATGATCTAGTCAGTCCTTTCTATTAGTTTTATTAGCTGATTTATATTCATTAAAAAGATAGCATATTGTGGAATTGTAAAGAACTTGCATTAATTAAATCATTTGTGAAGGACCAATTATATTATTTGTCATTGTTTCTATTGTTTTACTTCTCATTTGGGAACATGTTAGTAAATAGATTAGTAAAACACTTTTAACTTAAGGTATCACACAATGTCAGCTGTGGCTTTTGAGAAGTGCTCAGTCACAATGTACAGCTTGTAGTAGAAATTCCTCTGGCTAACAAGAAAAAAGTCAATTTCTGGGCTGAGTACCTAATCGGAAAAAAAAAAAAAAGATTTGTCAGGGGTCTTTTACGAGACTGTTTCTCCAACCAAGGACCATGTATGGATATAACCTAGAACCCCTGCTCAGATGTGGCCCATGGTAGCTCAGTATCCAACTGGGTACCCTAGTAAGGGGAACAGGGACTATTTCTGTCATGAACTCAATGGTTGGCTCTTCGACCCTCCCACACACACACCCGGGAGGAACAGCCTAGCTAGATCCCAAAAGAGGACATTGCAGCCAGCCCTGAAGAGACAAGATAAGCGAGGGTCAGATGGAAGGGGAGGAAGTCCTCCCTGATCAGTGGACTTGGAGGGGGGCAGGGAGGAGATGAGGGAGGGATGGGGAGAGTGGGAGGGAATGAGGAAGGGGGGCTATGACTGGGATACAAATTATCTAACCTGTGATTAATATAAAAATAAATAAATTACATTTAAAAAATTCACTGTTGCAACATTTAGCTCACGATTAAACATTGTATACTTATGTGTGTTATAATGTTGCCTCAGTTAAGGTGTCTACTGTTGTGACAAAATGCCATGACCAAAAGCAAGCTGAGACCAAAAGGGTTTATTCAGCTTATGCTTCCACAACGCTGTTCATCACCACAGAAAGTCAGGACAGGAACTCAAACAGGGCAGGGACCTGGAGGCAGGAGCTGACACACAGCCTTGGAGGGATTTGGCTTACTGGCTTGCTTTCCCTGGCTTGTTCAGCTTGCATTGTTGTAGAACCCAGACAAGCATCCCATAATGGTCTGTGTCCTCTCCCATTAATCAGTAACTGAGGAAGTGCCTCAGAGCTGTATCTCATGGAGGCATTTTCTCAACTGAGGCTCCTCCCTCTCTGATGACTCTAGGTTGGTCAAGTTGCCGCAAAATCAGACAGTACAAATATCTAACGCAATGATATGCTATGTCAATGTACTCAATGTTTTAAGTACAGTATAAATATATAAATATAATATTTAACATAACATAAATGCTGTATAAATAAATCTGTATATCTTACCTAAAACACATATGATAGCGTTTAATACAATTCAAGTGGTAAATAAAAGAATTTTATATATAACTATATGTTATAGAATATAATGTAAATGCTATGCACATACAGCTCTGAAAAAAACAATGATGAAAAAAATTTGCAAGTTCCATTCATCCGTGATTCCCTCTTGCCATTCCTCCGCTATCCTGCATATGCTTTGCGGACTCTACACACCTACCTCCGACGTGTCTCTCTTCTCCTTTCTACATCTCATGTTTTGCTGCCCACTCACCCTCAACTTCTGAAAGCCTGTTTTTCTTTGTTTCTGTCTCTTGGGCCCTATGTGGTTTTCTGACTTCTTCCCACATTTACTCTTCCTTAATTACAAAGGAATGAAAATCAAGCTACTTTTAAGCTCTCTCTTATCCCAGTGGAAATGATTATCATCAAGAACATAAATGGCATAAAATTCAGTAAAGGATGTAGAGAATCTTTATACACTGATGTTGTATGGGAGTGTGAAACGGTGTAGCCACTATGTAAATCCGTTTGAAGGCCTTCTCAAAAAACTTAAAATAGATCTACTTGCTATATGACACAGCTAAATTCCTCTTGGGCATGTACCCAGAATACTGGATTATGTTTCTAAAAAGTTATTCTTAAAATTTTTAGACAATCTCAATCACACATATGTGCTCTCCATGAATACACATAAGAAAGAATTAAGTGAAATTTAAAATATTAATTCTCCATTAAATGTAATAACTTTCAATTTCTACTTATTATATGTAGTATTGAATGAATGAGAGAATCTCAATAATGTTATTCTGCAACCTGGTTTTGTAAAGATGGTATTTAGTATTTGAAGTGGGTTTTTTTTTTTTGTCCTTTTAACTCAGAAGTCATTACCAATTTTGAAACTTTTATTTATTTATCTGTTTGTGTAATAGCAATGAATTTACAAAATTCAGTAAAGAGAAAAAGTCAACAGACTTTATTCTGCAGGACAATAAAGAGAAATGGACAACACAATAATAAAGGCAAAAAGAATAATTCACTAGTAGATTAATCTGTTTTTGTTGCTGTTTCCTTATTGAAGGGTCTCTCTATACAGGCCAGACTTGCCTGAAATTCATTCACTATGAAGCCCAGATTGGCCTCAAACTGCCAACATACCTTGCTTTCTTATTACGAATATTAAATTACTAGCTGCAACATCAAACTTTAAAACGCTTTGATTATTAAACTAAAATTTTAAAGTTACATTGTGTGCATGTGTGTGTATTTTATGCATGTGCCCTGCTGCATCAGACATTTGTAGAGGTAAGTTTATGAAAACTGGTTCTTCCCTTCCATCACATAGGTCCCGGGGATTGATCTTCAACCACCAGACTCAGCAGTAATTGTGCTTAGCTGCTAAGCTAACTCATTAGAACATGATGGCTTAATCATTGTTTCATAACTTTATTAAAAGCAATATACTACTATATTTTATTTTCAGATATGAGTCTTTTCATGTTCAATAAATATGGCAAAACTAAGTGTATGAATGTTTCTGAAATATTGTAGGATTCCAGGATTACCTCTTGATGAATTTTAGTCTATAAAATAACAGCAAATTTTAAGTGAATTTTTAATATATATACATTACATATAGGCTTATTTACTCATTATTGAAAATGAAATATTTTAAAGATTGATGAGGCTTTTTGTCCTAGAGTCTATCTGAAGCCTATAAAGTGAACGTGTATAGTTATAGAAAGAGCCCATAAAATGTCTTACAATCTTCAATTCACAGGTGAATTCTACTGTCCATTATAAAGAAATCAAATTTATGAAAATCTAGGTAAATTATTGGCATTTCAATTAGTAATAAGTAGAATTGTGCTAGTGTTTAGTTTGCAATGAAGTTTTCAAGAACATCAAAGATTTAAAAGCATTAAGACAGAGTCTTTCATGTAGATTTCTATACATGTGTAGTTCTTCAGCCTGGAGCAATGTGATAAATGCTTCCACAAATATAACCAATTCAAATTCTTCAGTGACCCAGGAAGTACTCTACAACAACACCCTCGGAAACGAGGCATGAAGTAATGTTTGCAAGTATAAGATCTGATTTCCTATCTTTGTATCATTTTAAATAAATGGACTCTTAGGAACTTCTTAATGACTTTTCTTATCATTTGGGTAATTGTCCCTGAATTTATATCACTGAAACATCAATAAATTCCAAAAATTAAAAAAAAATCAGTATGATTCATGCATACTATTTTGTCTCTGATAGGCCCCACTATGAGAAGACTGGGCTCCTGGGTTCAAAACTGGGTTTGGTTTAGGTTTGGGCAGAGCCTCACTCTAATCACCACCACACATATCCCTTAGAAGTGTCACCACTATTTCCCAGTGTACATTTTCAGAATTTAAAATTCAGAGTTACTAGAACCTCAGGGCTATTTAATATAGACTTGAACCAATAATCATATTTATTGCTTTTGCTTAAATTACATCAATTTTAAAAATTAAATTTCAAATCATTTCTTGAAATGAGCAAATATAAATAGCCATGAGCAGATTTATCAATTTAAACACTAAATGTTCAAACAATTAGTTTCTTAATTTTAAACAAATGTAAATTAAAATAAAGTAAAGTATTTTGGAATCAATTGCCTACTTTAGAAAATGTCTAGGGAAACAACAGTATACATTTTGCTACACGTTTGGCATCTGAATTAAGGTATATTATTGTGTGGGATTAAGATATATTATTTTTAAACATGTATTTTATCACACATTTCTGTTGGAACACCACATCTGGCAAATGAGAAAGGAAATATTTCTAGAAAAAATATGAAAATAATTACATGGTCTTATTTTCCCTTACTTGTTTTATATTTGGATGTAATACAAAGTTATATAAAAGTATCTTTCTTTTCCATATGAGAACTATGCGAATCCTTCTGTGTTTTATTAACACCCTCCATATCTCTTTGTTCTGCAGATGACTCCTCAAAACCCACATCCTCCATAAATCCATCTCAGATTGATCAGAAAGAGATTAATGATTTCTCCTGGACCCAATTTATCTCAGCCTTGAAGTCTAACTTCCACTCCCCTTGGTCCTCAACCCAAGCAAAAATTTACACTTGATTTCTTTCCAACTTGAGAATGATTAGAAAAAAAGTATGAATGCTTTTTTTTGTTCCTGTATGCATCTGGTAGCATTATTATCATTCTGTGTAAATTCTTTTTCCATCCCATTTCTTTTTCATACCACCACAACTTTATCAAATACTTTGAAACACAGGAATCTTCAGACAGTATAAGATCAGCTTTATGTAACAAAACTCTTATCTATTAACAAGACAAAAATCTCCTACTTTGCATTAGGAGCTCATCAAGCTATTTAGAACACAAAACTTTCTATAGTTGCCAGGCCACAGAGGAAGACAATGCAGCCAGGCCTGATGAGACCTGATAGGCCAGATGAGTCAGACAGAAGAGGAGGAGGACCTCCACTATCAGTGGACTAGGGGAGGGGCATAGGGAAGAAGAAGGGATTGAGAGGACATGAGGGAGGGGGCCACAGCCGGGATACAAATTGAATAAATTATAATAAATGATAATAAATATATATAAATAATAAAAAAGAAATTAAAAAAACCACAAAACTTAGTGATACACTCTCAATGCCCTTAAGATATTGACTTTAAAGATGTCAAGGTACAGTATGTAGTTGAGTGTATATCAGACTTTATTAACTAATGTTACATTTACAAACTTCCCTGACTTTTACTATCCAGCTTTATTTAGCACATTAAATATAGATCAGGTGGCCATGTGTTCAACTTATATTCTCATTCAAGAATTGATATTGAAAAAGAAGCTTCTAGGTTAGACGTGTCATTTATATATAAAAGAATACAAAGGATTCCCAAGGTTTTTCTGTCACCTATATCATGATAGGTAGCATCCACTCAAATTTCATTAACCAAAGCACGTCAAGATGACATAGATGACAGCAAAGCAAGAAAATGGAGCCATCCCATAGGAATGGGATGTAAGTTATAGGGCAATATTAGAAAGTTCTCTTGTAGGATGAATTTTAAAAATTGAATATAGGGAGCAGCTGAGGGGTTGACATAGTAGCCTGATTGCCTTGCAAGCCTAAGTACCTAAGTTTGATCCCCAAAAAGCATTTGAAAATGCCAGGCTTGGTGCCATGCACTTGCAATCCTAATGCTAGGTGATAGGGACAGGATCTTTGGGGCTTCCTGACTTGCCAAAGTGGCCTGATTGGTAAGTCCAATGCCTAGGAGAGAGCCTGTCTCAAAGGAGGTGGAGGTGTTCTGAGGAAGACACTCAAAAGTTGTCCTTCAGCCTCCACACCCACACATATATACATGTGTACATGGACACCTCAACACACAAACATGCATATACATACATACATTATGTATAAAATTGAAAATACACCACAGTTAATAATTGTGTACAAAAAGTGTGAGATTTATTAAATTTGTTCTGAAACACAAAATGGGTGATATTTATGTATTTGTTTATCTGTCTATTTATTTATTCACTTCACATCCTGACTGCAGCCTGCTTCCTCATCTCCTCCTTGTCTCATCCTCCCTCTCTCTTCCCACTACACTCATCCCCATCTCCTCCCAAAAGGGAAGCTGCCCTGCACCAACCCACCCCAGCACATCAAGCCACATCAGGACTGAGTGCATCTTCTTCCCCTGTGGTCTGGGAAGGCAGCTCCACCAGAGGAAGAAGATCCAAAAGCAGGCAAGAGACTCCATGCCATAGACAGTCCCTGCTCCCCTTACTAGGACACCCATGTGAAGACAGAGCTGCCTGTCTGGCTACACCCATTCTGGGAGCGTAGGTCCCCTCCATGCATGCTCCTTGGTTAGCCCTTCAGTCTCCACAAGTCCCCCTGTTAATTCAACCGCAGAAAGACACACATGGCATGTACTCACTTAGCCATATAGTACAGAATAACCATACTACAATTCACAGACCCAAAGAAGATAAGTAACAAGGAGGATCCAAGGGAGCAGGCTTATATCTCACATGCACAAGAAGAAATAGAATAGACAGAGGAAATGGTTGAAGAAAGGGAACAGGGTAGGATAGGGAGGGAGGAGTGAAATAAGGGTGGACATTAGATTTTAATAAAACACTTGGAGGTATTAAGAACAAAAAGTTGAAAAATAAGTGAACTGATTTTGTCTGCTGAATAAATGTTTGTCAGTGTAATAAGCCAAAAAACTATAAGCCAAAATACTTGGGAAAAGGTAAAAACATGCATTCCCATTAGCATGAGGAAATCAATAAACAACCAAGAAATCAAGAAACAGAGTGAAGGTGGTGGACAAATGGCTTATCAGTAAAGAAACGGAGCATCGTTTCACACAGATGTATGGGAGTTGACTGTAGTAATTGTAGTCAGAGTTTAAATTTCCAAAAGACTTTGATTGCGTATGTGAACAGTAGAGTCTACATTAAGGTCAATTCTTAGCACAAAGATTCATCAACAACACTAGACTTTCATACTTTCAAAGCAGAAAACAAAATTTGAGCCAAATTATATGTCAGTTTTGTCACTAGGCTTTGAATTATATGATCATATTGTCTTCATTTAATCAATTAAAATGAAATTCATATATAAACAAATTTTTCATGATTTGCATTTCAATGAATCTCACACTTAAGGAAAAATATTTCTAGAAATATGCTAGAATAAATTATACTATTTTATTTTTTCTAACTATATTATTTTAAGATAAAATGTATCAGAGAGAAATAGTCATTCAGAATTAATTTTCTTAGATTACTGACTTAGATTAATTTTCTTAGATTGTTCAGTGTTTACCTTTTACACAGTATAATTCTTCTAAGATTTATTCTAAGTATTGGGTATAATTACTATATATTTTAATTTTAATTTTACAAATGAGATATTAGCAAAAAAAAAACTTAGCCATGATATTCAAGATTGACTAGAGTACATCGATGCAACAAGCAATTCTCAAATATCAGTGGGCTACAATATCAACAATTTGTTTTAAGTCACTGTTGTGTAACAGTTTCCTCTGAAGTTGAAAAAGGCCATCCTTCAGGGAAGTTTCTTTAATCAGGAAGATAAGTTTAATAAGGTACAGGAAGTCACTGAAACTGACCAGATTTACTAGGTCCCTCCATGTCAGAGAAAAAAAGATTAAAAAAGATTCCTACTTGCATGAGTGAGCTGAGCTTCTAAGAAGACTCTCAGACCAACTGCTGCCTGGAAGAAGCAGAAATGAGCCAAGCTGCTTGGTAGAGGTCTGGGCCTACCCTGGAAAGGGCACTGTCCAACCTGTTGAGCTGCCCAAAGGCAGTGTACCCCAAGTTCCCAGCTCCCGTCCTTGGGTAGATTCTGGTGATGCAGCTGTCCTTGAGTCATTTCTGTTCCTGTACATTGAGTAACCCCTCACCCATGTTCCTGTACAGTAACCCCAATAGAACTTATTAATTCTACCAAGTTGGACTTTGGTAGTATCCATAGTTTGTTCTATCTTGGGCTTTCTATTTTGGGAGTAGATGTGTAGCATCTCCCCAGAAAAAGTTTTGTCATATAAAAGCCACCAAAAATCACCTTGAATTTTAGATACTTCTCCAAAATAAACATGCTCATGGTTTGATTCAGCATTTCCAGTGGCTTAGGATTCCAAACCCACTTATCTACACATATTTCACTATCACCTATTCAGGATAAAGAATGAACTGGAGCCTGGATTATCAGGCATACAGAATTTTATTCAGAAGTGTCTGATACTAATATGGAAAAATCTAATGCAGCATCTGGTATGGCCATCTCAGAGCATCTGATACACAGCAGATGCTCAGCTCACCAAGATCTTCTTCATTTGCTATAGTGCCTTCATTTCACGAAAAGCAAGCACACAGGCAGCAAGCATGGATAAGAGACCTTACACCCTCCAGCAAAGAAAGGAGGAACTTAACGTATGGTGTATTTTTATTGCACGACCTGTGTGCTTTGTGCATTCTCATGTTACATTTGAATGTCTCCACAAGCTATTCTCCACAAGCTTATAAATAATAAATAATAATTATTATTATGCCTGTCACTAAAGAAATCAAGTAGAGGCTCTTGCAGGTATAATTTGCTTCTTTATTGGAAAACAAGGTTTAGGGAAGCATTTTATTAAAATAATTAAATATCATAGACTGATTCACAGGAACTCAAGGAACTCTCACATTTTGTTCTAACTTTGAATGTTCTGAATCTGCTCTTTCAGTAATTATAAACATGAGACTTGCTGGCTAAAACTTTATTTCATTTTTGTGTTTCATCTGTCAATGGCTATAAGAATTAAAAATGGAGCCCAGTTCAGCATAAAATGTGAATTTAGTTACATGAGCCTTTTTTAAAGCTCAGTGATAAGTAAAGACCATTCATACCCATTGAATATCTTATCTCAGTGTTTCAATAAGGTAGAATGATGGTCTTGCAAGAGAGATTATTCAACATGCTCTATAGATTTTATTTTTAAGTTGAAAAAGTAACTTGCAATATGGAAAGGATAATACTTTCTATATACCTTTGGAGCCAGTCACTACTTCTATAAAAAGGGTAGGGAATGCATTGCCTCTTTCTTGCCAAAATGACTATTATGATTTTTTAAAACCTTGAACTGACAATAGATTTAGTTTGCATATTTTAATATTCACCCAAATTGTCTATTTTGGATATATAAAATAAGGATAGGGTTTGTGCATATGAAACAAGTTCTTTCTTTGTTGCAAAGTCTTGAATAAGCTGTCTTTCATTGCATCAGAATATCGAGAAGATATGGAGCAGGAAACACCATGCAAAGTTTTCTTACAAATGAAAATACTATCTTTTTTATTTTAAAGTCATAGAATATAAAATTATTAAAAACAATAATTACTAATATGAAGAATTTCTTGCTTTAGCAGTCCCAAATGAAGACCCAGCGAAACAACTGTTACATATGTGCAGAGGGCCTAGGTCCCTTCCATGCATGAGCACTGGTTGGCAGTTCAGTCTCTGAGCCCCTATAGGGCCAGGTTAGTTGACTGTAGATTTTCTTGTAATATTCTACCTCTCTGGCTCCTTCAGTCCTTCCTTTCTCCCAATCTTGCACAGGATTCCCCAAGCTCCACTTAATGTTTGTCTGTGGGTCTCTAAATCAGTTTCCATCCGTTTCTAGGTGAAGCAGCTCTGAGGACGGTTATTGTGGGCCACTGCCTCCAAGTAGAGCAGAATATCATTTACAGCATCAAGGTGGACGCCCTCTTACGGCATGAGTTTCAAGCACTGCTTTCCTCTGGATCCCTTTCCTTTATCGTAGCTTCTTTGTCTAGCCTCAAAGAAGATGCACCTAGTCTTACTGCAACTTGATATGACAAGGCTGGTTTTATTTATGCGAGACCTCCTTTTACTGAGGAGAAGGGAAAGAGGGGTGGGTGGGGAAAGGAAGTGAGAGGGAACTGGAGGAGATAAGGGAGGGGAAGATCCAACCGGCCTGTAAAGTAAATAAACTAGATCTCCTCAGTTTAGCAATTAACTAAAAAGAGATAAAAAAGAATTTCTGATTGCTATTGTTTCATAGCACTGATCTTGAATATTCTTAATAAATATTTTGTGAAATAAACATATTTATATTAATGTATTGGATGATATTCAAAATAAGTAAAGGAAACAAAAAGCACTATTTTTATTATTGAGATTATTTGTAAAAAAAAACAAGTGTTTCAAGTGATAATTTTTAAAAGTTTGACAATAAATAACACATATATGGAAGAATATTCAAGCACAATGTTTGTTTGATATAAGGCACAGAACACATTGAGATAGACAATAAAACTGGAGGTATTAAATTTCTTATCACGGGCTGAAGATTGATTTAATTAACTTACATGACACAACATTAAAACACTGAGTCCTAATATTTTAATAAAACCATATTCAAAACAACTGCCATAGACCAAGAAATTCATTAACTGTCCTCTTTGAATCATTGAGCTGTCTGCACTTGAGTATTTGTTGCATGTTAAACAGTTACCAGCCATGATTTCTGATCTTTCTGACAATTCTGGAAGGTAACTTTACTATCGTCAGTCATGAATAGCATGAACAGAGACTAAGAAATTACCGTCCCAACAAGGCTACTGAGTGAGTGTAGTATCATTAAACTTTTTGAAATATCATAATCTATGATGTATGATAGCATCCTAAGGACAAACTCACTAAGGCGTGTCATTTTAGGCATACTGTGGAGTCACTCTCATTCATTCTATTTTCCTCTATAGAAATCTTACACATAAATCATATTATTATTTTTCTGTCAATACTGCTTTTCAACCTAAGTTAAACCCTTGCTATATTTTGTTTCAATTTTAATTTAATCAGAACCATGTTTATCAATTTACTCCATGTTACTTACTGAGAATAAAAAGGTATTTAAACGGTCTTAAATTCTCTTTTTTAATTTGTTGTTTCTCCATCAGTTTTTTATTAGTTCCTTGAGAATTTCTTACAAAGTATTTTAACCATATTAACCTTCCTCCCCACTCTTTTCAGACCCCTTGCTTTCCTATCCACCCGACTTGATTTCCTCTTCCTAAAGACCTGTCAAATCCTATTTATACTGCCTTTACACTCTTGGATATGCGACGGTCTTCATGTTCCTCCTGGGACATGTCCACTGGTGCAACAGTGGAATGAACATCACAGGAGTACACAAGCACCAGATTTACTTCTCCCCCTGCTACAGGACAAACCTCTTATCTGGCACCATTATTGGTCTAACACCTTAGACTAGACAAGCCATATAGGCCTTAGAGAGCGTTTCAGAAGAGGAGATAGAACAAGTATAAAAGCCTGAGACAGTAGATAGCTACAAGGAAACATTATCTTCTAGACTCAGAAAGGAAGCTACACATATAACTCACAGTGATTGCAGCTTCATGTACAAAACCCTTGCAAAACCAAGACAGACAAAAACCCAGCATGCAGAGAGGAGGTGGGCACACACAGTACCACTGGAAGCTGTGGAACTATTGGCAATTATGAGTTTCTAGGAGAAGAAGAGAAAATTTACTCTATGAATGTAGCTTCTGGTAAATAGGCCCTGCTCAGTGGTAGGTAGACCACAAATTCAACAAAATATACATATTTATATTTGTATATATGCACAAATATATAAATATAAAATGCTCAGTTGTGGTGTGTGTGTGTGTCTGTATGTGTGTGTGTGTGTGTGTGTGTGATTTCATGGCTGGCTGATATTTTTTATTGATAAGCAATCAGAGAGCTCAATCCTGGGAAAGACTAAATTTGAGAGAGAAATGGAGCTAATGTGTGAGGAATTGGAGGAAGATATATGGAAGGGGTTAGAGAGAGAAAGGGGAGCAGGCATTGTATTTTAATTAAAAACTGACACAAAGTTGTCTGGGGAAGGGTGAATCAGGAAAGACTTGCAGGAGATGAAGGTAAATATGACCAAAACACATGGTATAAAACTCAAAAAAATTTATAAACAATTGAGTGGAATCCATGGCGTCTCTCCTTGAACTTAGGTTCCCTAATGACTGATCAATAGATCATGGTAGAAATGAATGCAATTAAGATTTAAAAAAAAAACTGAGAGATCCTGCCTTCAGTCTGATATGACCAAGTCAAGGTCACACAGAGAGTCTATGAAAGTCTTAGTTGAAATTGCAGGTCAACTAGACTTGTTATTCAGAAAATCTCTGAAATGATACCAACCCACAGCTCAAGCCAAGAGCCGTACAGCCAACCCCCTAAACTCCCAAAGATGTGTGAGATAATAAAATGACAGCTGATTTACAGAGTGAGATCAGGAAACTGACTTGACAATTGTTCTCAAATAACCTCAGGAGAAATGATGGGTGAGGTTTACTGATTAGGTGGTGGACTGGCATTACAGATGGACATATTTTGAGAGGAAGCATGTCTTAAGCATGCTATTATAGGTAGTATGATTGTTAAATATGTTAAAGTAATTCAGTGCCTTTTCTTTTTGAAAAGAAAAAAAAAGGCCCAAAGAACATCAATGGATAAATGCTTATTTTTCTTTTTCCTTTTTTTCCTTTCTTCTTTCCTTTCTTCCTTTCTTCTTTGAACTAAGGATGGAATTCAGGACAATGAGAATGCCAAGCAGGTGCTTCAGCCACTGTAAGTATATCCCAAGCCCCTTGAGAAGAATTTAAGATAGCTCTTTTCTCTAAGCATTTTAATTTTTTATGCTAATGATAGGATAGACAGAAGAAGAAGGTAGAGAATTTAAGGAATGAAACCAGGTGCCACAGAGGGAGAGGCCCACACCAGTGGAATTTCTTGAGGCTGAATTATGTCCTATCACAGTGTGTTTTCAAACTATCCCAATGTTGATTTCAAAGGACTTCAGAAAAGATTTTGTCTTATAAATATTATAGTATTCTTTCTGGAAAAGTGATGTGGATTACAGTAAAATATAAAGATAAATATTGTATTGACATGTGCCTTCAATAAATTCTGAATAAAAAGTAGTTGTTTTATCTTTTTTAGTCTAATTATTCAGCATCATGTATATGGCTTTGTTGATTG
>CM053752.1:54883746-54922682 GCA_028658305.1 Pachyuromys duprasi
CATTGACATCAATGAAAAACATTTGACATCTGGCCTAGAAAATCAGACAGTCGACCACAGAGAGTTTGATTAAAAAACTTCATGTAATTTTCTCCAATCAGTAGGTTGGCCTGTTCTTTTATCAGAGTGAAGGTTGCTCTCATCACCTGCAAATTTATACTAAGGCTTTAAACAAACAAGCATAAAAGTTTTACATGAAAATGCCCCTGAAGGAACACCTGCTGAGAAACTTGATGATTAGCTGAACTGATGATTTGGTTTGTTCCATGTGAGGTAAAGCTGGGACCTTTTGTGCAGCTCTTTTTTGTTTTTTTTAAATTCCAGTAATAGATAGGCATATACATGTGTAGCCTTCCTCTGAGGAAGCATTTAGAAAAAAATTCTACATCTGTCACTATTGCTTGCTGGAAAAAAGAAGTAGGAAAAACAAAAATGACAGCCCCTTTCACATCCTCTGTGTGCCAGGGACTAGACTGAAGTCAGGAATCATGAAAGCCACAAGGGTTTTGTATGTTTAGCCTCCTATAGAGCAGAGCCATTCCCGTTATGGAGAAGAATGAACCATCCGGGACACAACAATAGAGATCCTGAAATGTATCACTGCAAATGAAAGCCTCCATCAGAGGTTGTGGCTCCTGGCAGGAGAGAGTCCGGGCTTCCATGGAATGGAGCAGAGAGCTCTGAAAAAATGTGACACCCTGCTGTCTTTTCTCTTTAAAGACAATTTATATGATGAAATTTGATAATTAACTTATGTCCAACAAACTAAATCTAATGTATCTGTTTTTAGGTCAGAGGCTGTGACTGGCTCTCCTGGAATAGGCTACCCCATCTCCCAGTTCCTTGACAAGGACACAGCCCAAGCTAATGCAATGTCACAGTAAATTTGCTTATCTCTTGGGAACAATGAGGCATGCTATAAAATATGTATGTACTCTCGAAACATTCATAATAAAATACTAATAAAATTAGCAAGTTAGAATAAAAGGAATTCATTGTCTTCAATTGGTGTCTTGAAATTACCTTCAGTAATGGCTGATATATTGCTTATATGAGTGTGTGTGTGTGTGTGTTTCTTTGTATGCCTGTGTGTGTATGTACGCCCAGCCCATGAGCACACACTTCATTTCCCAAGTTCAGTTTTCAGTAAAGAAGGTACTACAATAAAGAAGAAAGGAAAGGGAAGGGAAAAGGAGAGGAGAGGAAAGGAGAGGAGAGAAAAAGGAAAGGAAAGGAAAAGGAAAGGAAACAAAGAACAAGCAAGAAATCCACAACTCTTGTCCACTTTACAGCTTTATCTTATACAGTTTACCAATTATCATTGAACTGTCATAGGCCAGAGAATATAAAATCTACTTGATGATTAAAGACATAGTCAAAAAAAAAAGTGTTTTTCTCTTTGATACTACCTGAAATAGCGAAGTTTAAAAAAAGCATACAAGGTGGGGAAAAAAAAAGGAAACACTTGGATCATTTTTCAAAATGTCAATGTTTTATTTAAACCTGCCTGGGGCTGATCTTTGCACTCAATCGTGCACATGGCATGGTGCTGGAATTACAACTCTCAGGTGGAAAGAGAGAAGTACAGGGCAGATTTTGCATCACAAGTTGTGACCGTTTCTTGATACATACTTACAACAGTCATTTATTGGTCCATTGGCCTATGTCCTCATGAAATCAGATTGCATTTTTGGAAATCAGGCAGAGAAATAAAAAATAAATAAAATAAAAAGGCCAGCTCTCAGTGGTGGCATCTCTTTGGAAGCACTCTCAGTATGAGACTGCCACCAGAAGAATTCTTCTGGAAAAAAGTGATTTGTTCCATGAAAAGAATGCATCAAGAGGAAATTGATACTTAGTTACTCATATCAACCATGCTTATAAATAGGAAAATATGTATTTTATCACTTAAAAACATTATTTTATTAGTCTTTCTCGGTGTACTTACTTGTAAAGTGCCTACCATAGGACACTTAAGCTGTTTTCACAATTTTCTGTTAAATATAAAATTTATTGCTGATAAATTAGTTAACCTTTCCCACTCTTTATTTTACAATTTCAGGTTAATCCGCAAATAGCTTACAAAAAGATAATCTATTCTAAGCTTTCATAACCTTATATAATTTTCTTAGAGTTATTACTTCTTAAATTACAGTTATGGTTATTTTATAAGAATATAAAAAGTTTTATGATATTTTGGAGAAGCATTTACAGTGTATTTTCAGAAGTGAATTGCTATCAGAGCAACCTAGAAGTTTTAAAAATGTCTTCATTTGTGTGCCTTTGGTGAGCAATCAGTGGGAAAATATCAGTTTTAGGGAAAAAGGACATAAAGTGTGAAGGGATCTCACTGTGTACTATACTCTTGTCTGTATTTAAATGAAGTTGCTTATAAACAGTTGGTAGCTTACAAGGTAAACCCATAGGCACAGACAAAACTTTCCATTTACATCATATATTTTCATGACCTTTGTAAACAATTGCATGATTTATGAATGAAGCTATATCTACTGAAACCTGTTCTCCTTCATTAAAATTACTCAAACAAATAGGTATTTTTAAATAAACCATGGATGTTTGAAATAATTTGTGTACAGTAAATAAATTCTATAAGTATAAACATCTTTACCTTGTTCTAAAATATACATCCTAAGACCCAGAACAGAGTCTGGTCCTTATCAAATTTGCTCAATGAGATAATTAATTATTAAAACATGACAATGCTAAATAAAAGCAGATGTTTGGAATGCTACTGACCTGTCATTTGAAGGTGTCTGTGGAATATTACTTCTGCAAAACAATCTTTAATTTAAACTTGGTGTTTTGGAGGCAAAGTAGTCCATGATTGCTCAGTGCTTGTTTCTGAAAACTCCAGACTACATAAACAAACAACAAAACTTTTGAAAAGTCTAGCAATGTAGAAATAATAAAAAGCTAAATTGTGTGACAGAAAATGAGAGTTTAAATGAAGGTAATTTCATTGCACCTGGAAAAAAAACATTTAAATAAGAGCTCATTAATTATCTAGGGTCTACCAAGGATCAGATAATGTGTGCAAAGACTGCAGGATTATCATTCACATGTAGTGACAATTTTGGTTTCTTTAAATATATGTTTTTGTGTGCAATAGACATCTGAAGCAGGAGAAGACAGGGAACAGGACAGAAGCCTACCACAGACAGTCTCTGAAAGACTCTTATGATCAAGGTATTGAAGCAGATGCTGAGAGTCATAGCCAAACTTTGGGTAGAAAACAGGAAATCTTAGCAAAGAAGTGGGAGACAGAAACACCTGGAGGGGCAGGATCTCCAAAAGGAGACCAACAAAGCCATAAAAACTGAGTGCTGAGAGCCATAAATAAAATGATACCCCAACCAAGGACAATGCATGGAGAGGAACTAAAACCCCAGAGACTCAGCCTCCAAGTGGGCTCCCTAGTAAGGGGAGCAAGGACTTTCTCTGGCATGAACTCAGTGTCAGGCTCTCTGATCACTGTCCCCTGGGGGAGGGGGGAGCAGCCTTGCCAGGCTAAAGAGGAAGACAATGCAGCCAGTCCTGATGAGACATGATAGGGTCAAATAGAAGGGGAAGAGTACCTCCTCTACCTGTGGACTAGAGACGGGGCATGGGAGAAGGAGGGTGGGATTGGGAGGAGACGATGGAGGGGGCCACAGCCTGGATACAAATTAAATAAATTTAATTGTATAAATCGTATAAAATTAATTGTATAAATTGTAATAAATGATAATAATAATTTTAATATGTTTTTGTTTTAATTCCAAGTGTGGGGATATGGGGCTGTTTCACTCGATGACTACAATTCCCCTCGTGCTTTAGCAGAGGCGTGATTTTGCCAACTACAGATGGTTTCTGTGATTGTGTGACATTTGAAATTCTGGGAACTTTTCAGAGGGTATAGAAACACTATGTTGTTGATCGTTGCTGGTCATAATTTGTTAAAGTAGTCATGCACAAAGAGGAAATAACAACAAGAAGAAAACAGATATCCTGACAAAGATCAAACATGCCCCAAGGAGCTCAATGTCCCTACTCAGCAAAAAGTAGTCTAATGATAATGTCACTCTCTTTCCTCTCTATCATTTTTTTTCTCCAATCTATTGCTAGGGTTGAAAGGGTGGAAGAAAAGGGATGGAGGATGATGGAAGAAAAAAGAACCCACAAGGTAGCAAATGTTAACTACACATACACACACACACACACACACACACACAGAGGCAACGGAATACTACTCTAAGTTCAACCCTGCCCCAAATGCTACTTGTGGAACTAAGGAAGACCTTGCTGAGAAGTTTACATTCAGAACAGAATAATTATAGGGTGACATGCGCCCAATGGACAGGATAATTGGTATGACAACACTCCTTCAAACTGTGGCAATAGTAAATACTTCAGAAAAGTATGGTTGCTTGAAATTAAGAAATGGTACATATTGATTGCTGTTTATGCTAGCATAATCCCAAAATATCACAACTTTAAAATAATGCAATAAATTCTGTGTATAGGACCCAAACTACCTTTACAGTCGTCCACCTCTGAGTTTAATAAATGGAAGACTGATGTGTGAGGCTCAGGGCCCTTCAACCTACTGGCTCAGCTGTCCCAGTCTATGGCTTTCATATAAAGAGCTACTTAAACATGCTGTTGCAACTGCATTCCAGTCTGTAGAAGGACAGAGGGAGACTTAACAGTCAAGGCTTTAGTATCCTACACAGTTTTCTCTCCACCTATCCTAACTTCCTATTATTGCCAAGCAGACCACTTTCAATTCTGCTTACCTCTGTTCTTTTTGCATTGTCCCTTAGGGTTAGGAAAAAGCTCTATAAATTTCTTTTTTTAATTAATTTATTTTTTATTAATTACAGTTTATTAATATTATATCCCAGCTGTAGCCCCCATCCCTTCCCAATCCTACCCTTCCTCTCTCTTCTCCTCCAATGCTCCAATGATAGGAGAGGTACTTCTCCTTTTCCCTCTGATTCTAGCCTATCAGGTCTCATCAGGATTGGCTGCATTGTCTTTCTCTGTGGCCTGATAAGGCTGCCCCCACCTTGGTGATAGGTGAACAAAGAGCCAGCCACTAAGTTTACATCAGAGATAGTTCCTGTTCCCTTTATTGGGGATCTCACATGGAGACCGACCTACATCTGTGCAGGGATTCTAGTTTATCTCAATGCATGGTCCTTGGTTGGAGTATCAGTCTCAGAAAAAGAGTCCTGAGCCCAGATTTTTTGGTTCTTTTGCTCTCCTTGTGGAGATCCTGTCCCCTCCAGGTCTTTCTATCTCCCCCTTCTTTCATAAGATTCTCTGTACTCCACCCAAAGTTTAGCTATGAGTCTAAGCAGCTGCTTTAATACCCTGCCCAATACGTTCTTTCAAAGGCCCTTTGTGGTATGTCCTATCCTGTTTCTTGCGTCCTCTTTCTAATGTCCACCCCATTTGCCTTTCGGAGTGAGGATTGATCATCTTACCCAGAGTCCTCCTTCTTGCTTAGCTTCTTTACATGTACAGATTTTAGTATGTTTATCCATTTATAAGTGGATAATTAGTATGCTAATATCCACTTATAAGTGAGTATATACCATGTTTGTCTTTCTGCTCCTGGGATACCTCACTCAGGATAATTTTTTTCTAGTTCCCAACATTTGCCTGCAAGTTTCATAATTTCCTTGTTCTTAATTACTGAGTAGTATTCCGTTGCATAAATGTACCACAATTTCTGTATCCATTCCTCAGGTGAGGGACAACTGGGCTGTTTCCAGTTTCTGGTTATTTCGAATAAAGCTGCTATGAACATGGTTGAACAAATGTTCTTGTTGTGTACTTGAGCATCTTTTGAATATATGCCTAGGAGAGGTATAGCTGGATCTTGAGGTAGCATTTGTCCTAATTGTCTGAGAAAGTGCCAAATTGATTTCCAAAGTGGTTGTACAAATTTACATTCCCACCATTAATGGAGGAGGGTCCCCCTTTCTCCACATCCACTCTAGAATGTGTTGTCATTTGAATTTTTGATCTTAGCCATTCTGATGGGTGTAAGGTGAAATCTCAGGGTCGTTTTGATTTGTATTTCCCTGATGACTAAGGAGGCTGAGCATATCTTTAAGTGTTTTTCTCTGACATTCAATATTCCTTTATTGAGAATTATGTTTAGCTCCGTACCCATTTTTTAATTGGATTACTTGATTTGTTGTTTTTTATCTTCTTGAGTTCTTTATATATTCTAGATATTAGCCTCTGTCAGATATAGGGTTAGTGAAAGATCCTTTCCCAGTCTGTAGGCTGTGGTTTTGTTCTGATTACAGTGTCCTTTTTACAGATGCATTTCAGTTTCATGAGGTCCCATTTATTGATTGTTGATCTTAGAGCCTGTGCCATTGATTTCTGTTCAGGAAGTTGTCTCCTGTGCCAATGAGTTCCAGGCCCTTCCCTGCTTTTTTTTTTTTTTTTTCTAACAGGTTTAGTGTATGTGGTTTTATGTTGATGTCTTTGATCCACTTGGGCTTTAGTTTTGTGCAGGGTGATAAATATGGATCTATTTGCATTTTTCTGTGTAGACATCCAGTTAGACCAGCACCATTTGTTGAAGATGCTATCTTTTTTCCATTGTATGTTTTTGTATTCTTTGTCAAAAATCAAGTATCCATATATGTATGGGTTTCTTTCTGGGTCTTCTATTCAGTTCCATTGATCCACCTTTCTGTTTCTACACCAATACCATGGGGTATTTATTACTATAGCTCTGTAGTACAGCTTGGGATCAGGGATGGAGATACCTCCAGATGACTTGTTGTTGTACAGGATTGCTTAGCAACTCTGTTTTTGTTTTTTCCATATGAAATTAAGAATTGTTCTTTCAAGGTCTGTAAAGAATTGTGTTGGTATTTTGATGGAAATTGCATTGAATCTGTAGATTGCTTTTGGCAGGATGGCCATTTTCATTATGTTAATCCTGCCAATGCATGAGCATGGGAGATCTTTCCATTTTCTGATATCTTCCTCAATTTCTTTCTTCTGAGACTTGAAGTTATTTTCTAACAGGTCTTTCACTTACTTTGTTAGAGTCACGTCAAGGTACTTTATGATATTACTGTCTATTGTGAAGGGTGTTATTTCCCTAATTTCTTTCTCAGCCCTTTTATCTTTCATATACAGGAGGGCTACTCAGGTTTTTTTAGTTAATTTTGTATCCAGCCACTGTGATATTTTGACTTCTTCGTTTCTGGTTTTTGTACCCTTGATCTCCATTAGTTGTCTTACTGTTTTAGCTAGGACTTCACGTAGTATGTTGAAGAGATACAAAGAGATTAGGCAGCCTTGCCTTGTCCCTGATTTCAATGGGATTGATTTAAGTTTTTCTCCGTTTAGTTTGATGTTGGCTATAGGCTTGCTGTATATTGTCTTTACTATGTTTAGGTATATTTACTATGTTTAGGTATTTGATGACTGCTTCTATTTCCTTGGGGGATATAAGACTATTTAATCTATTTACCTGATCTTGATTTATTTTTCATAAATGGTATCTATCTAGAATATTGTCCATTTCATTTAAACTTTCAAATTTTGTAGATAAAACCTAATGATTGTTTGAATTTCCTCAGTATCTGTCATTATGTCCCCCTTTTTGTTTCTCATTTAGCTGATTTGGATAGTTTCTCTCTTCTTTTAGTTAGTTTAGCTAAAGGTTTCTCTATCTTGTTGATTTTCTCAAAGAACCAGCTCTTGGTTTCATTGATAATTTGAATTGTTTTCTTTGTTTCTAATTCATTGATTTTAGCTCTAAGTATGATTATTTCCAATTCTCTACTCCTCTTGGGTGTGTCTTCTAGGGCTTTTAGGTGTGCCATTAAGTTGCTTGTATGAGATGTCTCAAACTTCTTTGAGTACTACGACTTTCCTCTTATCACTGCTTTCATTTGTCCCATAAGTTTGGGTAAATTGTACCTTCATTTTTATTGAATTTTAAGAAGTCTCTAATTTATTTTTTTTTTCATTTCTTCCCTGATACAGCTGTCATTGAGTAAAGAGTCATTTAGTTTCCATGCTTTTTGTCATTTCTGTCATTGTTGAAGTCTAGTTTTAGATCATAGTGGTCTGATTGGATCCAAGGGATTATTTTAATCTTCTTGTCTGTTGAGGCTTACTTTGTGCCCAAATATATGATCAATTTTTGAGAAAGTTCCATGACATGCTGAATAGAAGGTAAACTCTTGAGTTTGGGTGAAAAATTTTGTAGACATCTATTAGGTCCCTTTGTTTTAGGACCTCTGTAAGTGTTCTTATTTCCCTATTTAGCTTCTGTCTAGATGATCTGTCTCATTGTGAGAGTGGAGTGCTGAAATCTCCCACTATTAAGGTGTTGGGATTAATGTGTGATTTCAGCTTTAATAATGTTTCATTTACAAATGTAGGTGGTCTTATATTTGAAGCATAGATGTTCAGGATTGTGATGTCCTCCTGGTGGAATTTTCTTTTGATGTGAATGAAGTGCCCCTCCTCATCTTATTTGATTAATCTTGGTTGAAAGTGTATTTTATTAAATATTAGGATAGTTACCCCAGCTTGTTTTCTGGGTCCATTTTCTTGAAAAACATTTTTTCAGGCCTTTACTCTGAGGTAGTGTTTATCTTTGTTACAGAGGTGTGTTTCTTGGATGGAACAGAATGTTGGATCCTGTTTTCACATCCATTTTGTTAGTCTTGTTATTGTTGGAGAGTTGAGTCCATTGATGTTGATAGATAATAATGACCAATGAATATTAGTTCCTTTTGTTGTGAGTTGATGGTGTTACAGTGTTTCTATGCTTATTTTCATTTAAATTTTTGTTGTGAAGTTATCTATATCCCGTATTTTATTGGGTGTAGTTGATTTCATTGGATTGGAGTTTTCCTTCTAGCATCTTCTGTAGGACTGAGTTGCTGTGTAGAAATTGTTTAAGTTTAGGGTTGTTGTGGAATATTTTGTTTTCTCCATCTATGTTGACTGAAAGCTTTGCTGGGTATAGTAGTCTAGATTGGTGTCTGTGGTCTGTATGACATCTGCCATGGCCCTTCTGGCTTTCATAGTTCTTGAGAAGTCTGGTGTGATTCCGATAGGTCTACCTTTACATGTTCCTTGACCTTTATTCCCTGGCTTCTTTTAACATCTTTTCCTTTTTCTGTAGATTTAGTGTTTTGACAATTATGTGACATGAGGAGTTTCTTATCTGTTCTACTCTGTTTTGTGTTCTGTAGGCCTCTTGTATGTTTGTGGACATCTCTCTCTAAGTTAGAAAAATTTTCTTCTATGGTTTTCTTGAAAATATTTTCTGGACCCTGGAACCTGAAATCTTCTTTTCTGTCTATTCCTATTATTCTTAGATTTTGTCTTTTCATGGAATCCTTGATTTCTGGGATGTTTTGTGTTTGGAACTTTTCCAATTTTATTTTTTCTTTAAGAGATGTATCAGTTTTTGCAATTGTATCTTCAGAGCCTGAGATTCTCTCTTTCATCTCTGATATTCTGTTGGTGATGCTTACCTTTGTGGTTCCTGATCTTTTCTTTACATTTTCCAGCTCCAGGTTTTTCTCTGTTTGTGTTTTCTTTACTGAGTCTGATTCTGGTTTCATTCCCTGCATCATTCCCTTCCTCTGTTTGAATGTGGATTCCTCTCTTTCCATGATGGCCTCTATTTTTTTGTTTATTTCCTCTCTATGCCTCTACTTGTGACTGTACTTCTTTAGCTATATTTGCCTGTATTTCTTTGAGAACTTTGTTCATTTCCTCTTTATGTGCTTATAATAACTGGATAAGCATAGATTTGAGATCATTTTCCTGTGTTTCTGATGAATTAGCATATCCATTAATTCTGGGGGTTGGTGGCAAAACCATGATGCCCTGATTTTTGTTGGATGTGTTCTTACGTCAACCTCTAGCCATCTGCTTATCTGTAATCTTCGCTGTTTGTTCCTGGAGTCTGTACTTCAGAATGGGTCTGTCTGTCTCTGGTGTCTGGAGTATGCTTCAGGAAGATAAGAGAGGTCTACTGATTGTGAGTGGATGTTCCTGTTTCAGCTGTAACTAAGGAAGGAAAGTTGCAGGCACATATGTGCAACCATGGGCATGTATGTGGAAGTGTGCCTTAAGGAAGAGGTTGCTAGAGCATATAGATGCCTAAAAGGGTGTAGCTTAAGTGCTGGAGAGGGTGTGGGTGCTGGTGCTGGTGCTGTTCCTAGGAGCAATGCGCATGCACAGGTGCCCTGAATACCTCAGTGGCTTACAGGCCTGTCCTATTGTCCTCCTAGTACTCATCTGTGCCTGGGCTCCAGGAATTGTTGGCCTGGAATCCACTGGTAGACCCACAGAACAGGGGCTTCAATGTTGAGAACTCTTTCCAAAGGATCCCTATGTTGCCCATAGTGGGGGTGTGTGGGGGAGGGATCCAATGACTGGTTGCTAGAATAGAGGGACCCTGGATCTGATGCTCTTCATTGAAGGCACACTCACTCACTTACAGGCCTAATTGGAAAGCACAGGGATTACCCCTGTTCTCTACACTCAAATTTGGACCTGCAGAAGCAAATGAGAGTGTAGGAGGTCCATTAGCTCGTTGGTGTCTACTGTTTGACCACCAAGCAGGGAGACCCATACTTGGGGTAGCTGCCTCTGCTGTCTCAGTCACTGATCATGGAGGCTCCTGCTTAGGATAGCTGCCACCCACTGCAACCACAGCCACAGACGCCTCTGCCATCTTAGTCAGTGAGTGCAGAGGCTCATGCTTGTGGCAACCACTGCTGCCAAGCAAGAAGACCAGTGCTTGGGGCAATGGGAAGTATAGGAGGGTAGAATATTCGCCACTCTCGGTCCCTGGAGGCATCCAAGGGTGACTTGGATCCAAACTGTCCCAGTTCATGGGTTATCCACTCTCACCCACAAAGACTCAATGTCGATGTTCTGGCTTCAGCTACCCCTCCACTCACCAATTTCAGAGTTAAGGATCCTGTGCCACTCAGAGATGGTGTGTGCTGGTTGCTGCCATCTTGGACTCCTCTTTTATTGTTGTTGCTGTTTTGTTTTTCAAAACAGGGTTTCTCTGTGCAGCCTTGGCTGTCCTGGACTCAATTTGTGCACCAGGCTGGCTTCAAAATCACAACAATCTACCTGTCTCTGCGTCCCTATGTGCTGGGATTAAAAGCATGTACCACTAAGCCTGGCTACAGCTCTGGAACTTTACTGTCACTATGGACAGAAGCTAACTACAAACTTGATCTCTTGGATTACCTTTGTAGTCTCTTATGTCTCTCTTCTTCCACATCACCTACTCCAGAGAAGGGAAAGTGAGTACTGTGCATAGTTAGATTCTCTGTTGCTGAAAAAATGCTACCAAATGCAGATATGATGATAACACAGTGATTGCTGGTCTTTGCTCATTTACTAACTCCAGTTTCCTCACAGCCGTGACAGTGATTCCTGATAAACTGTAGTCTTCTGCATTTTGACACAGCGCAGCCAATAGATTATGACCAAGAAAAAGACCCAGCAATCTCTCTCATGGTACATTCCATGTCTCCAGGTTGTAGCTGATTAATGAAGCCATATTGAATGGTCGGACTAGAAGAATCAGTCTAGTTTCTCTGAGGCAAAGCTCTCATCTTGCCTATCTTGTCTCTCATGAGGAAAATTACAAGTTAAATTCTGACTTAAGGATATTCATTATTGGAATATTTTCGTTGGCATGACATAACATTATTTATATGCACTGGGCTGGGCTTTCAATGGAGAAAACTGAAAGGGGAGTTGGTTTGTCTTCTACCTGAAATACATGTGTCAGGGACAAAAAAAAACAAAAAAACAAAAAAAAAAAACAAAAACAAAAAAAAAAAACAAGAACTGTTCTAAGAGCACTGGTCACCTTTATTCCGTCAGATATTACTTTTACATTTTTGAGAATAGCTGAACCACTATAAAGGTAGTTTTGGTTCTGTGCATAGAACTTAAGGGGATTTTTCCAAGAACAGGCACAACATATGAGAAACTCTTGAGTTTATTTTTTTTCTGTTTTTCATTCATTTGTTTAATGAGATATTATCTCAATGAAGAAAGAAAAAATAATTTTGTGATTTCTTTTGTCACGAGTTTATTTGAATTTATGTGAGTTTCCTACTTATGTTAATGATATGTTGATGTTATTGAAGAAACAAATATATTGATATAACCAATTATTAATACCCCATCAATATATTCTCATATCCATCATAATTCATCATACACTATTGATATACTTTAATAAGTGACTCTAAATATAAGCTAATATTTAATAGACACATATTAAGTCATAACAGGGGATTCATAAAATGAAGTATGAGAGGTAAGCCTGCCTACACTTAACATAATGTAGTCATTCTAGAGGAGACTTTAATAATTACAGTAGAAACTATCACCGTAGCCACACAACATAAAAGGCAGTATAAATAGAATTTATTTTAATTTTTGTTCAATTGTTTAAATTTATTTATTTATTTATTTATTTATTTATTTATTTATTTATTTATTTATTTATTTATTACTGTGAGGTACAGAATTCACCAGGTGGAACACTCTGGCCTAGAATCTACAGATATCTGCCTGCTTCTGCCTTCAGAGTACTGGGATTAACAATGTGTGTCACCATGACCAGGTTTTTGGAGTTTTTTGAAATTAAAATACGAATGTATACACCCTTAGTGTTTTCACCCTTTGCTTCTGTTGTGGATTTTGAGACAGTCTCTCTTTGTAACCCAGGTTGACCATGAACTCATGATTTTCCCCCTCAGTTATTTGAGAGCTGGCATTACAGGTTCGCACCAGCACACACAACCCATGATTGCTATGTACTTAAAATTACTTATCTATGTTTCATTTCTTTCCTTTGGACCCTGGTACTACTTTTGCACTTAGTATTGATAACTGCAGGCTCAGAGTTGAGAGACGGGGACACAGAAAGCTCCTGTGATTATTGCTGCTCCCATCCCGCCCATCCCCTCCCCAAACTAATGTCCTAGATAAGAAACTATCGAGGAGAACTTTAAAAAATTGTGACAAGGATGCTGAAATGTAGCTCTCCACAACTGATGGCTTCTATGAGAGGGGGTAGTAGGTGGGAAAGATTCAGTTTTCTTTAAGGAGACAGCTACTGGGAATTTGACCATGCTCCAGTGAATATATGGGACACACAAATTGGACTTGTTGTGTTTTTCTCTTTCTTCATTTGTTTTCAGAGGGGAAGTCACAAGAGTGAGGATGGATCTAGCAGAACGGAAGTGAGTGTGATTGGGGTGCATGTTGTGAAATTCCCAAATAATAAAAATATGTTGGAGGTCAACAATGTACAGTTGGGGCAGGAGAGATGGATCAGTGCATAAGACACCTTGGGTACAAAGATGAGGACCTTAAATTTTAATTCCTAGCACATATGTAAAAACAAACCAAATACAGTCATGGCCATGATGATCTCAGTGCTGTAGATCAAAGAGATGGATCCTGGGAGCTTGCTGGTCAGTGACCTCAGTTGAAACTTATGAGCCGTAATGTTTAGTGAGAAAGTGTATCCCAACAGAATATGGCTGGAAATGATAGAGTAGGGAGGGATAGAGAGGGAATGACAGAGTGTTGTCTTCTGGACTCTGTGGGCCATGGATGTACGTACATGTACATATGTAGGCATAGCATGTATACATACATAGCCATGTTATTAAAAGGGGCAAAAAGGGAATAGTTACTGAATTTTTGTTACTATGGATCTTAAAAGCAATGATAGTGTTTCATTAGCCATTATATACTTTTCTCCAAGAAGGACTGACAAGATTAACACAAAATGAACATTTCAAGAACAATCTGAAAAAAGAAAGCAAGCAAGGAAGGAAAGGAAAGAGGGAGGGAGAGTAGGAAGGAGGGAGGAAGACATTGGTGCATGGTCCATAGTTTTTTCTCTAAACATATCAAGAGAGTGATGCTAATGTTTACTGAATAGGTATTTTGTCAAGACTTCAGCTTGTATCGTACTTACTCCCAAGTAAATTTACCCCTTTTTATTATTACACAAACTGAGATTTGAAGAGGTGGATGAGCTTCTCAAGTTCATACAGCTGCTAAAAAAAGAGAGAGAGAGAGAGAAGTGATGGTGAACATGCAGGTAAACCGGCCTCTGCCTTCAGTGCATTCCATAATAAGCCAGTGCTTCTCAGCCGTGGCCCCAGCCCTCAGCAGCAGCAGACCCTGCAAACTTGGTACAAACTATTGGAGCTTGTGATGGTTACTGACAATTATCAAACTGATAAGATTTAGAACCACTAGGAGGATGGTTGATCTCTGGGCTTGCATGTGAGGGATTGTGTTGAGAGTCTTATCTGACAAACATCCACCTTAACTGTGAATAGGACTATTCCTTAGGTAGGAGATTATGGTCTGCATAACATGTAGAAAAAGAACTGATCATAGAATTTGGCTCATCCTCTGCCTTCTGATTGATGAGATGTAACTAACTGCTTCAAGATCCTAATGCCTTGACTTTCCCAATATGGACAGTGTCTTGAACTATGAGCTAAAGGAAACATTTTTTTTCCGTGAATTTGCTTTTGCAGGAGTATTTTACCACAGCGATGTGGGGCAAGGGGTCATTACTAAAACAGACTCCACGATAAGACTGCTGAATCAGAAGTGCTTTGAACTAGGATTCAATATTTTATGTATCAATAAGCCTTTGGCATAATTTTAGCTAAAATTTAAAAACTACAGAGGTACAGTTTACTTCCTCTCTTATCAAGACTTGTTCAATGTTCATAAAAGTCATATTTATAAACCTCCATAATGATTTAACTAGTGAGTTCAGAGCTAAGGAAATTCAATAAATAACATCAATGGCTTATATCCTTGTGAGTGTAGAAGGCAAGAAAAAATCAGATTCCAAACACTACTTACTCTTTCATGTATCATTTTATTCACTTATTTCGTAGGACTCAAAGTACTTTTCTAAGAGCAAACAAATTTGTCATCTGTAACATCTGGGAAAGCAAAGTGTATGTTACCTGATTGATTCAGCTTTGCCAGTCAGGTCATGAATGAAAACGTTAACACGAATAAGGAGTGTGCAGAAAATAAATTCTCAATTGACTTGGTTGCTTAGATACTCAAGATTTTGATAATCTCATGGGGTAAGAGATGGGAGGGGGCAGAAGAACTTAATAAATTTAACTATTAGAAAAGCTGGCAAGATGAGGTGGGAGATAACTTCTTTCGGTGCAAAATTAAAATTCCAGTTTCCTTGTTGGGCATGCATGCCTCTGTCCATCAATCAAAATAGCAGTCTGGTCAGTGCACTGAGAAGAACCTATATTAACACAGGGAATTTCATGCTGCAGAAGCAGGTTTGGAGCAGCCACTGTGCTGTTTCAGAAAATACGAGAGGAAACTAGAGCATAGTTTTAGTGGAAACTTGAACTGTCTATTAGGATTGTGCTTACTGATGTGAAAGGTTTGGAAAAATTACGCGAGATATCACATTAAAACAGGAAACAGATGGTGCTTAACTGGGTATGCAGGTGAGGGAGCAGGAGCTTCCTCATTTGGCTGAGAGACGCACTATACGAACAGCAGCCACCAGCCTGTTCTTCAGCCCAAGTCTGAGAAAACATGCTCGTGGATTATTGTCATTGTGTCTAATATGTACTAATTCACTTACACAGAATCTAGCATCACAAGACTCAAACTTGCCTGGATTCTTCGACTGTGCCTTATTCCTGTTATTTCAGTTACTGCCGCTTATTGAAACTCTTCTTTCTGGTGTTAATATAGAGCACATTGGTGTTTAGACCATGAAAGACAGCACAGGTTTTAACCATTTGCAAATCAGGTTAATGCTAGAACAAACTAAAATAATTTACAGAATGTACTAAAACTGCATCACAAGAAAATTTATGGAGGGTAGTCACACAATAATAAAAAGGGAAAGATTAATTAACATAAAAATTCTAGCTGTCATATTTCTCTAAGTAGAAGAAATTGTAATGCAATTTTATTTCATTGACTGAACCTCCAACTAGTCCTATATGGGAGTGAAAGGCTATGAAAGGCACTTCTAGCCTAGTAGAAAGACAGGATTTAATATATATATATATATATATATATATATATATATTTTATATATATGTATATGTATATCTATATATATTTAATTTTTTAATTTTTAGGGTACAGGACTTTGTGGTATTAGTAAGTGTCAAGACTGTGTGGGAGTGTTTTCTTGTCATTTTATCTTTGTATCCTTGGAACATGATTTCTGCTGCACTGAATGTGCACACTAAATGTTAATGGGAAAAAAATGTAGGAATTCGGCAGTGAGACTTGACTAGCCTGGTCCACTAGAGAACAGAATGTTTGGATTAGAGAGCGAAGGCCGTCCGTCATCTTGATAATATGGGTGTTCCTCTGAGGCTCCTAATTGTTCTATCAGGAAGAGATGCCCTTCTCTTTTCTCTGTTGATGCTGAAGCACATCTTTTCAAGACCACCAACTTGTGGAAAGAAAAAAGACATTTTCTTCACTTAAGAAAACCGTTGAAGGCATGTGTGGCTTGACTGTACTGTGATGATTTGGCTAATCTGACACAAGTGACTTCTGGAGTGACTTGTACAAATGATCCAGAGTCTTAGGAGCAAATAGCTGTTCTATCTCCCTGTTGTGTTATCTAATGACATATCAATCATGTACTGTTTTGCTAATTAGCTGTGTTTGATATACATTTCTAAAATTAGAATTGTATACAATGCTTAGACCTAGAAAAATTTCATAAGAGGATAAAAATTAAATTTGATCCTGCATAATAATAATTACAATACATACACTTAACCATCCCCCATAGTCTTTTAAAAATCAGCCTATATTTTAATTCCAGAAACTAAGACATATCTCTTAATATAACTGTTATTTTATTGAGTACTAATAACAACTATCAATTAGTATTTATGATGTTTATCTATTATGATTATATATAAAATATTGTGTATATGAAGCTGACCAAATACCAAGGTCCTCCACAAAGTGTTAAAGCATTCTGATGGTATATTGATCTTGAATTTCCAGAACAACTGAGAATGAGTGTTCTAGGTTATATCACTTTCCTAGCAAACAAAAACTATTTTGGACATTTAACTTTTGAAATCCTTCTGAAATAAATGAATTTGTTCCATGCTCTCTTTAAAAAAAAGAAGAAGAGGAAGGAGAAGAGGAGGATGATGAAGAAGAAATTTAAGAAAAGTACAACTGCAAATAGTGTGAGTCACTGGAGGAAGCCAAGGAGACCACTCAGTGAGGAATTACATGGTGTTTGCCTTAGAGCATAAGGACACCAGCTTTAACCCTAGAACTCCTGTTGAGTTAGCACACTTACAAACTCGGCACTGAGTGGAGAATGAGATCTCTGGGGCTCACAGAAAGCCAGCCCAGGCTAACGGATGAACCCTAGGTGAGAGTCTCTGTCTCAATAAAACGAGTGGATGAATACTGAGGAACAACTCTTGAAGTTTACCTTCAGCCCCAAATACACAAGTGCACACTCATTCATGCACACACAAACACAATTCCCCTCCCCCCAACACCACATACAAAGAAATTTGCAGTTAAGTTCCATGGGTATATATATCTGGAAACTTTAGCCTTTGTAATATGCACTGTTTAGCTCAGGCGGTTTGGGGGTGACATAATGTATTTATCTAGATATATGTAGATTTGATAAAATTGCATTTCCCTGTGTTGAAAAGAACTGAGTAATAATTTTTTTAAATTTTTGTTTAAGGTACCCACATGTTGATAACAGGAGCATCTATTTTTAATTATGGTCCGTGGGTAGACATAAGACATTGGAATTTAGTATTAACTTATATTTTGCATAAAATTCATTGGACAACCTCCAAAATGGAACAGTCCCTCATAAAAGAATTAACAATGTCATTTTATTATGTCATGTCAGTGACATAATGTATGTTCTAGCTAGAAGTCTTGGGTCTTGGCTGTTTTTTCCTGAATTTCCTAGGTATCTTACTATGAGATAGCCTCACAAACAGCCCACTCACTTTAAGCCCTTGCTATTAATCAACACCCATGGTGTGATAAATGCACTTGCACAGCAAAGTCTCTGGAGACCCATGGGTACACTCAGACACATCCTCCTCTCACACTTTAAACCCTTCATGGAGCTAACTCCCACGAGAGCTCAACACTCTTAACATTCAGGACACGTTCCCTTTCCTCTTCCTTTCCCACTCCTCGTCACTATTCCTGGACACTCAGCTGAATCACATATCTGCTGAACATGTTTTCATGGTCTCTTCAGTTAAAATACACCCACAAACCTTCTTTTGTTTGTGGAATGAGTTGCATTCTACATACTGGATTGCATTGCTTCTCTCTAATCTCTGTGTGTTAATGGCTGCAGGACCAGAGCACCCTTTTCATCCTAGGATCCTTCAAACCGCTACTCAAAGGTTAACACATGGGATAGTCTTAACTAACTGGGCCACCTTTGCTATTCAGAGTAAAAACAAGAACACAAAAATTACTGTATGGCTTCTAAAATGTGCAAGGACTTGAAATGTGCATTTATTGCTTCACTTGCGATGACACTGAGAATCCCTTAGGAACCTCGCTGTATATTGACTAGCATCCTGGACTCTGGGTGGTTCCATAACTCATGGTCACAAAGCTGACGTGTTCTGCACTCCTAATGCCAATAACAGACTGTAACAACAAATAAGCAACCTGCTGCCAGCACGGCCGTGTGTGGTTTTAGAGAATTAATACTCCTGCTATCTTTCAAATGATTCATAAGTTATCATTAAGGATCATTGTCCATGCTTTTTAAAAGGCACTCTGCAAAAGGCTTTGATCTACAAATGAAGAAATTCAAGATTGCTCTCCACAGCTGACCCACTTTCAGTTTCCTGCTGGCTCTTGAATAGATTATAGGAATACCTGTTTCTGACATTAGAAAACCATGTTGAAATTAGACATTAAAGAAGATATAGCTGTTTTATGAATATGGTAATTATGTTTATCTATGTAATATTTCATGATATTTGTTATCATGTTTACCTTAAAATCTTGTTTATGCTGTTTTTTCAAAATTCGATTACATGAATATTATATACTAAACGAATTCAAATATACTATCTCTCAAATATAATCTACTTCTATGTGATTCAACCTAATTAACAGGAATTTCAATGCTTGAAAAGCACTAGTGAATGAACACTAATGTGTTAAAGCACAAGTTTGTAAATAATAAGTAGGCTTAAAATATCCAAATAAGCCTATCAGATTACGGTATTCAAATAAAGGCAACAGCAAATTGCAGAAAACTGCATATTAGAATAATAACACATATTCTACATGTGTCCACAAATACAGTACAAAGTTAATATCAACAAAATATACTCTACCTAGCAAGTCTCTGTGTGTGAAAACATGTGTTTTGAAATCTAGTACTCAGCAGTGATGAATGTCAACAAAAGCAGCTACGAGAATGACCCTCATGCCTATGCTTCAAAACCCTGCCAGGAAATGTATTCTCCAAATTGTCATAAATAATCTATTTGGCTTCATTGTCTGCTGATAAACATTTTCTGTCATTTCTTTTGAAGCACACACTATTGACACACTTCCAGAGAGTAAAAGGCAGCCTAAAATAACACCCCCCCCAACCTCTTCCTCAAGCTCTTTCTTCACAATAAAATGTAACTTTAGAATTCTTGTAGAATCACCACATCAATTTTAATTCTGCAACAATGTCTAATAAGCAAAACAGTATATATTGAGCAATTTTGCAAATATTTGCAGCACTAGCCGTTCCATTTATTTCCTTCTGCAATGAAAATCCACTAATTTATTTTGCAATTCTAACAGCCAGTTTCAAAGGAGTAGCATTTTTAAATTTTCTTAATTCTTAAAGATCCTATTACTCTTCAAACCACACCACCAAAGTTATCAGCAAACAACTGATCTATAAATTCGTAGAGACCCTGGTCTCCAGCCTTCACTTGTCAATCAATTTGCCTACTTTGTATGAACCACCAGCTTTGTGGCCAATGTTTGCTGTGTCAGAATATTTACTGACTTAAACAATGTTGTCAATGCGATAACAACCTTATGTCATTAATATTGACTTACCATACCTTCAAAATATATTTTAATAAATTATCTTTCCTTTACTGAAAACAAAACATAATATAAAGTTTATTTACTATAAGATGAAGAAAATCTTTGGTCTGTTCACTATATGGAAACGTTGGTGACTTGAACAATGGAGCCATTCTACTGCTCTGTGCTAGGATGGGAAAGTTGGGGATATTCTTCATGGAAAGAAAAGGCAGACATGCATATACACTATTTCTCTGCTGTCAGCCATCAACTGGACCTGCATTGTTCATCACTTAATAACTTAGAGAGAAATAAAACTCTTTAGTTACCATCCTGTACGACAGTCTTAAATTCTGATAGTGGTTTTAAATATACATCTCAACATGCAGTCAAATCCTTAAAGGGAAACGGTATAGCATGACATAGTTTGAAATGTAACAACTTGGTCCTTAGAGATGAAAACACCTATGTCAGCAATTTTTAAATTCTATTTTTTTCACAATTCATTCATTATATGTCCCAATTGAAGCCCCTTACCTCAACTCCCGCCCAGTCTCACATTCCCTCCCTCTTCTCCCCATGCCCTTTCCCTAGACCACTGAAAGGGGAAGTTCTCCACCATTGCCACTTGCCCATAGCTTATTAAGTCTCATCAGGACTGCCTGGATCATCTTCCTCCATCTTCCCTCCATCTTGCCTCATCACCAAGGGTGAGTGATCAGAGAGCAGACAACTGAGGTCCTGATCAAGGCAACCCCTGCTCCCCTCCCTCTGAGATCCACACAGAGACTGAGCTGCCAATCAGCCACATCTGAACAGGGATTCTAGGTCCTCTCCATGAATGGTCTTTCGTTGATGGTTCTCCGCAGGACCCCATGGACTTGGATACTTTAGCTTTGTTTGTCTTCTTGTGGGGCTTGTTGCCCATCCATGTCCCTCTAGCTCCACTGCACTCTTCTTCCATAGGACTTCCTGCACTCTGCCCACAGTTTCACATGAGTCTCAGCATCTGCTTTGATCCCCTGTGGGATGGAGCCTTTCAGAAAGCACTCTATAGTAGGCTCCCATCCTGTTTCCTCTCTCCACTGCTTCTGGTATCTACCCTGTTTATCACTCTGAAGGAGATTTAAGCATCCTCCTTAGGATCCTCCTTGTTTAGCTTTTTAGATATGTAGATGGCTATCCTATATTATACAGCCAATATCCACTTAGTAGTGAGTGTATACCATGCATGTCTTTCTGTTTCTTGGTTACTTCACTCAGAATGATCTTTTCTAGTTCCATCCATTTGCCTGCAAATTTCATGATTTCCTTCTTTTCAATAGCTGAGTAGTATTCCATTGTGTAGATGTACCACAGTTTCTGTATCCATTCCTCCGTTGAGGGACATATAGGTTGTTTCCAGATTCTGGATATTACAAATAAAGCTGCTATTAACATAGTTGAGCAAATGTCTTTATTGAATGGTAAGGAATCTTTTGTGTATATCCCAAAATATAGTGGTATAGATGGATCTTGAGGTAGTGCTATTCCCAATTTTCTGAGAAAGTGCCAGTTTGATTTCCAAAGTGGTTGTACAAGTTTACATTCCCACCAGCAATGGAGGAGTATTCCCTTTTCTCCATATCCTCTCCAGCATGTTATCACTAGAGTGTTTGATCTTAGCCATTGTGATTGGTGTAAGATGGAATCTCAGAGTTGTTTTGATTTGCATTTCCCTGATTACTAAGAACACACCTATGAACACCTGATTTTTGACAAAGATGCCAAAAACATACAATGGAAAAATGATAGCGTCTTCAGCAAATGGTGCTGGTCTAACTGGAAGTCCACATGTAGAAAAATGCAAATAGACCCATATCTATCACCCTACACAAAATTAAAGTCCAAGTTGATCAAAGATCTCAACATAAAACCATACACACCAATCTGTTGAAAGAAAAAGTGGGGTAGAGACTCAAAGTCATTGGCACAGGAGACAACTTCCTGAACAAAGCACCAACAGCTCAGGCTCTAAGATCTACAATTAGTAAATGAGACCCAGTGAAACAGAAAAGCTTCCGTAAAGCAAAGGACACTCTTGTCAGAACAAAATGACAGCCTACAGACTGGGCAAAGATCTTTATTAACTCTACATCCAATAAAGAGCCAATATCCAGAATATATAAAGAACTCAAGAAATTAGACGTCAACAAACCAAAATAATCAAATTAAAAATGGGGTACAGAGCTAAGAGCTAAGCAGAGAATTCTCAACAGAGAAATACTTAAAGAAACTTAAGAAATTTTTAAATTTTTTATTGATTCTTTTTGAGTTTCACATCATGCATCCCAGTCCCACTCATCTCTACATCCTCTTGAATCCACTCTCTGCCTTTGCAACCTTCCCACAAAAAAATAAATAAAAGAAGTAAAACAAAGCACAGAAAACTTGCCATCATGGAAGTTGTAGTGTGTCCCACAATAAACCCCTCTATCCAAACATCCAACTTGCAAATATTCATTGCAGTGAGTCATTGTTCTGGTTTGAGGTCTCTGGATTCTGTGACACCTTCAATCTTGGAGCCTCACTGGGACTCCTCCTAGATATTCTGTTGTTCCCCTGTCTTGGAGGTCCTGTAGCTTTGGATCGTCAGGACCAGCCCTTTGACTCACTTGAGCAGTTCATAGATGGGGTGGATGTTAGGGTGGTCCCACTAAAAGCCCTGGACATGGGCCTGAGTGGAAGTTGACCAGATCCCATGCATCTGCATGACCAGAGTGAGCTCTCTAGCATTGCTAGGCCACCCAGTACAGCCACTGGCAGAAGATAGGGTCAGCTCTCTGCTCTCATGGCCCCTGAGCAGGCTTACCAGCACACAGGGCTCCTCAGTCAACTCCACTGTGCTGCCCAGTCTAGGCTCAGGGTCTGTTCTCCTAAGGGCTGCAGATGTAAGGGGCTGGGCCAGCTCTTCCACCTTCACACATTCAGGGCTGGCTCATGTGCCTTTGCCATCAGAACCAGCTCTACTGTGTTGGGCCAGTGAGGTGCAGGGCCCAATCTCCTTAGGCCTGCAATCAGCGAGGGGCAGGGCTAGGGCTCCCATTCTCATGACCATGACCAGCTTTCCTGATTACTGCAGGTGATCAGGGGGAAAGGGGAAAGTGTGGGGGAGGGCATCACTCCCATACCCACTCCATCTCACAGAAGACAAGAGATGGGGCCAACTCTTGAGGTAGTGCTTTTCCCAAATTTCTGAGAAAGTGCCAGTTTGATTTCCAAAGTGGTTGTACAAGTTTACATGCCCACGAGCAATGGAGGAGTATTCCCTTTTCTCCATATCCTCTCCAGCATGTTATCACTAGAGTGTTTGATCTTAGCCATTCTGGTTGGTGTAAGATGGAGTCTCAGAGTTGCTCCCTTGTTCAGGCGCTCTGGTCAGCTCACCTGAGCCCCACTTCCACCCTGCCACCACCACCAAGACCATCTTTTTTGGGCTGTCCAGGTCAGGTGCAAGGCACACTTTCCTGAGTACTGCACTGGGTGAGAGTACGGCCAGCTCCGCAGAAGGCTGCAGCCAACCAGGGGCCAGGCCAGTTCTGCACAGCAGTTAGACATCTCTGTGGTCCCAGGCAGCTGCCCAGATCAGGGATGTCCTCACCCTCTCTCGTGGTAATATCAGCCACAGACATCACCACCCCACACCCCTGCCATAGGACCATGGACCCAGACACGGCTCTTCCTCCACTCCCCCTAGCCCATTGAGTCTCCAGTTCTATCTCTCTTCATAATGCTCAAACTGTTCTACCTCCTTTTCTCTCCTGTCTATCCACCGCATACATACTCTCACATTATAGTGGCTCACACTGCAGACAGGCCACATGGCTGGCAGGTCTCTGGGTAATCTCAGCCCACACAGTGTGGCCTAGTTGCAAGTGGGTTGCTAGGTAGCTGTCTACAGACCACCCATGCGGCATGGAAGTAGGAAGGTCTCTGAGTGGCTTTAACTGCAGACACAGCCAAGTGGTCCATTGATGTGTGAGTCCCTGGACATCCACAGTTTTAACAGTGACATCAACTTCTCTTTAGATCTACATGCGGGAGAAACACTGGAACTTTTACCTACTTTAGTCAAGCATAATACCAATAAACCTTAGGATTCCAGTTCTGTATATTTTTAAGCATGTTAGATTCAGAGTCTCATTTTAACTGTTTCTCAAATTGATGATAGCCCTGTGGCTAGGACTATGAATGTAGTAATTTTTGTGAGTATAGGTAGAAAGGGTACATGAATGCTCATACTAATATGCACGTATGTGCACATGTGCATGTGGAAGTCAGATGTTGTCAGATGTCCTTCTCTAGCTCTCTATACATCATTTTTTAAAACACCATTTCTGTGGAACCTAGAGTTCACTAATTGACTAGGCCTGGCTGACCAATTATCTCCCAGAATCTTCCTGTCTGTCTCTCCAGTGCTAGGATCAAAGATGCATATTGACACACCTATATTTTTATGTGGATACTGGGCATCAGAGGTCAGTTCCTCAGACACGTGAATGACAAGAGCTTTACCAACTGAGTCACCACAAAGGCCCCTGGGAGATCTTTTTTTTTAATTTTATTAATTTATTTTTTTGTTATCAATCACAGGTTAGGTACTTTGCATCCCAAGCATAGCCCATTCCCTCATTCCCTCCCACCTTCCCCAATCCTCCCTCATCTCCTTCCCGCCCCCTCCAAGTCCACCAACAAGGGAGGACCTCGTCCCCTTCCATCCAACCCCAGCTCATCCTGTCTCCTCAGGGCTGGCTGCAATGTCCTCCCCTGGGATCTAGCCAGTCTGTCACTCCTTGGCATGTGTGGGGGAGGGTCAAAGAGTCAGCCATCAAGTTCAAGACTGAAACAGTCCCTGTTTCCCTCACTAGGGTCTTCAGTCCAACACCGAGCTATCATGGGCCCCATCTGAGCGGGAGCTCCAGGCCACATCCACACGTGGTCTCGATTGTAGAAACGGTCTCATACAAGACCCCTGTGCCCTGCTCAGATTGGTCTTTGTGGAGCTCTTGTTCTCTCCAAGTCTCACCAACCTCCTCCATTTCTATCATCACTTCTCGCCCTCTGCCAAAGGCTTGATCGCGAGTCTTAATATCTGCTCTGCTACATCGCTACGTTGACCCCCCTAGAGGCCCTCCTTGGCATGCTCCTGTCCTGTTACTTGTTTTCTCCTCCACTCAAAGCCCATTCCATTTGTTCATCCAAACGAGCATTGATCATACCAACCTGGGTCCTCCCTCCTGTATATCCTCCCTAGGTGTGTAGATTTCAGCGTGACCTTCCTGTCCTATACCCTGGGAGACCTTAATGTAAGTACTAATTTCACTTGCGAGATACAGATTCTCAAACATTTTGCTAACACACTGACATTTCCTAATATTTTTCCTATTTGAAAAATGGAAGACAAAGTAGCCACTCCTGATGAGACCTGATATATTAGGATCAGCTGGAAGGGGAGGAGGACCTCCCCTATCAGTGGACTGGGGGAGGGGCACGGGTGGAGAAGAGGGGGGGAGAGTGGAATGGGGAGGGGACAAGGGGATGAGGGAGGGGGGCTGCAGTTGGGATACAAAGTGAATAAACTGTAATTAATTTTAAAATGAAAAAAATAAAAATGTAGGTAAGTGACACCTTTGAAGAACCACTCTTCCACTAATCTTGAAACCTAGGAAGTACTCGAAGTTTTATTACTATGTTCCAGCTCAACATTCTTTATGGCAAATGTTCAATGTGTTTATTATGGTTTCTTTGTGTCATAAGATTTGGCCCAGAAGTCAGAGTCCCAGTTAATATCGTGAACACTTGGCTGAGACTGAAATTGTAACTGTGAACAAAGCATTAAACTCACTCTAACCTTCCAGCTCCACTGAGAGGAAGAGAAGCAAAACTAATTTTAGTACTAAGTACTGTGTCAAGCACTGTGCCTTGTGGACACGTGTAGAGGGAGCAGACAACCCAAGGTTTGATGTTGATGTGTATGTAGTGGAAGGCTTACTAAGGAGGTGATATAAAGATAAGTAGGACCAGAGCATGAGAAGTCCCTAGACAGGAACACACCGGAGGTCAGGGCTGGAAGACACGGCAGAATGCCACATTGTTTGGAAGGGAGTATGGGGAAAAACAGTCAATTTAGCATTGTAACCTTAGGTATTCATTTGCAATAGTTTTGGATAAGTATAAGGGCTAATATCATTTGAAGACCTTCTAGGTACCTACAGCACCAAGCCACTCCTTATCTTAAGGTCAAATCCATGTCAATCTATCAAAAGCAAAAAGACAAAAAATTAAAAGAAAAAAAAAAAAGAAACGAAGCAAGCAGACAAACAACAAAACAAAACAGTACCTGTGATACTTTCAAAACTCAAAGAAAATGGATTTGTGATGTCACTTAATTCTTTGGATCATGTGTCAGAGAATCAGCAACTGTTCATGGTCATATTCAGAACCTCTTAAGGATGAGTTCTAGTAATAACTCCTCAGGACAGAGTTGACAACCAAGAAACCAGTCTGAGGTGAAACCTATGCTTTCTAAAACTTACTAAGGTTGAATCAACTGTACACATTTTTTTCATATCCCAAGGAGCATCTCTTGGAACTAAAACACCAACACTTCAAAGCAACTTTGCTAAATAATAATGACCTCACCATTACCATATGGAATATAGGTACTCTGCAGCCCAAAACATTCAAGAAAACTAACAGAAAGGAAGGCAGAGTTTGAAATTAGCTCTGATGTTATTTAAATATTATCTATTAACACTTTCTGTCTATCCCTCAGAACATATGCCCATGAACAAAGCTACAGGAACCATTTATTCTTAGCCAATTCTCATGACTTAGCCACAGTATGCAAAATTTCTGCGAGAGATGCCCCACTTTGGTTATTAGGAGAAGTTTCCTCCAAATTTATTTCTCTAGGATCCCCACTACACTGTAGTTTTTGTGATGAATCGTGGTTTTTGTGAATAGTAATAGTTCCTTTGTCATATAAATTATCTCCCTACTTCTATCTATGAGCCTCATGTAGATTGAAGCAGTGAGATGCACGGTTCATCTTCCACCTAGGAAAAAGAGAATCTGTTTTAACTATATTTTATATTCACTTTTATTTTCCTGGAAATGAGAAGGGAGCCCTTGAGCTGTGGTGTACAGTTCTCCCAGCCTTTATTACCAGCTTCAGTCCCTCACGTGTATCTCAGTATTCTAACCCTTGTATCCAGACATTGCAGACTCTTGACTGCCCTTCAGAGAGTTGAAAATAAAGACACTGTCAATCTGCAGAAAGTCACATTTTTTTCCACATCTGTGGTCTATGTCTTTGTGGACATGGTGATAAATTCAAAAGCAATACTCAATCAAATTATCAGTGAGGTTAAATAACCCTTGTACCTGGAATTATATTAATAGCCTAAGATTAGATATTTCAGCTGATAGTCTGCATAACCATCTATACAAAATAAAGGAAGCGCATTTTGTAGGATTCATGAAAAAAAGAAATATGAAATGCTTTAACATTCATTTCTAATGTTTAAATAAAATTCACTTGAAGGGAGATATTACACAAATAGCTTTACTTTTAAATCAGTAAATAACAACACATGTCACCAGCACAGAACAAAAGCTCCAGCACCCATTACTCAAAACTTTCAAGCAAGCAAATCCCCCAAGAAAAAAAAGGCAAAAATATCAGAGGGAAGCTAGAAATATCTCCCAGGCATCTACAAGGTGTCTAGAAGTGAATGTCATTTTCTCACCAATAATCTGCACTTTAATCTTACATGAAACATTTTTCACACACAAAAAAAGTCTCTGTTCCCTTGTATTTGATAGAGAAAGAGAATTAGAAATGGGCCCAATTTCTTTAGAAAAGTAGGTTGCTTCAGCATTCAGTTGGCCTTTCTCATAACCTCCCATACAAGGAGACAGATAATAAATATAATGATTTATACAGAAAAAAAAGAACACCGAGGATAATGGCCCAGACAGTGCTGTCTTTTATTATGTTACCATAGTAAATAATAGCAGCACCGTCCACACCATCACAGTTAAGGTGCCAGCAGTGATGCTGTTATAATCCCTGGTTTTCAGAAGTTTATAACTTGGTCCTGACCACACACTCCAAGCTGAAACTAGCCTTTTAATTTTCTTTGTTTATTTTTAGTGAAAAGCTGGTTTTCCCTGATTGCCACACCATTAGTAGATGATCAGATGAGGTTAAACAGCATTTCAACTCTATTTTTTGTGTATATTTCGCATATGAATCTTAACAACTTCTATAGGACACACACACAAATTAATTTGGATTCCTAAAGTCTGAAGATTACAATAATTTGGCACTGATGCTAACTTGCTGACCTACACAGATTAAGTCTTTTGATAAACAAACAAAATAGAAAGAAAGAAAACAAAAGAAAAGCTTTATGAGAAAATAATTAGGTAATTAAGAATAATAATTATGATTTCATAGCTCTCATTTGGGCCTAGAAAAATAAATCCACACAGTACCTTAGTGAAAACAATAATTCTCCCTGGGCTAAATGTGGTTGTAATGGATGAATTCTGTCAATTTTATCCTTTGCATTCAATACATAGGAAATAAAGCTTACCCTATAGCCTGATGAAAGTTATGGTCTTCACTTTTATAGTAAATTGTCCAAGATTTAATTATAAGGTTTTTTTTTATTAATTCATGATTTTACTTGTAAAGTCGAATAGTATTTATACACAAATAAATAAATCCAATCTTGTCGCATCTCTACTTTAAACCTTCCAGTTCATTACAGTAATTGGGTAAGTAATTCAGGCTCCTTGCCTTGGCCTCTCCATTTCCACAGAGGTTTTAGACTTGATCCTCTTCAGCTTCCCATCTTGTTCATGTCTCTTTAACTACACTGGCCTTTCTGCTATTCTTTTTCTAATGCCTGTATATTCTAGTATTATTTTAGAATTTCATGAAAGTATACAATATATTTGGGATATTATCCACCTCTTACCCCACTCTCAACTTTTCTTGCATCCTTTCTCTTTATGACTCACTCCAAATTTCTGTCTTCTTTTTTTCTTTATTTAATTTTTATTTTTAAAATTTATTTTATTTATATGTTTATTTACTACAATCTATTCACTTTGTATACCCACTGCAACCCCCTCCCTTGTCTCCTTCTGGTCCCACCCATCCTCCCTTTTCTCCCCTTATGCCCTTTTCCTAATCCCCTGATAGGGGAGAACCTCCTCCCCTTCTTTCTAGTTTATCAGGTCTCATCAGGACTGGCTGCATCATCTTCCTCTGTGGCCTGGCAAGGATGCACCCCAAAAGGGGAAGTTATCAAAGAGCCAGCCACTGAGTTCATGTCAGAGAGAGTTCCTGTTTCCCACTTGGAAACTGAACAGTCTATGGGCTTCTTCTGAACAAGGGATCTAGGCCCTCTCCATGAATGGTCCTTAGAGTGAGGTAACCCAGAAGCAGAAAGTCACAAATGACATATACTCACATATAAATGGATATTAGCCATATAATATAAGATAAACATACTAAAATCTATAGCCCTAAAGAAGCTAAACAACAAGTAGGGCCATAGGGAAGATGTTTCATCCTCATTCAGAAGGGCAACAGGATAGACATCAGAAGTAGGAGAAGACAAGGAACAGGAGAGGAGCCTTCCACAGAGGACCTCTAAAAGACTCTACCCACCAGGGTATTTTTTTTATTAATTACAATTTATTTATTTTGTTCCCAGCTGTAGTCCCCTCCCTCATCCTCTGTGGCCTGGTAAGGCTGCTCTCACCTCAGGGGGAGGTGATCAAAGAGCCAGCCACTGAGTTCATATCAGAGACAGCCCCTGATTCCCTTACTAGGAGACTGAGCTACCATGGGCTATACCCATGCAGGGATTCTAGGTTATCTCCATGCATGGTCCTTGTTTGGAGTATCAGTCTCAGAAAAGACTCCTATGCTCAGAATATTTGGTTCTGTTGCCCTTCTTGTGGAGATCCTGTTCCCTCCAGGTCTTTCTATCTCCCCATTTTTCGTAAGATTCCCTGCACTCTCCCCAAAGTTTAGCTATGAGTCTCAGCATCTGCTTTGATAACCTGCTGGGTAGAGTCTTTCAGAGTCCCTCTGTAGAAGGCTCCTGTCCTGTTCCCTGTTTGCTCCTGCTTCTGATGTCTATCCCATCTGCCTTTCAGAATGAGGACTGATCATCTTTACCCAGGGTCCTCCTTCTTCCTTAGCTTCTTTAGGTGTACAGGTTTTAGTATGTTTATCCTATATTACATGTCTAATATCCACTTATAAGTGAGTGTATACCATGTTTGTCCTTCTGTGTCTTCTTCTTTTATAACCCATTGAACCCAATTAGTACTGCCAATGTACTCATGGATGTGGGATCCTCCACTAGAATACAGTAAGTCTTCCAATGACTGTATCCCTAAAGAAAACTGATTATTTATCCTTCCCCATAGGTTATCACATACCTATAACTTCTCAGCTACAGGAGGGCTTGTAAGTCCTTATCCCATCCATGCTAGCATGTTGGCAGGCTTAATCTCAGATACATCTTGTGTGGGTAACCACAGATGTTCAATCAATAAACCTGTCATATCCAGAAGACACTATTTTACAGTAGTTCTCCTTGGCCTCTGGCTTTTTCTGCCACTTCTGAGATTTTTTTTCCATAGGGCTTGGGGGTAGTGAATGTGATAATATGCATCTCCCACAAAAGGCTGAGAACTCCAAATTTTATTTATTCTCTGTACTCTACTCTTCTTGGTTGTGTGTCTCTGTTTTGACTTCCATACATGTCAAAAATAAAATAAATAAACAAAATAAAAATAAAAATCACTTCTCTGATGAGGGGTGAAAACTCCTCTAATCTGTGGGGAAAATGATCATGTTTATAAATTGATATTATACTATGTCCATTTAGCAAAATAACCGTAGCAGATTCTCTCCTGGGGCCGATGGTTTCCACAACCTCTGGTTACTGGCCAGGTCTATAGAATTGGGTGCTGGTTCTCTCCTGCGAAGAAGACATTAAATCCAATCAGAAAGCTATTGTTTACTCCCATCTCTTCATGTCACTATTGCAGCAAAGGGCATGTGTGTCCAAAATGTTTGTTATTGTTGCTTGCATATTTCACATCCAGGTAACACCGCTGATGACCTTTCTGTCCCAGTAGCCTGTGTGCTATGACACTCACCAATAATGTGAAAGTTAGCCAGTAGGGAGGAAACTCCCAGGTCAGTACCAGCTTGATTCCTCCATGTCCTGCAACCCAAGTGTCTAGGATGGTCAGCAACAGGTTTTTATCAAGTTCTGGTGAACAACCAAAGGCTTGTATTATTGGGAGACTCGTTGGGATTCCCCCAATAATATCTTAAAGAAAGGCATTCCATATCTGGCTCTGAGCTTTTCATTTGATGATCTATAGGTTATCTGTTGAGGAATTGTTGTTGTTTTTTTTAGCTTTTATTTTATTTTTAAAAATTAATGGCATGAGTGTTTTACCTGCTTGTATGTGTGTTCATCATTTGTGTGCCTCATAGCTGCGGAGGCCAGAAGAGGGTATCATATCCTCTAGAAATGTAGTTTCCGATGGCTTGAGCTACTATGTGGGTCCTGAGAATTAAACCCAGATTCTTTGGAAAGAGCTACTGCTCTTAACCACTGAACAATATCTGTAGTCCTAACTCTTGTTTTTGTTAAAAGGCAAGGGAAAAGATGGATAATCTTATTGTCTTTTACATAAAGACACAGTTTAAAACTATAGTAATTAGTCTGGATACATGCATTTTCTACTTTTACACTGGTATATTTTGTATTTCACAAAAGTACATTTTCCTTTGTAGCTACAAAATTCCAGTGTGACCAGTATAGCTAAGAGTCATCATTTCTTTGCCAGTCTTCATGGTGCCAACACCAAGCCCTTTTAAGGCTCATGGATAAATTAGTCGACATGACCGAACTACTCAGACATATCCAAAGTGAAGTTTTAAATTCAGGTGTAACAAAGAGATTAAGTAAAGACAGTATCAAAAGCCCAGGCAGAAAATGATCACAGAGACAAATCTTTATAAGAGCCAACAAAAAGCAAGGCTTCAGGAGTGATTCAGACTGGAGCAGTGTTTCATCAGAATACACATCAAGGCAGAAAAATTCACTTTACATCTTGGTGTCCACATGTTGCAGTTTTAAAAACATGATGTTTATTAACCACGTTGTCAAAAGTATTTATCAACTGCATTAGTTCTGTTTTACATAGAGCAAACAATGATCAAGAATTGTTTGCGGATGGATCCCTAGGATCACTATGGCAAATATCACAAATTTGGTAAGCTTAAAGACACCAAAAATTGTTTCTTATTTTTAATGAAGTCTAGAAGATTTAAGATCAAGGTGCAGGCAGATGCTGGGTCTTCTGAGAACCCACTTTCCCACAGACAGCTCTTGTTTGCAGTGACCTGTCATGTGGGAAGAGCTACTGTGCCTCTTGTTCTTCTTTGATGAATGTACTAATTTCACCCATGAGGGCTCTGCTCACAGTACTCCCTTTCCCAAAGCCCTGCTGCTTAAGGCCTTCATGTTGAAGGTTAAATTTCAGCATACAAATTTTAATGGCATGTAAATACTCAGACCCTTGAAGGAAAGAAAAGTATTTGCTTAAACCCAGTGCAATTGAAAGAGCAGAGCTGATATGAAGTTGCCGCCTCCATCAGAATCTGAAGACTACAATCTTGATCCTCCCTACTCCCACTTTCAATTTTGTCTTTCACAGGACCCAGGATAAACAGAACTGAACTTTGAACTTCATTGTCTTCAAAAGGTTGGGGATAAAAAGAGAAAATGCCATAAGGTGAGACATTCCTAAACCTGGAGGCCCAAGAAGATCAAACAAGGGTTCTTTCTCAAGGTCATTCTGAAGGCCAGGTCTGTGGGAATCCTGGGTCAGTGCCCAACAGACTGCAATCTCTAGCAATCAGGAGGCAAAAACTGTCCATTAGAGAGAGAGAGAGAGAGAAAAAAACATAAACTCACCAATCTATCTCCCAAAATAAGTGGCTATTCCGGACCTTGAGGCTGTGAGGTTTCTTTAGCCTCACTGATCACATATTATTAGTGAACACCTAAAGAACTGATTTGGCTTGGAAATATGTTCCTGCAGAATAACCAAGGGTGGTTATGAATGTATTTCTGCCACTGCTTTGATTATGTCATGTGGTATTATAATTCTTTTGAGCATTATTGCAAAGATGAGTTGTGTTTTCAAAATGATCATTAAAACAGCATAATTACCATCAATTGTTCAAAGAAATGAGTTGCTATTTATTACATGATATACAGGCACATGAATGTGCTTTTCTTGTTCGATTTGCGTTGATTTAAATTCTTATTATATGGCTAGGATATCGATCAAGCACTTTTGCAAATGCCCTCAAAACACAGAGAGAATCGCTGTTTTACTCTTTTACTATAACAAATTTCAATATGAAATACTTTTGCCAGTATTCTGTGAGCACCGATCGTATAACATAAACCATGGAAATTTTCCAGGCTGTGTTGACATATTTTATGAATGCCGTGTGATGCCAGATTGGAGGTGTACATCTGTGGGGGTTGACCAGTCATCCTTCTGCCGTCTGTGTATCTGTATGCTTAAATGAATTAGCTGGTAAAAAAAAACAACAACAACAGAGCATAAACAAGTTTAATATCAGAGAATTTCTTTTATAGCATACAGAATATTCATATCTGAATAAAGAAGTAGGGAATTATGTACAACTGCTATTTCCTGGGATAGAGAACAACGGTATAAAATGGAAAAGACTTGCATTGTGCCTGGCTGTTTTCCTTTTCTCCCTTTTATAAAGCATCCTGTTTGGTTTTGTTTCACTAGAAATAGTGTCTCTACAAACTAGAATAGTGAGTGTGGATCTCTTAAGGGACTGAAGAAATGATCTGGTATCTGAAGGTTATTCAGTGACTACTTAATCTCTAGTTCTTTGAAAGAAAAGCAAGCCAAAAGAACTCACTCCTCAACTCTAGATGCTCATCTCTGAACTGTTTTTTGTAGAGCAAACACTGTGGTCAGTTACCAAGAGGGCCTTCTCTGGTTGCTGATCTATAAAAATATTAGTTAGCAATGTAACATTCCTGTCCTAGCCTTTGCTTCTTCCCTGCCTCCATCTATAGCATTTTGTATCACCAGCCTCGCACTGAAGTTTTTTCTAGCCAATACCTGCCTTTCATTTAATCCCTTCATGCTGCTGCATACTGGATAAATCATAAAATATTTTTGATGTATTGGTTGACTTTACATTTATATTTTTTTCTTAATTCTTAAAATTATTTTGTTTGAGGCATCATCTCTCTGTGGATTCATTATGTGTGTATGTGTGCCCATTATATGCTAGTGTGTGTGTATATGTTTCTGTGTGTGTGCCTGCCTGTATTACAACTATAAGAATGAATAAAAGAAAGCAATGAATGATCTCTTGAGAGAAACTATGCCTACAATATACAGTAGATATAATTAGTGTTAATTTCAATGGTGGGATTTTTAAGTTGGAAAAGAAACAATAAAACTTTTATTTTTAGCTAACAGTTTGTGAGCTAATTTAGTCCTTGATTTCCTTCCAAGCATGATAGTTTAAATTTGCCCCAGATGGACTTTCTCTTCTGTTCAAATTGCTGGACAGCAACATAACAGCCATTTGTAACAAAGTCTGCAAAAGTGGGCTGGCTCCTACTCTTCCAAATGCGTTGGTGTGTTTGTAAGAAGAGTGCCCCCATAAATCACAATGAATTAAAGAGGCACACACCCATCCCAATCCAAACATCAGGAAGAAACCATTGCCCAATAGATAAGAGCGTAAACAAGGGCAAAGCATCACTTGAGTTTTTCTAGTAGGTCCATAATTCTGGAATGCAACCAGTGCTGTTTCACATGCTGTACTTTCTCTAATCTGACTGACTCACAGTCTTGTGATAGTGAGATAAGCTAGGTAGGCAAATTTTTATAGAGTTGCAATTACTGAAATTGTCATTACGCTGCTCACTGTAAAATAAATATAGATAGAAGTGAAATTATGCACAGGCTAGAAGTAGAAAGTGTTTTGCTTCTGTTTGCTAAATTAATCTCTTCCTAAATGGCTGCAGGCCAGGTAGGTTAGCATTTGTGGTTTCAAAGGTTTTCAGCGCTTGCAATGAGCCATGAAATTACTGCATGCTGCTGAAAATGGCAGCTGATGAAAGGAAAAGAGTGAATCCCAAAGGCAGAAAGACAGGAGGAAGCAAAATTACAGGCAGAAAGTCTGATTTTTGATGTTGCTCATTGTGAAATGTACACCCAAACTTTTAATAAAACATAAAACATTAATAAACCTGTTAACAATTCCTTACAATTGCTTTTGAAGTCTGAGTATAATTTCTGAATACTTATTAAAACAGGCACTGAGTGGTTCAGAGGGCGGTGAGCGGGCTCCTGTCGGTGGGATGGGCTCTGTGGGAAGGCACTATGCTTAGGACTTTTGAAATAAGATTTTTATTGATGATTTTAATTGAATCACACAAAGGAATGATTTTTCAGTAAAGGAAATCACCCACACCCCTTTAGTTACCATTAGGATTAGCTAATCTCAGGTTTGATACAATTCTTGGCACACACACATTCAAAGCTTCTATCTTGTTTTGAATCATTTGAACATCCACAGAATAAGGTGAAAGCTATGTCTTCATTCATAGTTTTGAAAACCCTCTAGGCCTGAGGACTGTGTCCAGAGGGTCCTTACCCTGTTCTCAGGAAGAATGTGAATCGGTTTGATTTTGAAGAAACACAAACACATACCTTGCCACAGACAGTCAGGCTATTCTTGTCAAAAGGAGACATTCTCTGGCTCCCTAGGCTTTGCCTCTTGAGGATCCATTTCAAATTGAAGGTTGTAACAGTTCTTAAATACATTTATAAAGGTGTTTTCCAGCTTGTAATAAAAACCCGTCTTCAAAGCCTTCAGACCCTTCACAGCCAGAAGAGATTCCTGAGAAATGCAGGGGTTGTCTTTAGAATCTCACATTCTGGATATTAGGCAAACTGTCTGTGAAACTGAAGTTCATTTATATTAAAATAAATTTGCTAATGCGAAGGAATGCAAAATAAAAAGAGACCCACCTTCTTAGAGATTCTAAGCACTCACAGTTGCATGATTTTATAGATTAATTACTAGGAAGGCAGAATTACAGAGATTTTTGGATTAAATTCAGTTATAGGAGGCATAAATAATCTAATGATTACTATGCATGCCTGCTCAAATAGTGGCTGTCCCTAAGTTATTAGAGAGATGTTTTCACTTCTAGTGAGGAAATGATCTGAACTGAAAAGTCAGTACATCTGTACATAAAGAATTCTTCGATCTGAGCCACCAAATCTTCAATAAAGTGGGGCTATCAAAGCTAGGTAATTATTCCTAGTTAAAATCAAGAGCTTATGCAGCAGATGCTTAGTGAGGTGCTTTAGTTCTTTCGGTATTCATTTGTCATCACCCATAAAATTCCCATTTTAATTTTCAGTGTACCTCTAATTTTTCCTGTTTAAAAAAAAACAGTCACATTATATGACTTCAGTTTAAAGTGATTTGTTGGAAAATGTGTTCGGTTTGGAATTGAGCAAGAACAACTTGGCCGCTTTCTCCATTAATCATAGTTCTGTGTGTGTGTGTGTGTGTGTGTGTGTGTGTGTGTGTGTGTGTGTGTGCACACGTGTGCATTCCAAATAATGAAAGAAATACTGCAGCGGTGCATTACGATGAGTACACACAGACACATTTTTATATAGAAACTTTTACACAATTGTGAGAGAAAATTTTAAAATGAAATTTGACGTATCATTAGTTTTCAAATAATACTGTGGAAGGTGACCAATAGGATCTGCAATATTAACAAAAGCTGTGGACACAGACTAAGTGGCCAAGTGTCACAAGGCTTCTTGCAAAGAAAACCAGCCACCTCATCTTACACCTGAATTGTTGACTGATTTCTAGAAGAAATTGTACTCTTTTCTTCTGTATCTTTTATTTCCACTTTAGCAAATTGTGAGTCAAGCTACAATTTTCAAGTCATTCAGCTCAGTTTATTGTAATCCCTGATTTGCTCTGATTTATGTTGATCCCAACACTTTAGCAAAAAGGAAGATGGGTAGGAGATACAAGCCTTGAAACAGCACGCGTTATTTAATGCAGATTACATTTTTCAGTTTAGAATCTAGAGAAATAACCAGAACCATGTACCAAATTTCCTACATAAAGCAGCTTTCTGCATCCTCTTTTTGAACAGTGAAAATTAGGAAGCAGAGAATATTAAAATAATTATGTTTTCAGAAAAAAAGCATAGTCAATAACTACAAGTAAAAGCAGAGAAAGTGCCTAACTTTCTGGGTATCTTGATTTAATGTCATGATAAAGCTGGAGGTGGATACTGTTATGTCTTCTGATACATAAGCAAGCACTGAGACACAAAGGGGTCTCAGCTAAACTAGGAGATGAACAGTTCCTTTTTCCCTCCTGTGCTACCATAGCATTTGCTGAGTCTTTTAATACCCCAGAGGCATTGCTAACATTTTCTACTGCAGTGTTGACTACAGACAAGGAAAGTCTTTAGTACAGAACATCAGAAATCCAGAGAACACTGTCAGTAATTCAGCATGGCTTACAGAGCTAACACAGACAAAATTTCCAAGGACATTCAATGTTCATAAAAACTGTTAAATGTAGGGTTGGCAAAAAGAAAAATGGCTGGAGAGAACCCACGCTCAAGCTCTGTCCTCTGCCCTCGACATTGTGCAGTTATGTGTGCACCTGCATTCACATAAGCACACAAAAATAGAGTATTTTTAACTGTTAATATCTTCACTACTAAACTACATCGTTTGGAGGAAATTAGCTCTGTCCCTGGGGGGGGGTGATGAGGTTCAAGTATTTTGATATTGTTATTCTCTCTTAAAATTATCAATGTACAAGGTCACCAATGAGAAATCCCAATTTTAGGATTTGATCCTATGCATTCAATTTAGTCCATGTTATCAAAACATGTGTACAATAGCATCTACTTCAGTGCTGATTACGTGCAAGTCAGAGAAAACAAGGAGAGTAAACCATGATGTCGCAACACAACTCACACCATAGCTACAACAGTGAAAGCAGCTGGGTTATGTGCACTAGCTGAGAATAAAGCCTGCCTTGCGATAACAGGAAGAGGAAACAAATGCATGCCCATGTGCACACTTGTTAATCTTACATGTTATAATTTTAAATAAGCACTCATGATCTGCAAAATAATACATCTCGAGGTAACAAAGGAGAGAGAGAGGTGAATGTGTTACTGCTTAATCAGGTCTGTTTCCAGAAGCAAAGAGAAAAAATGGATGTGGATCCATGATTTTTACCTTTTTGTTCATTTCTTTGCATTCTCTAAATCTGTGTTATAAAACTGTGTTTTAATCTTATAACAAGTGAAAACAAAACCATGAGATGTGACCTGATTAGTTTCTACCTAGTTTTATAAAACAAAATACAAATTAATACATGAAAATAGAAGGTACTTCAGGTAAAAGAAAGAAACGGTAAAATGTCTATCTTCTTTGTCCTTCCATATTTTTTGTAGAGATCTCCTCATGATCAGAAAATCATGCAACAAAACCCAGAGGTTAGCAGTAAGTAAGATTTCCTGTTCTCAAATCTGGGTTCAGGG